>OZ022256.1:36363884-36700933 GCA_963978905.1 Trichostrongylus colubriformis | reverse complement strand
TCTCTATCGAATGACACAAGACACTCTGTCAAAAAAAATTTATTTTCAATACACAATTTCGATCTGAAAAACAGGTGGAAACTTACTCTTACATGTTAAAATATGAGGGACACAAAAAAATAGTGATATCTCCTTGTAGAACAAAAAAAGCTCTATCAAATGCATATGAAAATATTCTCATCAATCTCGATGGTAGGTGAGGAAGAGGAGTTAACGAAAGTGCACACTTTTGCGAGTACTGCATTTGTGAGTCTTAAAAACAGCAAAAAAGTTGAGCGACTTGGACAAAAAGTAGTACCACTCTGTAGAGCTGAAAAGCTCTATCGAAAACATAAACACATATATTTTTTGATCTCGATGGCAGACTAGGAAGATGAAGTGTCGAGGGTACCAATTTTTGCATCCAGCTTACTTCATTTCCAAACCTCATAAATATTAGGAAGTCGAAGGAATCGAAAAACAGATAGCAGCGTTTTGTAGAGCAAAAAAAGTTTCATTGAAAACATATATAAGCTCTGTTGAAAGATGAAGGGAACAATGTGAAAAACGGGCTTGAAGAAAACCGCGGGAACTTATTCCCCAACCCAATACTTAATGAGTTATCAATCAAGTTGAGCTTTTTCACTGTGATTTTTCGAGCCTCAAAGTGCCAGTTTCCTCTTGCTATTCCAACACTGCTCAAACTGAGGCGGGAGGTGATGTAATAAGAAGTGGCGTAGCACCCACTAATATGTCCAGGAATCCAATTTTTGAGCTATGCCTTGCCAGCCTTCCATTTTTAGGACTCCGTGAGTTGGTATTGGACGGCTTGCTAGAGCATCAACACTGACTCATGGATCGAGGCCTCTGAAACAGAGGTTTTTGACCGTCGAGCCGATCTCTAGAAATGGTTGAGTCGATTACATTTTTACATTAGGTCTCACATTAGATTATCTCACATTAGATTTTTACATTACATTAGGCCGGTAACATTTATGATTATCGGATAAAGAGCTTTTGATGAGACGGCTTGAATCAACCTAGAGTCAGTCGTATTTTCCAAAAGTTTTCCTCTACGGCAGGTTTGACCCCGCTCCAGAAGTCTTTGTATAGGTCAATCAAACGCATCAAGATGCTGAATGAACTAGGAGATGAGCGGGGCATACCAAAAACGTATCGATTATTGTTACAAGTATGCCGAATCAGCGGCGAAAGCCACGCTCTCGGATGGGACTCGAATCCGCACTTCATGCACCTTGGACGTTTGCACTAATCCACTACACTACCGAGATCCCTTTCACTTTGAAGCCACCGGGACGAAGCAAATCTGACCTACGGCAAAACCTACCGTGATGCTTGCAGTTCGCCGAATTGCAGACATTGCACACACGACTCCTTGCTAAAACGTCGAGTGTAAATTCAATGAATTTTTTTGTTACGAACACCTTTTGTTACGCCCCCACTGTTTCACTTGATTGCTGCTGTTGAGGTTTCACTTAGTTCACATCATCATGAATGAATGAAGTACACCCTACGAGACAACCAAACACATCCTCTACGGCGACCAATTCAAAGGTGATGTTGTAGCTAGAAGAGATGCGTGGGAGATGCGAATACAGACCGCAAAGTCGTGCTTTCGAATCCGGGTTCCTCTACAGATTATCGTTTTTGACCTAGGATGTTCCTTCTGGAATGATGATCGTTTTTTCCCATCTTCGTCTTTCTCCCAACCCTTGCCTGTTCTTTTAACTCAACTGCTGAATGCCATATCTCAGCAGCTATGACAGCTATTAGCAAGCTAGCATTGCTAAACCAGCTATCAGCAAGCTACTTAAAGAACCAGGAAGGAGTACGAAGGAAGAGGAAGTGCGAAGAAATGAGCCTTTCGTAAAGAACATTAAAGGTCAGAAGTGATAATCGGTGGGAAAACCCGGATTCAAAAGCGCGACGGTATGGTGTGTATCAGCATCACATTCGCATCACTTCGAACTGCACACACTGACTTTCCGAGTTGTCCACTTTAGAGATGTCATTTGTTGTCTCGTAGATTGTATTTCATTCATTCGTGATGATAAGTGAAACAACACAAGTCAAACAATTAAATGAAAAATAACCGAAAGCGCAAGAAAAAAGGTGATTACAGTGAAAACCCAATGAACTCACTTTCGACGGCTTGGCAAGCTGTCGTGTGTGCATTGCGGCAACTGCAAGCCACCGTAATTTTATACCGCGAACCTGAATTGCCTTCCTCCCGGTGTCTTTAAGTCTTCAGCTTCTTCAGGTTCGATGCCGATACTGGCCAAGCGGCTCAATACCTTATATGTGTGATGCTGAAAATATGGTAAATGTGTCATTCAGAAGCTGAGTTAATTCGATCGAATTCTCGGTAGTATACTCGATTAGCAAGAATGCCTTCAAAGTATGGAGTGCTAGTTCGTGCCTCGTCTGAGACCAAAGATTTTACACATAACACAGAATACTTGTTAGAACTTTCGCATCGTGGCGATGCACTCTGTGTGCGAAATCAGCTGTAATCCAAAATCAAAATAAAATTATCAAAATCAATATCGGTCATTGTCAAATGCTGTTTCTTAGTCCACAAATCAGATAACTATGTCAGCATACGATACTGGCCAGTTTCTGCTGGTCCTGCTCTACTTCAGGGCTTTTTCTACATCCTATGGTATACGTCTACACATTTTCGAAAAAAAAATTGCGAAAAAGTTGTCTACATCTTGAAAGGACAACCTACTGTCAAGTACGCGCTTCAGTGGAACACTTTATTCACGTCGCTCCTCATAGCGGTTCATCAGAATGCAAAGGTCTATGGGCAGGTACTAGTCGCAAAGTCGCACAAGACGGCCCGCCCCCGACGTCGCGGCTGCGACACTGCGGCTCTGCCCACGACAACAGTGAAATACATCGAGATTCCTGATCAAATGCCGTCGCGCCGTCCCAATTCGCGAAAGTACTACAGGCGGATTCAGAAACTTACTACAAGGATGCTGAGTTATGGGCAAAAGCTTCGGTGTCGGACGAGACTCGAACCCGCACTTCATCTTTCCGGGGATATGTGCTAATCCATTACACTACCGACACCCCTCTCCCCTTAATTCGACTTCTGAATGGTATACTTACCAAAGCTTATCAGCACTCACACGTAGTGCTGAGCCGGTTGGCCAATATCGGCATCGAACCGTGAAGCTGAAAGCTTTAGTATTGATTTTGATAGTTTTTATTTTTGATAACTGCTGTTAATCGCCGCAGCTCGCGATGCGAAGGTAGAAAAACTATCGAAATCATTACTAAAGCTTTCAGCTTCACGGTTCGATGCCGATATTGGCCAACCGGCTCAACACGTTATAAGTGTGAGTGCTGATAAGCTATGGTAAATATACCATTCAGAAGCTGAGTTAAAGACAGTGTTCGGGATAATGTGGGTGACAGGGAATCGCATAAGGAGGCATTGAGTGAAAAACTACGGGTCTGGAAGGCCTATGCATGGCGAAATCCCCCGCGGAAGGCGCCCCCTTGAGCTGTGGCGGAGGCGGCCTCGTCAGGACAAGCCGCCTTGGACAAGGACAGCCCGCCTCCAGGCGACGTGATTAGTGGTTGGTCACGGTATAGTTGGTCAAGGAGATCGGCAGGATTGAAAGTATCGCAGCGCGCTTTCTCACTTTTAGCTTGAAGCTCATCACATGAAAATAGATGCTGTCTCATTTCCGAACATCCCTTCGTGTTGACGTCTTGGTAATGCCAATGGAAAACCTATGCGGACTACCTGCTCGTTGACGGAAAGGTCGTCCGCACCTAGAACCAACGGTGGGAAGAGGTCCTATTTCTCGAGTTTTTGGCCATTTCCATGCGTTTTTTCTCCACCGTCCTGATACTAGACATCTCGGCTTTCATATTCACTACTCCTTTAACTTTTCGTCCGGATTTTCCCGAAAGCTGCCTTTGAGGTGAAAGGGGTGTCGGTAGTGTAATGGATTAGCACATATCCCGGAAAGGATGAAGTGCGGGTTCGAGTCCCGTCCGACACCGAAGCTTTTCCCATAACTCAGCATCCTTGTAGTAACTTTCGCATAGCGAGCTGCGGCGATAAACGGCAGTTATCAAAAATCAAAAATATCGGATTTAAACATCAGACTGACGACCGCGAAGTAATCCGATTGCCCCTACGGCGATGCAACAGAGGTAATGGCAGCACAGGCAACGAGTAGCAATGGCAGCGTGTCGTACGATAGAAGGAAGAACAGTATTGGAGAGACGTAAGGATACAAGCAGCCGACGGATGTGCGGACGAGAGGTCAGCAAGGGTCAGATACGAGACAATGTGCAAGCAGCAATAGAAGAATATAGAAGGTATGATTGTACGAGCATCAGAGGACGGAGATGGAGCGTCGTATCAGGGAGGATGCATGGGTACGAACGTTCAAACTTTACGCTTTTTCAGATCGAAAGTCCTGAAGAGAGCACTGTATTGTGCGGGCCCCTACAGAGGTAGCGTGACACTGCGTGTATCGCGGAGCCATGTTCTGGACGCACAGATGAGGTTGAATACTTTCATAGCACGAATTAATGGATCTGGTTAGCGACGACAACTTCCAGTGAAATGTCCATCCACGTTTTTCGCAAGTGCAAATGTGCAGAATACAGAAGGCGATTCTGGTGTAGCACGCTGTGATAGGGCATGAACCTCCTCTATCATTCCGGCGACCACAGTGAAAGAATATCGAGACGATTGATGATTCTTTGTAGTGTGCTGCTGACGGCGTCCATGGCAGCTCGGCGCTTGAGCTCATACAGCTGAAGCTTGTAATCTAAGTCGTCTAACATGATGGGATAAGATATCGGTGGGCTTTCATGTAGGTTTTCACGGAATGTGGGCGTGGCTCCTAGTTGATCCCATCTTATGTCTACCAGGTGAGCTTCGCGATCTACATCGCGTTACGGGGTACCGGTGCGAAACGGGCTGTAGACAAAATGATATAAAAGAAATTTCACAGCAATGTGGTTTGGCGACAATCAATAGATTTTACATTCGTGCTGAGGGGTAGTCCATTAACAGCATTCAATACAAAGGCTCGTCATAGCAACACAGTAGGCATCGATATGCATGCAATAAGCTCTATAGAGTGTGAGCCTCTGCAATTGTGCCCATCCACTGGTGTGATCCATCACTTTGCCTGGCCCTTTGCACGAAAACCGACAATTACGACCCATGGCACATGATGCTGCAGTTTTTCAACTTCTGCGACTGTAATCATTCAATGGGATCCCATTGCCTGTTTCCAGCTCTTTGCTGAGAGATCAATGATTGCGATCGATGTCGAACAATAGGACTTCACTGAAGTTCTGCAACAGCGCCACCCATTGAAGTGGCTCGCTGATCATTTCCCAGAACTACATGTTCCATGAGGGTATTCACTCAGCGGTGTGGTGCATAAGGCGTTTACAGCCTTCCGCACAAAACCGATATTTTCAACCAATATCGTGATGAACCTGCCTACCGTGATCAGTTGACATTATTTCTGTCACTCTGGCAGCTTCAAATTACTTCAGCTTTCTCCGGCGCTGTAGACTGCTTTGGAGCGAGCGGTGGTTTATTTTTTTGAGTGAGCACGACATTGTTGATTGCACGTTCCGCCCATTGTAGGCGGGCCTCCACCCACCTCAATAACGTGCAACACCATCTGGACATCGCTGATCTCCATCGATTTTTTCGCAGTATCTGGGCTGCTCCTGAGGCAACTTATAAACGCTCGTAGTAAACACCATCTACGTGGAGCGTGCTCCGCCAACTGAAGGCGGGTATTCTTCATGCGCTACACACACCCTCAACTCATTTTGGCCTACCTTTTCCCGACTCCTGGGCTTTGTTGGAAGGAGTTACAGCAAATGATAGAATTTTGCATCTAAACGCCGAACACTTCAACGCACGCCCCGCCCACAGTGAGGGAGTCTGACCATATGCTACCTGTTCATCTGTTAGCGAGATCCACTCAACTCCGACTTGATCTGACTTCTCCGCTTGTTCTTCAGGTAGTGCTAAGTTTTGAGGGCACAGACACAACATGACAGACACACCAAACTTCTGGTCTATATATAGGTTATGATTCTTCATCTGCTACATACACCCTTCACTCAATTTAGCCCACCTTATCCTGACTACTGGGCTCTTTTGGAACGAATTATAGAAATTTATGTCCAAACACCGAACATTTCAGCACAGGCCCGTCCTCAGTCCATAGTGGGAGGAGTCTGACATGGTTCAGTAAAGTAGTGTGTAGTAAAGACACCTCCTGCACAAAAACCAACATTTTCAATCAATACCAATCGGTGATGCATGATGTTGTAGTTTTTCAAATTTATGAGGGCACTCAATTAATAGTATGGTCCATAAGGCCGCTTTCATACTTTGCGCACCGACGCTGTTACCGGCGGCCACAGCGTCAATTTGACGCCGTCACCGCCAGTGACGGCGTCATACTCAGGCAACCACTTGCCCGCCGCCGGCGACGGCGTCCATAGATAATGCGCAGCGTTTGCAAAATGCTCGACCCATTCACACTACAGTATGGTGATTGTAGCCGCTTCAAAGCTTAGCGCTGTGCCAATATGGTGATCGTGGCCACTCCGTGTGTTGGCACGGCGCCAAGATTCGAAGCGGCCACATTCACCAAACTGTAGTGTGATTGGGTCAAGAATTTTGCAAAAGCATTATTTATGGACGCGGTCGCGGGCGACGAGCAAATGGTTGCGTGAGTTTGACGCCTTCAAAGGTGACGACGTCAATTTGACGCCGTCGCTGCCGGTGACGGCGTCGGTGCGCAAAGTATGAAAGCGGCCTGAGCCGTTTCCAGCCTTCGGGACAAACACTGATATTTCCAATCAACATCGTAGCGAAGGCTCCGCCTAACGTGATCATTCGACATTATTTATGCTACTTGAGCAGTGACACATTACTTCTGTTTTTACCCGATTCCTAGATCGCTCGAGAACAACTATAAAGTTTCATGGGTGAAGAGTTTCATGAGTGAATATTTTTGTCACGGTTTAATATTGCTCGGCTTTCACCCGGTCCCCAGACCGCTATGTAGAGGAAGTATAATTTCTCATTTGTGACAAAAACACGACTTCATGAAACAAACACGGGTCTCTCTTACCTGCGACGAACACCAAAAACTCGCCTTCACCCCTTCCCTTTTTAACGACATCCGGGCTCTTTTGGAACAACTTATAGAATTCTCCACATAAACCGATTTTTTTAATGCATGCCTCCCCCCTAAGTGGACGGAGGATCTTCTTATGGCCCACATGCGCCCTTTACATCTCCTACTACCATGACCTACCCAACGCAAAGTTGACCCAACCTCTCCGGCTTGTTTCTCAGATTTCAAATAACAGACAAACCAATTTCCTGGTTTTACATAAGTCTTGATGAAAGGTTATGAATGGTTATGGTTTCTAGGTTGCTCTGTAGTCGAGTTGTGAAGTTAATCGTGGTGAGAACCGCCTATTTGGAGCACGCTAAGCCCATTGAAGGCGGGCCTCTGATAACTTCACAGAACTTCCATCACCTCGCCCTCACCCACACCCAAGTTTTCTCGACGTTCGGATTCTTTGGAACGATATGTAGGATCTTTCTACTAAGCCTAAGCGAAATATGCGCCCCAATTCGCAGAGTTATCCCTCAAGGTTCCCACCGAGATCCTTAGATACAAAGCGTTTTGTTAGATGTCCCTCATCGCAAAGGCACCAACTTGCACCCAAACACCAAATATTTTGACCGCAAACCCCACTCACAGTAGGCGTAGTCCCACATAGTCCATATGCGCATTGCAAACTTCCACCATGCCCTACCTGATCCACACCTGACCCGAGCTCCCCGCTTGTTTCTCAGGCGGTACTGAATTTCAGACAGACAAACGAACAAAATGATAGATACACCAAACCAATTATAAATAGGGTATGAGAGCATGATGACGATGTGCTGAAAACAGCCAAGACCTCGTTCTGGAGGTGGCACCACTAAACTCGACTTTACCCACTTTTCCGACATTCCAGCAATTTTGAGACGAATTATAGAATTTCACACCCAAACACCGATCACTTTGACGCAAGCCCCGCCCCCAGTAGGCGGAGTCCCACATTGCACATGTGCGCTCAGTACATCTTGGACCACAAACCCCAAGCTTCCTGACCTCTCAGCTTGCCTTTCTGGCAAAACCGAGAATCGAGCACGTCCGTACAACCAAACTCACCAAACTCCTGGTTTATAAACAGGGTATGTCTTATCTTGGTCCACCATCTCCTGATGTCCGGGCAATTTTGCGACGAATTAAAGAATTTTGGCTTTGACATGAGGACAATGCAGAGAACGTTTCGCCCACTGTAGGCGGAGTCTCACATTGTACATGTGCGCTCTGTACATCTGGACCATGCCCACCTAACCCCAACTTGACCTCACCTCCAGGGCACTCCGGGAGTCGAGGATTCCTCGACAGGGGGGGTCGCACTCGACCGGACAGGAGGGGGGGGGGGTCGCATCTGTAGCTAAGCGATAATTGTATGGGAATTTCCTCTAGCCCATCGTACAGTCGATATCTGCCCCTCATACACGAAAAGAGCCACCGCTACCTCGCTGTCTGAATCGCAGATGGGTGTAGACCATCTTGAAAAGGTGACCGCCATCATTTATGGACTCGTTACGCGTTCAGCACTCACCATCGCGCTGCCATGATGACACACACCTCATCGTTATGGAGGGGCCTATCTAGTAGCGGATAGAACCAATATACTCACATTACCGTAAACTATACGTTTATCTTATTGCATTGCTACCATAGAGTTCATTGTTGCGTGCAAGAGTGACATGTCGGTATCCATTTAGGAGAAGAAAAATACATTTTTATTTTAGGCTACACCAGTCATACTATGAACGGCGTTTAATGGAGACAAGCAGTCCAGCAAAGCATGCTTGTTGTTCACGTTGTTGAATTGTTGTAATTTGGTTGCAGTGGTGCATGTAAATTGTTTAATGCACATTGTTCAAATAAAAAGTAAAGTCCTATGAAATGTCTCTATCATATCATCATCACGAAGAGCACCAGAAGAAAAGATCAATGCTTCCGCTTTTCATCAATCTCTTTTGACAGTCGTATGACGTGTGCATCTGGTCTGCTCATGAACTTGTGCGAGGTCATGGAATGCTGGGCAGATGTTTTACAAGATCTTGTGCAGCACCTGAAATCCTGAGTCAACCATGATCGGAGAGGCATGTAGTAGAAAAATACCTGAAACAATTGGCTTTCCCTCATGCTTCATAAACCATTCAGAAATTTTAAATGTCGATGGCATGTGAGCCGAAAATCCTGGACCAGGAAGTGGGTTAGCCCACTGCTTGGCCAGAGTTTCGGGCGTAACGATAAGTATGGTAAGTTCATCGTGTTGAACTCCGCAGTAGATTTTTGATATGGAGATGAGTATTGGCAGCTTTAAATTAAACTATATGGAGCGCTAAAATTTGGTAAAGCTGACCTCATTAGGCTTTGGTAAAGCTCACCTCATCAGCCTATCTGAGGCTTCAGCTCCTAATCTGCTCCTTTCACCTCTTCTGAGCCTAATGGCTGTTAAAAAACTGCGTTCAGGATCGGCATTGCTGGCAGGGATGACAAATATACACTTGATGGCCTGCAAAGAAGGAAATCAGTCTCCGAAATTATTAATAGTGAATATTATTTTACCTGAATAACCACGTGAGGTATCCTTAATGCGTCTCCGTTGTCGAGCAGCGTTTGGCCCGCCAAAATGGCCATTCTTTGTAGCCATTTCCAAGCATTTGTAACAATTCTTTGCAATGGGATCTGCAAATGAAGTAAATTGATAAGTTGATGTATAAGGCAGTATCTTATGACATCAACAGAAGTTGGTTTCACTAGATGTCTTTATCAAGTTAACAAAGACCAAAGAGAGAGAAAGCAAGTAAGAATACGGCCACACTGAGCATATGACAGAGCGAGCTCTTTTATATGCGAGCCCTTTTATATGAGGGAATGGCGGCTATCGATGATAAAGTGCGGGGACAATGCAGCGCTGCGCTGTTCATGCACTTTGTCATCGGCGAAAAGAGGCGAAATGTGGAGAGGAGAACGCTACTGTGTTCACAGGGAAGTGCACTTATGTATTCGCTGTTCACTAGAACATTGAACATTCAAAGAGTATTCACTGATCACTCGCACCGTGAAACACCCTTTCAATGTTATCTGCAACTCGTAGCAGGAGCCCAGTGCATGGCGGATCCCTTAAGCTAAGCCACAAGTGTATGTCCTATCTGATAGCCGCACAAGATCATCTTACTAGGCCAACCACCCTTCTAGTTACATCTACTGCCCTTCCAATCACATCTACTGCAAAAGTAGGAGGCATGGCGCATACCCAGAGCAAGGATGGAGAACGCTAAGGTGTTGGTTTTACTGCACTGCTACCAGCAAAATTGTTTAGAAAGTATGAGGCTGCTTTTGAGGAGGTTTTGAACGCTCTCTGTGCGACGCTGTCACGCTCTTGATGGCAAAAAAATTTTCCTCGACATTTCCTCGACTCACGTTTCTCAGGAACTAGGCAACGTACAAAGGAGTTTGAAGGCGCGTTGGAAAGAGCGAAGTCTCTAGTTTCAGAAAAACAACTGGGATTGCAAAACATGCAGCACAAAAAAAGTTATAACTGTTAGAAGCCAAAAAACCCGCATGCAATTTTCATTTTCCTCGACTAATCCTCGACTCGCATTCCTCTCTCATTTCTGAACATTTGAAGCAACTAAAGTAGTCATTAGAAAGAGCAAACCTAGCTCTTCCTAAAAAACACCTGAAGTCCCAAATCATATTATATGAGGAAAGTTATGGTCGTTCAAACAAGGTCTACTTTCGCGATTTTCAGCCATTTTTGTCGATTAGCGCGCTCCGGGTTCGCACGCCGCGACGCAACCGCAGCGCTTCTAATGTTACCGCGAATTTTAAGTTTTTGAATTTTTAATAGGTATTTTTCATGTTTTGCTCTGTTATGTTTTATGTTTTTATGTTTTTGTGCTCATGTTTCGTTGTGCCTTATGTTTAAATGTGTTTAATGTTTGTTTACATGTGTTTTTTTCAGATTTCGTCAATAGTCGAAGCCGTCCCGTTGATCGCATCAAGGTATGTTGCTTTTTTTTCAGAATTTGTTGTGTATATTGAATGTTTTTCATATATAGTCGTATAGTTTCCATTATGCTTTATGTTTAAATGTTTCTAATGCTTATTTCATGTCCTTTTTTTAGCTATCGTTCATGGTCGAAGTTCGGACGCGCGCCGCATCAAGGTATGTTGCTTTTTTCAGATCTTGCAATTGTTCTTTGACTGTTTTTCATAATTAGTCGTAATATTTACGTTGTACTTAATGTTTCAATGTCTTTAATGCTTATTTCTTGTACTTTTTTTCAGGTATTTTTTGATAGTGAAGTCCGACGCCGCCCGCAGGAAGGTATGTTGCTTTTTTTTTTCAGAAAATGAGGTCTGTTGTTTCCTTTTCATTCTTCATGTTTAATATTGTCCACTTATTCTTATGTTACTCTTTTTCTTACATTTTCGCGTTTTGCTTTACCTATATATGTTTGATTTTGCTTTTTTCAGGTCCGTTGAAGAAGTGGCCGATTAAATCGAGGGAAGGCGTTCAGGAAACGAGGTTTGTTGTTTTCTTTTCATTCTTCATGTTTAATATTGTTCACTTATTCTTGTAATGCTCTTTTTATACATTTTCGTCTTTTACTATATCTATATATGTTTGGTTTTGCTTTTTTTAGGTCCGTTGAAGAAGTACCCGAGTAAAACGAGAGAAGTTTCAGGAAGAAAGATTTCTTTGTTTTCCTTATATTTCGTGTTCGATTTAATAGGATTTAATGTGTGAAATTGTAATTTTTTTGGTTTGTACTTCTTCGATTACCTTTTACTGTGCCTGAGGGAAAAATAAATGTTCGCAATATTTGCACTGTAACATTTATTACAAAAGAAATCCATACAACTACACAAAACATGAAATATAGCAATCATACAATCTTGCGGTGCTGTGGAAGCCAGTAGGGGGGGGTCGCATTTGAGACCCGAAGAGGGGGGGGGTCGCACTGGAGCGGCCATTTTCCTCGACACCTGGGAGTGCCCTGCTCACCTCCCCCACTTGTCATTCTGGTAAAACCGTGAATCGAGCGGGCAGACAAAAACATTCGCACAAACAAATACACCAAACTCTTAGCTTATATTTAGGGTATGATTGATCGGTGATGCATGATGTTATGGAATTTCAGCTTTCATGAGGGCACTTAAGCAATAGTATGGTCCATAAGTCGTTTCCAACCTTCTGCACAAAAACCGATATTTTCAATCAATATTGATCGGTGATGCATGATGTTGTAGAATTTTAACTTCTATGAGGGCACTCACTCGGTAGTATGGTCCATAAGCCGTTTCCAACCTTCTGCACAAAAACCGATATTTTCAATCAATATCGATCGGTGATGCATGATGTTATAGAATTCCAACTTTCATGAGGGCACTTAAGCAATAGTGTGGTCCATAAGTCGTTTCCAGCCTTCTGCACAAAAACCGATATTTTCAATCAATATCGATCGGTGATGCATGATGTTATAGAATTTTAACTTCTATGAGGGCACTCACTCAGTAGTATGGTCCATAAGCCGTTTCCAGCCTTCTGCACAAAAACCGATATTTTCAATCAGTATCGATCGGTGATGCATCATCTTATAGAATTTCAACTTTCATGAGGGCACTTAAGCAATAGTATGGTCCATTAGCCGTTTCCAACCTTCTGCACAAAAACCGATATTTTCAATCAATATCGATCGGTGATGCATCATCTTATAGAATTTCAACTTTCATGAGGGCACTTAAGCAATAGTATGGTCCATAAGTCGTTTCCAGCCTTCTGCACAAAAACCGATATTTTCAATCAGTATCGATCGGTGATGCATGATGTTATAGAATTTCAACTTTTATGAGGGCACTTAATCAATAGTATGG
Organism: Trichostrongylus colubriformis; assembly: GCA_963978905.1. Taxonomy (NCBI): domain Eukaryota; kingdom Metazoa; phylum Nematoda; class Chromadorea; order Rhabditida; family Trichostrongylidae; genus Trichostrongylus; species Trichostrongylus colubriformis. Next base: position 36,687,887 of record OZ022256.1, on the reverse strand, counting down.
TCCATAAGCCGTTTCCAGCCTTCTGCACAAAAACCGATATTTTCAATCAATATCGATCGGTGATGCGTGATGTTGTAGAATTTTAAGTTCTATGAGGGCACTCACTCAGTAGTATGGTCCATAAGCCGTTTCCAGCCTTCTGCACAAAAACCGATATTTTCAATCAATATCGATCGGTGATGCATCATCTTATAGAATTTCAACTTTCATGAGGGCACTTAATCAATAGTATGGTCCATAAGTCGTTTCCAACCTTCTGCACAAAAACCGATAGTTTCAATCAATATTGATCGGTGATGCATGATGTTGTAGAATTTTAACTTCTATGAGGGCACTTAATCAATAGTATGGTCCATAAGTCGTTTCCAACCTTCTGCACAAAAACCGATATTTTCAATCAATATTGATCGGTGATGCATGATGTTGTAGAATTTTAACTTCTATGAGGGCACTTCAGCAATAGTATGGTCCATAAGTCGTTTCGAGCCTTCTGCACAAAAACCGATATTTTCAATCAATATCGATCGGTGACGCGTGTGTTGCAGAATTTCAACTTTCATGAGTGCATCTCCTACCATTCCCCACCCAACCCACACTTGACCCAACCTTTCCCGCTGATGAGCCGACCTTCCGTTGGATCGGGTACATGAGCCGTTTCCAGCCTTCTGCACAAAGCCGATATCTTCGATCAATATCGATCGATTCAATCGATATCGACAAAGTCGATGTGCGTTCTGTACATCCCCCATTACGCCTCACCCAGCCAGCACTTGGCTCGACCTTTCCTGCTAACTTCTGAGGGTCTGTATAGTGTCACGTACCTCAAACTTGGGTAATTGAACCAAAGGGCGGACACACACACACACACACACACACACACACGCAAACGGACAAACCAAACTCCTGGTTTATATATAGGGTATGATACTGCACGGGCATCTTATGTCTATATGTACTGCGCTTTTACGTAACAGTACACACCCCACGGAGGGTGGATACAGTTACGTCTAAAAATCGCGTTGCGGCGTCGCACTCGCGGCGTAATCAGTACGACTTTTCTTAGCCGGTGCGGAGTTCCGCTCAGGATGCCATATCTGATACTTTAGGGTGTATTCGAAGAAATAAGCTTCACATTCATCTTAAGAAAATTTCGGTTCCGATGAGGTTACATGGTTGGGTAACGTGCGCTAAAAGTGACGCTTAAAGTCAACTTTGATACTTTGCGCTGACTTTGGCGTTCAGGAAGGGGTACTGTACACGGAGCGTCAGAGAGTTATTTGCTCATGGATCACACGCGTCCAGCCTACGACGAAAACGTTGTAGTGAAACAGATGATGGTAATGAAATGAAATTGTAATGAAATGCTCCTCGAATATTTTTCAATAAGCAGGCTGTGCCCGGCTTGAAGGAGCAGCGCTACTGGTTGAGTTGTTCGTGTACATCTTCCTGATGACCGCTTGGAGAAGGCTACTATTACTGCTATGATCCGCGGTGTATTCATCCATGGCCTAAATCTGATACTGATGTAGATGTAATGGTGATAATATGCTCATGCACTTGGAAAGAAGAAGCACCGACTATCTAAATTACACAAGTGCATAGCTTGACCTAATCGCATCGGGTACCGATTATATACAGAACTCAGTAGAGTTGTGTAGGCGTGCGGCAGGCCTGTGGATACCACCGATAGAGCAATGGAGCCCCGCCCTAGCCGCGTCGGTCGACGCGGGCGGCCACGCGATTTTTAGCCGTAACGGTACACACCCCTGCGCAGACAGTGCCGATGGATTGAATGCACTGCAGTATTATTTTACCAATTTTTTTTTGATGATCTTCCATATAAGTTTGAAGGCAAGCGGTGTTACTGAGCTGATTATTGATGCCGTGCGTAGTAGAACCACGAGGGAGTCCTTGGTCTTTCCTATCTGGTTTCGGCAAGCAGAGTTCTCTGCGCTGTCAAAATGGCGGTAGATTCACAAGCATATCCTTAAATGCTACCTCCTTTTCGATGTTCTGGAATTCCTCTAGAAATTCCTTCCTTTCTGACTTTTTCATTCCGGCGTATTCTTTTTGAACTGACTCCAAAAATGTCAATCATGCTGTGGCTCAAACTATTTTTGACGCGGATCAGATTTGTTTTGTGTAAATATACAGACATTTTTATGCCTTTAGTTTAGTTTAGTTAGTTTGACTGCTGAGACCAGAAAATGCTTCTACGCTTAGAATCGGCAGCGTGACGGGATGACCCCAAGCAACAGCCTGGCTTGAGAACTCGGCACAAAGAAGAACTGTCGAGCGGGCAACACGTATAGCTCGGATCGACCGATCCACCAAGATGTGCTGCACCTTCTCGCAGATACGCCGCAGAGGAAGAAGTTATATACGTCGCTCCTCACGGTGATACATCAGAATGCAAAGGTCTAGGGGCGGGGACTCGTCTCGATGGCGTGGACGACGGCTCTCCCCTGGCGTCGCGAACGCGATCACGGCCCCCTTCCTCTTTCCAGCAACATGCGGTGATACTCATTGGAAATCTAGCTGCTTGTCCCTTACAATACCACTGGGTACTCATTCATGCGCTTTGTAAGACACAGAGCCATTCCTTATGGTCAGCAATTGAATACACGAGTATAACTTCTCGTTGCTATGCCTTGCCGTTCGGGTGGACTCAAACAAAAAAAAAACAAACAAAGTGATTTCAAGCGATCTTGTAACGTCTTCTGTTTTCGAATTCTTGAAAAGACGGAAGAGTTGGACAGTGGAAATTCCATGGCAAAGTTTGGCTTTGACTGTTGTGAAGATCTGCAAATTACCCGGCTTGGGGTTAAATTTTCTCCGAATGTTAATCTAGGAGTCTGTTTTGAGACAAAGCACTGTAGCCAGGTAATAGTAAGGAAGCATTGCATTTGACAATGTTTTGAACCACGAATATCAGTTCCTTGTGAAACTCTGCGGATCAGAAGTGATAAATAATGCCCCTTTATCCCTGGGCTGTCCACTTTCTGTGTAACGCCAGAACTATAAAATAAGCACTCCCACCCATTTCCGGTCAGGAAGCGACCCCTCTACAACGCGGTCAAGCCATTTACGTTTTCGCATGGGGGATTTCTCATCTCAGGCAAATACCTATTTTGTACATCATTTTTACATCCTCTTATTTTTCAAATCCTATAAGGAGTTACATCAAAATCGATCGGTTGCACTTCAATTTTGACATCTAATGCTTATTTTAAAGTTACGTCTCAATTTGCATTTTTGAAACGAATCGTCCTGGAAATAGGTAGAATTTCCAGCCCCATCCATTGATGCCATCAACAACAGAATAATGCTTCTTTATCATTTGCTTTTTCCTCTGAAGGCAATCTTATGCAGACATGGGTCCTGAAAGCCAAAAGTCCATCGGGGTATGAGTGGTTGAGTAAATATTACCAACGTATGATGTACATTAGAAACAAAAAAATTCTTGCCTTTTCTACCATCGTAGCAACAATACCCGAGGTAACTTTGACGTTTACGTTTTAACTCAGTGACGAAAAGGTGAAACAAATCCTTTCCTTGTTTTATGTTTCTAATTCATGGTTCCATTTTTGACTGAACATTTCCATTCCTCCACGCTGAGATCTTCCATTCTTCAGATGTTCTTTAGATGGTGTTTATCTAATCTAATCTAATAATCTGTTATCTAATCTGCGAATCTTTCTTTAGGTGTTTCTCTAGGTGTCGAACCTGCGTTTCTTTGAATGTTTTCCTGTTACCCAGTCAACCGATGCTGTTTTGATACTCGGGGCGCCTAGCTGTCACTGTGACCGTGTAGGCGGACCCACTAGAGAATGCATTGTGGAACCTAGACGAAAAGCTGACGGCTTGCACAGTCGGAGCTATGGTATCCTTTAAAGGAAACTATACTAGTAATTCGAACGGAATATGGAAAAATCACCAAATCTGAAGGTCGACGCGCGGAATAGTATGAAAGTACAGTTAGTGCCGTAAGCGTGTTAAAAATCCCGCGAAAACGCCTTTTTGCGTTTTTTATCGTTTTTTCACCATAAATCGATTGATATTGATTATTTTTACTGAACATATATATGTTTTAGAATCAGCTCGTCGAGCTCTATAAGACGGTACCAAAAGTTTTTGGCTTTCTCAAATTCGGTACTTGGCCATTTTTTCACATTCTGAAAAGTTCGAGGGAAAATTTCTCCGAAATTTGATGAACTGGCAGCGAAGCCTCTTCACATCCCTGATTTAAGTTCATAGCTGTGCATGAATTTCAGAGTTTCACTCATTTCAAACGAACCCCTGCTTCTTCGTGTGGCCCTAAACAGTGCCTCCGTGTATATGTTGTTGAAAAAAAACATCTATTAACTCATTTTCATCCGGAGATTCCCCATTGAAATGTACACCGTTCGATTCTTCAGGGAAATTACTATCGAATGATGTATAAAAACCTTGGTGTCTCTAAAATTCTTAGTTTCCTCATTTCCGGCCTTTTCCTTTTGTCAATCGAGTTCTCAAGCTCTAGTCCGCCGCATCGATCGACGTGCATGGCCATGGGACAGCTGTGGCGCCATCGTGACGGCCCCGCGCTATTCACGTGCACGGCCGTGGGAAACTGCTCGGTGCCCAGCCGAGCACAAATTTCGAAGAAATTTTCCCTAAACTTTTCAGAATGTGAAAAAATGGCCAATTAGCGAATTTGGGAAAACCAAAAACTTTTGGTACCACCTTGTAGAGCTTGACGAGCCGATTCTAAAACATATATATGTTCAGTAAAAATAATCAATATCAATCGATTTATGGTGAAAAAACGATAAAAACGCAAAAACGCGTTTTCGCGCGATTTTTAACACTCTTACGGCACTAACTGTAAGGAAAAGAAGAAATGAAACGGTCAGAGCCAGAGAAATAAGACCCCTCTTCTCGCTGATTATTCTCAAAAGGGGCCGGTCGACCTGATAGGGGGGGGGACAAAACTATTGGCAGAGGTTGATGACGACGGCTCCTATAAAGCCTAGGGACACTCGCTCCATACGAGATTTCGGCACATATAGTCTTCTTACACCTTCAGCTTTTATTTGCGGACCCACATATTATGTTGTATTTGCCCAATAAGAGCTGCACGCAAAGTTTCACACGAAAACGTGAGAATTTCGCTGAGATGCAGCTTTCCAAATTCTAGGCCGGGAAGGCGGTACCTCCGAGTAAAAGCTCTCTCCATCGTCCGCCGCGGTTGGGAACGGAGTTTACGTAACTTTCTGTCCTTACAGTGCGTCGCTGACCGCAGCGGACGAGGAGGTGGGCACCTGCTCGGAGGCTCCGCCCACCCGATCGAGAATTTGGAAAGCTGCATCTTAGCCAAATTCTCATTTTTTCGCGTGAAACTTTGCATACAGCCCTTATTGGGCAAGTACAACATAAATATATGGGTTACGTGAAAACACATTTTTTCCGTGGACGATTCCTTTAAGCTGCGCGCCTTTGAGAGCCCGAAAATTACGCAGATCTGCTATGTCCCGGCAATATCGTACACAGGTCTTGTTAAGCTCACAAGCAAGTGGATGACTCTACAGGGTAGGTATGGTAGGAGTGGTGGACTATGGTTTGTTTCTGTTGATGGTGATACACCCTGATTTCTAGCTCGTGTCAGCATCCATCCCAGCATGCGAAAGTAAACTTTCTGTAACGCGAATTAACTGTTTGTGCCTGTAATGGATGAACCCCGGCTTGCGATTCGACTATCAGTGATCGCACTCGGCGCAATCTGCAGTCTGAAAAGGTGAAGGCGTGCTGATTTCCACGAGCAAAATTGTTCCTCTTCATCATGGTTTCCCGTTTTCCTTCTTTCTGCTGATGGCATGCTCAGTGATAATTCATTCCATGCACAACATCCCAGTCTCGTAGGCATTCTGATACGTGAGAATAAAGGTTCATTCCATCACACACACAGTTAGACTAGTGAACCGTGTTGATGGCCTGGGTGGATTGCCTTTTCAGTGATTCGCGGAATCAATCTACGGTGCGGGACCTTAAAGACAGCATTAGGGGTAATGTGGTAATGAAGAAATCCCTACAAGAAGTCACTCACATGGTAGGCCTGGGTCTATGAAGGCTACCTGTGGCGAACTCCCGGTGAAGAAGCGCCCCTCCGAGCTGTAGAAACGCCGCAAAAAGACACAACCGCGCAACTGTCCCGCCTCTTGGAGGAAAAGATCCCGCCTCCAGATGACGCAACTCCCGATTGACTGGGGTGGAAGCGGCCAAGGAAATGCGGTAGGACCGAAGTTTTTGCAGCGCGCTTTCGCCGTTTCACCTTCAAGCTCAAACATTCCCTTGTGTTTATTTGGCAACATGCCAACGGAAAATTAGATCAGACTATCCGCCTCTTGACAGGTCGTCCGCGTCGAGAACCAACAGTGGAAGGGGGGTCCTTTCTCGGGTTTTTGGCCAATTCCATCCGTTGTTTCTTCGCTGTCCTGTTACTAGGCATCTCGACTTTCACATTCACTACTTTTTTACATTTCGTCCGACTTTCCCCTAATGCTGCCTTTAACAGCGATGGAACCTGTCCAACTTTTCGTTCTGATCTGTTTCTGTTTCGGTCTGGGGAGAATCCATGCTTGCCTTCATCAGCGTCAGTTGTCGCTGTCAATTGGAACTTGTACTTCCCATATTAGGATTTATGCTGAGCAAGTATGTCACCAGGAATGTAGTGGCTCATGTGTAATAAATCACAGAATTCGCATATGCGAATGGAACATGCACAGCAAGCCAAAGATCTGGCCAAGGCTCATTCCTCGTTTCTCCTGCTCATCTGTGAGATTATAAAATGCCCTCAGGCAATAGCGACCCTAGTCGACGACTCTCCTATTTGCTCCAGCCTAGTGTGCAATGCGGATCTCTAGCCACAAATTATGCCAATCAGCAATTACAACTAGCGACGACAACTTACACTCCCTTCCTCGCTGCCGAGGCTGTTTTCAGCTGCTCCTTCAGTTTTCTTTTTGATAGTCGCAGAATTCTCACGGAAATTGCTTTTTCTGCGCTTTTAATGCCCTCTCTTCAACGAAGCACTTTATAGGGTCCCAAAGCTTCTTAAGAGCCTTCTGCACTGAGGAGGTTGAAGCCTTCGCCAAAGGAAGAAGTTGCGATGTTTAAGTTGGCGAGCTCCTCGATTTATTGACCTTTGTACACAACCGAGCTGGGCTACCCATACGCTGTTTTTCGAGAGGTTTGGGAATGGAATTTTCCAGCAGGGTGCACCGACTGATCTGTATCACAGGCACTTGGCTTTGATCAGTCACCGCGAAGGAAATAAAATCGAATGAATTTGTGAAAAAGTCACTTTGGGATGCCAATGGGTAAGTGATTTTGTAAATCCAATGTTCCGCTTTCGAACGATGATGGTGTCGCAGATGAAGCGGTTGCGCTCACCAGTCTGTTTGGAATGCTCATGTCGGCCTTTATCCCAAATCCTATGCGAGCCCCTTGCCATGTTTTCTAAATATTATGCTACACCAATATTCACAGCTATTTTTGCAGGAAAAGCAGCTAATCTTGGAAAAGTGGACTACAAAGGCTGCGAATGAGTAAGGGGTCTTACTCCAAAATACTGCACAGCACCTAGTAGGAGCGATTAGGAATGAAACCTAGTGAGTCCAGAGAATATGTGAGTAGTGCAGCTTGATATAAAGTGATAACCCGGCAACTATGTACCTGATAATCACCTATAGCTTCTTTCATCCAGTTGTGCCAACGTTTCTCGGATGCAGGTTCTTCTTATGGAAACGAGTTTGCTGTAATTTTCATCTACGTACTGCACCACCCACAACTTCTCACACCTAGTAATTGGTGAAGGAACTTCTATTTCACTGACGTGGCTTGATTTTGATTGAATCCTGCCTTAACATCCATTTGTAGTGTCGCGCTTATCATAGAAGCTCCTCTCAAATAACACAAAGTGGGGATGGGATCGCCTTATTTGCTGAGCGGCCTGAGGCGACCTATCTCAACCATGCCTGGGTTTCAGTTTTAAAATTTTTCTTTTCGAACTGCCTATCTTCCATTGGAGAACATCATAAGCATCTATCGATTCAAAATTCGGCAAACTGAATCCACTGCCAAAATCCTCGGAAAAAAAGATGGTAGAAGGAGACGTGCTATTGTTCTCTTCATCAAATGCTTTTTTCTCATTAATCTTTGAAAGCGAACTCCCAAAAAGTTCTCCCAGTTGTTTGAGGGAACACATCCTCCTCCAAAAAGAAGTCATGTTTTCTATATTCTTTACTTATGAACTATTAGTAACTCTGTTGGATGGTTGAGCGTAGAAAGTCACCGATACTTTTTGGGAATGCCTTATACAGGTGCTGCGAATGAACTAAGGCTTCGTCACAATTTCGTAGAGAAACAGAAAATGCCATAACGTTTTTTATTCAAGTTGTAAATTTGTGGCATTACGAAGTGAAATTCATTTCTCCCTTAAACTAGCTCCTCGCCGTCGCGGGGTGCGATGTTCCTGTCAATTCGCCATTTTCTTGTATCCACAACATCTTCCGCGACTTTCACTCCTGTGAAGTCGGTCTTAATGACGTTCCCTCACCTTTTTTGAGGGCTGCTCGCGGTCGCGGTCTCTTCGAACTCTGCAGCCTCTCGGAATGGATTGAGATTATAAGATTGAATTGTAAGATGAGTGACTTGTGGCAGCGATTGGCGGGCTCAATTGTGGGGGCAACCATGGCAAAAAGGGATCGAAGGCTAGCGTATGGACCACAGCGCTGCACTGGTCCCCATATACCACGCCCACTCTCACACATCGCCGTCAATGAACCCGTATTCTACAACATTTGTAATGAACACATATTCCTCGTGCAATAGCTAAATCAAAGATCAGAAGAAGCTAGTTCTACTCGTGAAAATACCGTCCCCCCATTGTTTACTGGCCCTTTCTTTACATACAAACCTTCAACATGTCAGACATGTCATCGCTTAGACTGTTGTCGCTCCTTTATAATGAATATGTGAGGAGCATAACCACAACAACGCAATAGAGTGGCATTCCCAAGGTTAGCATCTCCTCATCAAGGCCCGCCCCTCCTCTATCTTCCTCTCGCTGTGATTTACTTCTGCCTTTTCCGGCTATGAATTGCCTTGCAATCCTTCACCGTGAAACACGCTACTGCTTTGAATGACTTTTTTGGGAACGAAGAATTCTCAGATCCAAAGGTAACAGCACCGAATGTTGACCAGTTCCCATCTGAGGGCTCCACGCTTTGTACTGTCATGTTAATGATGCAAGCATGTCCGCAATGTGTTCCATGAAACGACTAGATGAAGCTATGTCCAGCTTGGCCTTTTCATCCTCCTGGAAAAGCTACTTGTCAGATTAAGGATGAGGCTCGGCTGAGTAAAAAGGGACATCCATCTGTGGCCTTCTCCTCGGACTATTCGTATTCACCTGCCCCATTTTGTTACTGTGATACCTCAGTGAAAGAAACTCAACAGTATCGGTAAACTTTGGCTCACACTTGCATCGCGTTGTAGCAAAACAAGCCAATCCTTGTCCAATTGCGTTAGTCTCGCCTTTTCGGCTGAATATCAGCCTAACATTTCCTGAGTATAGTTGGGTTATGCAGCTGTTAGCGAGATATCTGCAGGGATAGTCGACACTTCAGGGACGCATATAGGTTGTGAGGCAGCATTGGAATCCGTCAATCTGAACGCACCAAAATGGGTATTTTTTCTCCTTTATTTTCAACACTATATTACTCGGACTTCAGTTGATTCTGACGAGGTATATCCATCTCTAAAGATAAGAGCAGTCCTCACATTATCACTAAACTCCGTAACAGCGTCCTGTAGAAGCAGGAACGGGAGTTCTTACGAGTGAACATGATGTGTCAACTCAGCTGGGCGAAATCCGAGAAATCGTCGCCCTCGTTCACAACCTTGCTAAGGTGCGTTCACTCTGAGCACCTAAGGGGATTCATATAAGGTGATGTTCTTGGAGATTCCGTTTTTTTCGGGTTCCCAGCCCTCTCGTTTCCAAGAGCTAGAACGTGCCATTACCATTGTAATCTCTCCGGAGACAGGTTCGAGGCATTTGAAGTGACACTTCGGGTCACAGCAGCGTCATCCAAGCAGCGAGGGCTTTGTAACTTCTATGAACTGAAGGGTCAGTCCCTAGGAAGCTTCCCACGGGAGAGGTGCCACGGTAGGTGGCTGCTGTTTTGGGCGGACCATGATGCCGTAGGTGCTCTACAGCCCGACTGGACCGACTGAATGCTTCATATTTTTATGACGGTGAAAGTACTGGGCCGCAGCTTATTCCTGCTTCTAGAGGAACTTTAAGGGAACTGTTGCTCCAACACTTCTATCTCTTTCTTTACTCTTCGCTTTGCACACTTGGCGGATGTGAGCCGTGAGCAAAATCACTCTTTTTTTGGCACCCTAAGTATATCAATCTAATCTCCCGCGGGGGGTTCACGGCTCTGGTCATGCATCCCCTAAACCCGTAACAGGCAGCTCTTTCTAAAAGACCTCGAGCTGTTTCTCATTTGATCGGTTCTTCGGGCTTTTGTAAATCAGCAAGCACCGAAAACGTCTTAAATGGAATGCTCTCGCCAATCAACACGCTATCCGCCATGTATGCAAGGTTTGCGAAGAATGATATCACGTTTCCACGGTGCAGTGCCACCACGGCGCGCGCTTCGATTCAATTTCCGGCCACAATTATTGAGAGATGAATAGGCTTTCAAAAACCCATTGTGTGCTCTTTTGAGTCTTTGGACTTTGCTAGAACCACCACTCAAGATGTACTCAATGTAGGTAGTTAGAGGAAGACGTTTCTCCTGAAAAGCGAGACACGACGATGACCGTTGCAAACTTCTAGCATTCAACATGGAGTCATCAAAAATCAAGAAAAAACATTGACGACGATCAAACAGTTTCCGCGTCAGCTCACGAATATCACTCATGTTCGGTCAGTTCGTAGAATTCGTTGCAGACCACAGATACTGTGCACCATCAGAGAGTGACCAAAGGGTGCATCACTTGAAATTTGCGTACCTTCAGAAGTGAACTAAAGAGGTTACCCTCCCACTGTCCACGACCTAGCAACATCCTCTTTGAAATTAGTCTTCATATAACGTGCTACTGACAAATTTCCTATACGTTTTGAGGCATCCAGTGACAGCAGCGAGAAATCGTGATTTTCTATGGTCTCAAGTAACAACTAATACAGCCCCTTTTAGGAAGTCTTCTAAGGCTTTGCAAGGACAAGGGACAGATTTCTCTCCACACAGTGATATCGAAAGAAACCGAAAATTCACAGAAGATAAAACTGAAAAATCACGAGGAACTAATCAACGTGAAAAACGGCGGAATCCCTTTGTCTGTCCTGATATTCACGCTTGATTTTAGTTACACAATCCTTGAACAAAGATTCTATAAACTAAGGGAGTAGAGCCAATGAATTTTCACAATTAATATTGGTAACTGTACAACCAAGCGAGTGATCTTACGCCATCCACCTCACTTGAAGATAAGTGAAAAGTGAAAGCTTTCCTTTCGCTTTCCAAAATTGTACATCAATTAGAATTCACGTACAGTGGGCGCCTTCTCCTACAGATACAGTAGCGGTCAAAAATATATGCGGTTTTGGACATAACCATAATTTTGGCCGACGTTTACAAACTCTTTTTTTTGTAATTTGAAGGCAACTGCTACTCTATGAAAAAGTATCTCAGCCGAGTAGGATGCAGTGTGAAAGTAATAAATTATCTATCTGGAAACCCTAAAAATGGCCCAACCTTTCAAAAATTCATTTAGCCATAAAAACCTTATAACTCAACGAAACGAGCTGTTATGCAAAAAATAGTGCGGAATGAGGCTAGAACATTATTACCCGTCCTTTGGAATCCTGACAGCACCGAAGCGCGGTGGTGATCATTTTCAGTGTTTTCAGTTAAATAATTTTTTCCACCTTCACACTGCACCCTACTCGGCTGATATACCTTCTTTCACTGGATGACAGTTGCCTTCAAAACACAAAAAAATTTGAACGAGATATGTAAACGGTGACCAAAGTTATGGTTAAAATCCAGAACCGCATATGTTTTTGACCGCTACTGTACTTCCAACCACATAGGCGCGTGAATTGGGAGTGTCTACTTGAGTTTCGGAAAGCATCATATTTGTAGACTCATAGAATACATATGGATATTATCGAAAGGATATTATGTGATTAGGTAGCCCGTTCTCTCCCACAACAATGGAGTCTATGTGGAAAAGCTGTCTGTTCCAGAATCGCCATTTTGCCTGAGTTTTCTTCGCAGAGGTGGTCACTCAAAATACTTTTTCCTTAATTCCTTCATGGTAATAACCGATGCTTCAGGGAGTAAGTCTCTACACTTCATCTTTCCTCGTTTAGATCCAGCAAGTTGGAAAACCTTTCCTAGAATGAGGCTACATCGTGCGCTTCGGAACTTCCGAATAACCAAGAGTGATAGCTACATATTTGGCAGTAAAGCCAGTGCTTCATTTCCACTTGTGCCCTAGAGTATTGACATTGCGAAAGGGTCGGATCCATTTTTGTATGGGTTATGAGGAACTTCATGTACCCTGCGGTGACTAGAGTAAACGGTCTGTTGCGGCTGCGGTGGTTGTCCAGGAAAACTGATCTACAGTCAGGCTAGTGCTCCGAATTGAAGTGAAGGATATCATGTTGATGACAGAACATGCACGTAGCTACTGTACTGTGCACTTGAAGTGTGAAATAAGTAAGCCAATTTTTCCAAAGATGTCGGGTGTGTAATTTCACCTTGCTCCGGCTGAAGTATTCGACTAAGCGTCAGATTGTCAACATATAGTTCCGCCTGACATAGTGGGGAGAAGACATCTACATGGGGATAAGCCAACCTACAGCGAGAACAGCAGACACCTCACTAGCAATCCTTGTGGAACAGCGACTCAACTCGAGTGTCCTAACGTAGACCCCGATGAAAGGAGTGGCTCCAAAATTGAGGGAAGGTCGAAGTTGAAACTGAAAGGTGACCCCTGGACCGGTTATACGTATAAATAATGCAGTGGATGATTGAGGTTTTCAACACCTTTCTTCAAACGAGGTTGTTTTTCGTGTGGGTGATCCGTAGTCGTTGCAACGATTAAGGGCTCGAAGTTTGAAATTGGGAAAATACACATAGTATGCAGTGAGTTAGAGATTGATTGGATGACCTGATTCACAAGTGTCGAAGGTCATATAATCAGGAACTTTGCAAAGCATCAACGATTTCTATTGATTTTCGTACTGAGTGTTAATTGCTTGAAATAGGGCGACACTCGTCGAGACCATCTTCTAAGGCTATTCCGGTCGGCACACTGACGCTCATGATGTTACGCGCACAGCAGTGTGCGCCAGCCAACTGCTTATACTATATTTATAAGGACAGCATGCATCTCTCATTCAATGACAATAACAGGCACGCAGTGGCGGCGTTTCGCTCTCGCGATGGTGGACTGGGTGAGCTCTGTTCTCTCGTATGAGGTTTCTTCTCCGGTTTACTTGATGTTCCTGCAGATCCGGTAGAAGGATGAGGCGTTTGATGGTATAGTGTATAAAATCCTTAATTGTGAGCCACTTTAAAGCCCTTGATGAAGGCGACCTGGACAAACTGTAAGGCCGTTATTGAAAGTTCCACGGAACAACCTCGTTGGCATAGCATAAAAAATTATAATCAACGTCAATGCCGAGGCTCCAAGAAGAGAGAAATTGGAATCTAATAGAAGCTTATATCATTCATCTTGGCGGTGGTGTAGTGACAGGTGGCGCGCACCCCACTCTCATGGTGCGGGGATCAAATCCCGCATCAATGCCCGCCCAGGCCAGCCAAGCCTTCCATCCCTCCGGGGTCGGTAAATTGGTACCAGACTCGTCTGGGAGGATAAAAGCACTGATTTGTACATCGGCTGGCCACCGCAAGTCATTGTACAGGCCACATCACATTCACCAGCCACCACGATTCTGAATGGAACCAGAATGTGCGGCGCATTCCAGGAAGGGACTGATTTACGCTGAAAAACTTTATCAGTTTGAACCATTCATCTACCACTCATCGACTTTTTTTCCTTTTGGAAACACTTCATGTTTTTTGGCAATAACACATTCATTTACCGTCCGACTTAATATCCGTGACAATGTATTTATACACACCTCATGCAGGTCATTTCTGTTCTCGGAACATTATGTGCGGCATTTTAGACATAGCAGCACATTACCTCTGAAAGCTTTGTGGTTTGGCATATCAAGTATCTCCTCGAAATCGTGGTCCTCCTTGGGACACGATAATTTTGCCGATTGCGGAGTACGAACCTACAGATGCTAACCAGTGCAAAGGCAAGTGAAGAACGGATCGGAGCGGTCAAAGACCCGAGAAATATAGCCATTTTCCGGTAATAACCTTTTCGAGAATGCTTTTATTCCCTTTGCATTACCTAAAGGGATAATGCAGACACAAGCCAACTAATCCGGTGTTGCCCCACCGCCCTCCACGGGTTTTCGGCCATCAGTAGTTTTAGGACCGAAGCACATGCAATGGAGGCCGCGACAAATTTACCAGAGTGCGTCTTTCAACACATGCTAAGCCATAGATTGTCTCTTTGAATGTCGCTCAACCATTAACAGAGAACATGCTTTTTCAGTTCTATTTCCCCTCAGTACGCCTAATGGAGTCTTGATTTCTAATGATGTTCCGCCAGAATCGACATCCCTCTCCACTGCAAAGACCCTGATACTCTCATTCGGTCATAGGTACAGTAAAGAGTTACAGTGATCTGCACTCGCAGTGAGGGCTTGGAACCACTGCAGTTCTGTCATTCCTAACTATTCGATTAGAGAATAGGAAAAGAACGCTAGTGGGTGTGAGGAAGGCGGGAAGAGCACAAAGCTCGAGGATTGTTTACTTGAAGTGTATACAACTCATGTGAACTCATACAGGGATCTCCTCAAAAAGGTTTCCCCCCTGTAAATTCCAACAGATACCACTGAGCGCGAAATTTGAGCTGAATATCGCCAGAGACTCATGTTTGTCATCTTCCACCCCTCATATAATGAATGTTTTCGTCTTTGCTTCTCATTTAATTCCAGCACATTTTGCATCCTCGTACCCGACCAGTATAGCTAATAATGGATGAAATGGCTGAAAATTCGATGAATTCGACGCTTCTGGTAGCTGCTCGTTTTTTAATTGACCATTTCTATGAGAAAATTGCTATTGTTGTAGCGTATCTATTCTTGGCCTACTACTAACATATACATTATATTTCGTAGTTCATGTTTGGCCTTTACGTATCCCTATCGTGTGGTCGCATTGTCAGACGATCGCACAAATATCTTATGCATTTTTCAGTTTCCATTCTCTTCAAGACATTTCATCTTGTTTATCTCAGAATGAGAATGCACTAGAGCAGTGTGACATCGTATGTCCATAGTAGATCCAGCTTACTAGTCTGTCGAGCCACTTTGTTCGACAGACAAGTAAGCCACAGAGCGCCCCCACGTTACTCGGCTATTAGGCATGTCATCGTGTGAAAATGATGCATGTCGGAGAGGAAGAGCACGAGCTGAGGAATCTCAGTCGTAAGAAGCACCACATGAATGAAACATGAGCGGCGTTCATGCCTCAACGACTCAGATAAATCCGTGCAGGTGTTGTCGCACATCCTTCTGAACTTGTTTTTCTTCTTTCTATCCTCCCCATTTCAAACAAAAATTCAGCAGTGGATTCTGCCATGTTCAAAGTTTTGTTTACAATTATTTCAAAGTTGATGAACGCCATCCATCACCTTGGAACAAATCTTCAATGACACCAAGCTTTGAGCAATGAATGGATGCTACTGTTTTTTTTCGAAAAAAGTCGTACCGCAGGTCCTTTCCTGAACATAATGGATACACGACATAGTGACACATTATACCTGAGCGTCGATTATGCAGCACTACTTTCTGCGAAATAAGGGATGCTCAAAACAGCTTCGATTAGTGGCTGCCTGCGAAACGTCCCAGTTGATCACTGTTGTTCCTCAAAACTTCAAGCCTGTATTGCTTACAGGGAAGGAGCAATCTTCCAGTTTGCTCATGAGGAAGTAGTTGGCATTGAACTATTATGAGAAATGAGCAGCAAAACGCCGATAAAAAACGAAAGCTGGCAATGGCGGTAGTAGAAGTCAATTTCTTTAGCATTTTATGTGTGTCGACGTTTTGAACTCGATTTTGAACCCGCGCGCAGAGGTCTCCTGCCTCAGTACCTAGCTGGAGACAGTTTTTGTTCGTCCTTCTGTTCCTACTGTGCTGACTAGATAGCCAACAGGTGCAGAGCACAGAGTTCGAGTCGTTCTTTCTCGATGAACTCTCAGTAATGTGTGTAAGGTTCCTCGGTCAAATATTTGAGAAAAAACGCTTTCTGTCCCACTGATGCTTGATAACTTCCAGATTTCTCTGAGAAAGCAGACGTATGCATGAAAAATATGCCGAACAGATTCTTCTTCGGCTGCTCTCACGCTCAATGCTCGCAAATATGCAATGAATTGTGAGGCGTAAGCGCTAACGAGGAAGTCTAGGAGTGGGAAATCACTCAGGTGATTTTTGTTCATATTTCTCTCTTTTTCTTCTTCTCATTGGACAAACAATTTTCGTGTCATCACACTCTTGAGATTCCTAATCATTATTCCGTTGATAATCTACAGGGGTCTAGAAGATTCTCATTCGTCGCTAGAGATCAACTATCTACACAAAGCTGACTGCTTGGCTTAATGCTCCATCACTGTAATAACTGACTCACACGTGATCCTCCGAACCGAGTTAAGAATCCCAGGGAGCTTAACTGTTATCTGACTGTTGGTGGGGTCGTCTTATACAAGAAAATAGAGTGGGTTTCCGTTACATTGTCCGAGCTGCAAAAAGTCCGAGTTTTCCACGTGCTTGCTAACCAGATCCTTCATCCCCAGGAGACCTGCTAAAGTGTTAACGACGCCGAAAGGGGTAATTTTGGCCGATTGTGGAATATGAAAGTCGAGGTGCATAGTAGTGCAACAACTGAAAAGGAACTGATGAAAGGACCGAAATTGCAGAATCAACTCTTTTCTCACTCTTTCCCCTTTTCCGTGGATCACTAGTCGCTGAGCAGTAGTTGCAGTAGTGGGCCGCTTCTATCCTGACCCGGACCGCGATGCCGCGACAGTGGGCGGGGCGTGCGTTGTCGCACTCCTTGGCCAGGATGCCAGGAAACAAGCTCTGAATCGTAAAGGAGGACAGTCCTGGGGAATCACTATTGATCAATAGATAATAATGTTTTCTCAGAACATAGTATTTAGTCAAGTATTGTCTTATTAT
The DNA here is from genome assembly GCA_963978905.1 of Trichostrongylus colubriformis. Taxonomy (NCBI): domain Eukaryota; kingdom Metazoa; phylum Nematoda; class Chromadorea; order Rhabditida; family Trichostrongylidae; genus Trichostrongylus; species Trichostrongylus colubriformis. The sequence goes on along the minus strand of OZ022256.1, from coordinate 36,670,510 downwards.
GAAGACGAATAGGCTCTCCCGTTGAAAGCGTCTGCCCAAGCAACTGCTAACAATATGTGTTCTTTCGTAGTTTTTGCCCACTTCTGTCTTGTTCATGGCTTCTGTATAGGTCTCGAAATGGCAAAATGGCGAATGTACTACAAAGGAAACTGACATCAACCTCCAACAGTGGGCGAAGTATTTGGCTTGGAAAACTGTCGTGCTACTCGTTGCTGTTATACTGAATGGTACAAAGGAACCTTTTTCGTCTCAAAACGACATTCGAAACACTCAATGCTTAGGCTCTCCGTCGTCATGTGCTGCGCAACTGGCCGCGCGCTGCGTGCGCAACGCGACGCATTGGGCGTGACGATAGAATCGACCGTCCCCCCTCGGAATGAGGCGCGATGAGGTTCCAAATGCGCGTTTCTTAACACGAGTTTTCGCCACAGATCATCTCTTGATAATTGGCCTGCACATGGTATGCGGGACGTAGTAGCTGACTTGATTTTTCAACACCGTAACCTCTGAAGGAGGATTCCAGTTGGCTGGAGACTAGTACGATCGTCCCCATCATCAAGCAGAAATATGATGCAATGCTGCTCCCACTACCGATGGATCAAATTGACAGCGTATGCCATAAAGGCAGGTCGATTCAAGGCTAAAGAGCTCATCCCTGTTTCCCAGGAGGAGCTCGGTTCATGCCAAAGAAGAGGTCCAGGGATGTTATAAAGAGCGATCTCACCGAAGGAAGACCATGGCGGAGAATGCCTTGAGTAGGGACAAAGCGAAGTCTGACAAGAACAGCCGACCCCACGAAGGCGCGGGTCTGACACTAGGAAAAGAAAAATTGGCGTTTTCGTTCATCATTGCCAGCTCAGCTCTCCTCATTGGCACCTTTCCGTTGCCTTCAAATCAGGGCAGAAATCGGCTATCATTCTGATCTCGATGAATGACTGGTCTCTGTTCTGCGTATGATGGAGGCAATGGGTGAGGACTTCGTTTCCGCTTTGAGGTCAGAGTGGATCCTCCACTTTTAACTCAATGCGGAGTCCGCTTCATGCAAAATTGTTTCACTTGATCCAAAGCCCACTCCCGCTCATGTTAAGTAGATGAAGTAGGGCCGCGCACTGGTTGAGGTGCAGTCTGCAGCACCGCAACCTTCATCTAAACTCAATAATCCTTTCTTTGTGTCGATTATAGCGTGTGGATGAGAAAGAAGGTGCCACAACGAGAGCATGAACAAGGCACAGCTATCTCGACCATCGCCACGAAGCATTATTCACACCGAAAAATCAGCTTGTGCTTGCTCAAAGTGCTACATCTCGCGCAATTTCAGAGCAGGCTGAGCTGAAGTCAGTGCTCCGTCTGGGACAGTGGCAGTTCCGTACATCCCGAATGCCTGCTTGAATGGCTAACTAGAGAACACAGCTTTCATCATCAGTTGTGATCGCTCGCAGTAGTGTTACTTAGAGGAATCATCCACGGAAAATTGAGTTCCTCTGCTAGCCTTATAATTATGTTGCACTCGATTACTAAGAGCCGGATGCAAAAATCCACAAGAAAAACAAGAACTCGGCTGAGGTTGACTCCCAAAGAGTGACGTTCAACAAGGCAGGACGTCCTAGGAGGTGCACACTCTCTAATAGCAAAGAGGCGACGGTCACGTGGACAGGAACGTAAATTGAGAAGCAAATTTATAGTGGGTGCGAAAATTAGAACGGGTCTAATCCCCCCGTCAGTTATTCAAATGTATGTAGCTCGGTGAAAATTCAAACAAGCTGCTGTTCTTCTATTTCCATTTTCTGTGTTGAGAAGAAAACTTTTCTTTTTTGTGTTTCTGTTCATGTAATGTATCTAGTAGAATGATATTGAGAGGAACTGAGATTACTGGATCTCCGTGGACGATTCCTTCAACGAGGAGGCATAAAAGACTATGACTAACCCCTACTTGTTAGGCATTATCACCAAACAAGCGTTTTTGGGTGCATTTGCCGTACGTTTGCGTGCATGGCAAAATTGCTGAAAGGACACCGTTTCGGCATCAAAAATCTCGCATGTCATAGAGGAAGCATGTCTACGTCGCGTTCCGTTTCTTATTTTACGTCAGTTACATCCATGATCCAAATGCAAATGCGGGAAGTGGTGTTTCAACAACCTCGCTTTTTTCATGAAGAAGAAAAAACCTTTTACTCTTCCCCAACGCTTTTATCAACGTAAAAACTGCCTCTCTACGTTCTAACTTTTCCTACAAGGCATCCATTTCCATGTTCTTGGCTTTGGCGAGCCTCTTGTAGCGTTCATGGGAGGAGAGGTCTTCCGGACTTCACTCTATCTGCGAGCGTTTATACAGTGCGTATCAAAAATATAGACGCACCCCCAAAAATAGCGTAACTGAGTTTTGTAGGAACTCAGGACCAATTTGCCTGTGACTATCGTATTCAGCATGCTTGAAAACCTAGGTTTACCAGATTTCATGTATATCGGAGGAAAATTGGGCAGAATTTAACATTTGGCTCCCATATGCACTGTATCAAAAATATAGACGCACCTGACGAGTCAGGACAAAAGAGGGACATATGCCAAGAAAAGTTGCTGTTTCAAAAAAGAAATAAGTAGCAATAAGTGTTCTGCATAATAACCTTAAATGCCACGTGGTCCAATTTTGCCCGAGGTCGAGCAGGCTCAGATCCGCGCCCTGCACACAGCGGGTCTGAGCAATCGTCAAATCGCTCGCCAAATTCGCCGCTCTTCAAGGGCCGTTGACCGTTATTTGCACTCACCGGAGTCCTACGGGAAGAAGAGACGTTCTGGCATTCCGAAGAAGCTGTCTCCTCAAGAAGAACGTCAGATCGGTCGAATGGTGTCCAATTCTCTAGTGAGTGTCAATGACGTTCGAGCCAGTTTACCGACTGCCGCCTCCAGAATGACGGTGTGGAGAAGCATCAAGCGCAACAAAAACATCGTGCGATGTCGTCTCCGTTCGGCTCCGCGGCTCACACAGTCCCACAAAGAAGCCCGCCTGAAGTTCGCCAAGATGAACATGGCCACGGATTGGTCAAGGGTAAGGGTCTTTTTTTACGAGGCTTCCTTCATCAAAATTTGTTTTCCAGGTGATATTTTCGGACGAAAAAAAGTTTAATCTAGATGGTCCAGACGGCTACGCTTATTATGGAGGGACCTACGCAAGGATGAGAGGTTACTAAGCAGACGCAATTTCGGTGGAGGCAGTGTCATGGTGTGGGGAGGATTCCACCAAAGAGGGAAGCTTGAGTTAGCTTTTGTCTCAACATGCATGTCTTCCTCGGACTACCAGGATGTACTGGAACGTCACCTGCTACCTGTGTTGGCGGATCGGGGCGAGGATGAATTTATTTTCCAGCAGGATAACGCCTCCATCCATGTGAGCCGGTCTACAAAATCGTGGTTAAGCGAGCGGAATGTAGTTCTTTTGAACTGGCCTGCGTGCTCTCCTGACCTAAACCCGATAGAGAACATTTGGGGAGTCTTAGTCCGGCAGATATACAGCCAGGAAAGAACGTTCACTAGTGTAGGAGACCTCAAAGTGGCGATCGCTCAGGCTTGGCACCGTATGGACCCACAGATCCTGAACAGTCTTGTACAATCGATGCCAAACCGTGTCTTTGAAGTTATTTCCAAACATGGAGGACCCATTAATTATTAGTGTGCTTGTATTGTTTTGTTAGGATGATAAATGATAAGGTGCGTCTATATTTTTGATACAGTGCATATGGGAGCCAAATGTTAAATTCTGCCCAATTTTTCTCCGATATACATGAAATCTGGTAAACCTAGGTTTTCAAGCATGCTGATTACGATAGTCACAGGGAAATTGGTCGTGAGTTCCCACAAAACTCAGCTACGCTATTTTCGGGGGTGCGTCTATACTTTTGATACGCACTGTATGTTACTTCCTTCCGTTCCCCATAGTTGAACCCCCTCTCTCCAAAATCATGTCGTTTCAGCTCCCCTGAAGCCACCGCGAGTTTCACCTAGTGTTTCTTTCGCGCACTGCAGGATAACCATGATGGCACTATCCTAAGTCCCCTGAACCTGACCGTAGGGAACTGGGAGAACAAGCCCTATTACCCTTTTCTGTGTAGCTTGCACTATCGTATCTCAGTTCTCACCTTTTTACTCTGAAAGTTCTATGGCAATGCCAGGTGGTAAGTGAGCAATCCCTCACCAGGCAGGCACCCTCTATCCCTCAGCATCGCTGATCCCAATTCGTCTGCCACGTGCACTCTCTTTGCCCTCTCCTATAACTGCCGACATGACCGTTCAGCTCGCCTCCACGGTGAAATAGTCGAAACTAACCTGATAGCTTTGTCGAGGCCTGATAGCTCGTCCTTTCCAGCTTCAGAGCAGAAGAGCTTGCCACCATCTCTGACCTCTTTTGCCTTGACTCCTTTTCACCGTGTCTCCTGAAGGTATAGGACTTGGATCGTTTGCGCTTAATTAGGTTAGCAACATCACGTCTCCTGTGAAAATTATCACTCAAATCGATTGAAGTCAGGGGATCTGTGGAGTGTGGTGGTCTCGCGCAAGAAGCGAGGGCGCGATACATTTACATTTTGAAGAAGCACGGCCACACGACTGTGCCGGGCGGCGAAGAGCCTTGTTGAGCCATTCGTGTCTCCGCGAATTCTACCACTCACCGTCTCCTTAGACGCCTGCACTACAGTGACCACACTTCCACCGCCCGAATATCACACCAGTTACAAATTCTGTTGCACCTAAAGTAGAGCTCCACAAGTGCAGTGATGGAAGCAAGGCGGTGGGGAGTCGAGGCCTGCGTCGTAGTGTCACTTTTTGCAACTTACTTCTTCTGCTGTGCTGGTTAAATGGAAAGAAAGAAGCATAACGACGAAGAGTTTCATTCACTAGACGAATTGCTTACTTTGGGACCTCCACGCTATTGCTGTTGCTGTTTATTTTCATGCTTTCTCTTTCTTGTCTCATTGTTTTGCTTTAATGCACACCTCACAATAATCAGACTAGTCGAGTTACCTCGTTGGAGCAGTTGATCGTTGGGTAACTTCCCATATCCGTACAACAGTTATGAGGTACATACGTATGTGCCTTTTTTGAACCTTCATCATGTGCCATCACGATGTGCACCCCTGGAACACCCTCTACCATACCCATTTGAGCTTCCTAATTTGTCATTATACATAGTTAGAAAGGCGTGGTAAGAGTAGGGTCGAGCGCCGGGATGGTACACCATGAAAGTGCCAAAGGGTGCATATGGACCGATCCTCAGGTACAGTGTATCCATGCCTGATCGTATAATATGTCAGGTAGTATGTCGTTCCTAATGAGACAAAATTTAAAGGAACTGGAAGGGGTCCAAAACAAGAGGAAGAGGCAAAGAAATGAGCATTTTGTAACGAACACACAAGTTTAGAAGCGATAATAGGCGAGAAAACCCGGATTCAAGAGCGCGACGCTGTGGTGTGTTACTACAAGGATGCTGAGTCATGGGCAAAAGCTTCGGTGCCGGACGGGAGTCGAACCCGCAACTACAAGGATGAAGTGCGGATTCGAGTCCCGTCCGGCACCGAAGCTTTTGCCCATGACTCAGCATCCTTGTAGTAACTTTCGCATCGCGAGCTGCGGCGATAAACAGCAGTTATCAAAAATTAAAAGCTGTGGTGTGTATTCGCATCAACACACTGACTTTCCGAGTTGTCCGCTGAAGGAGACAAGCCGCGGGCCAACGTTAGTTGTAGCACCTGACTCCCAGCGCAGCGGAGTAGCCATTGCCAACCACATTAGTATTCATGTAAGTACATCTAGAACCAATATAAGAATGAACAAAGGAAAAAATAAAAGGAAAGAACAAATTTGTAATAAAACATCTCCTCTTGGCACCATGCCAAGGCGTCAAATTGGCGAGTTTGTGCAATGGCGGCCACTTAAACTCGTCCGAACTACGTCTGTTCTACCGTAAGCCAGAAGAGTCCCCTTTCGGTGTCTTAAAAAAAGCAGATAGGACACAAAAGTCGCGATGCGCGTCGCCCCCGCGACGTTCGCGCTTGAGTCGCCCGTTTCAAACTGGAGCAACCTTCTGCTTCAACGTATTATTAGCTGTGTATCTGCATTATTCAATCCTTTTATCCTTTTTTGTATCCTAACATTTTTATAAGTGCTCATGTAGTCGTGAGGGAGATCGACGTCCGACGCTTTTTTGCGTGGGTCTTTAGCCTAAGCCTTAGTTTCCTCCCTCAACTAAAGCCTAGATGAAACCATACACTTGAGCATACAAATTGATGGTTGTAAAACGATTTCAAGTGAGACATGACAGCACGACAATTAGTGGATCTCCCTTAACTATTATATATTATCACCTTTTCATATGTCTTGATTTGCAGGGCAGTGAATTGTACCACTCCAATCGTGGATAGGAGAGTACTTTTTTGCACTGTAAATACCCCAGTTTTTTGGGTTCCCTTCTAGTATTAAGCGAAGTGTGCAAGCTTGATTATGTTGGAAACAGTAAAATGTTTTGCACAGTAAAATGCAATACATTTAACCTTGCAGCATTAGTCTTTATTCGACATTCGCCTTTCCTTCTCTTGTTTACTCATTTACTTTCACCTTATTTCCCATTTCCTTTATGTTCGCAATTAGTAAAAAAACCGATTATTTAACAAAAGAAACTGAGCACAACCAAGAATCTCATTCTGTACAGTCCAGTTCCCGAAGGCTGACGGGGCGTGACCTACGGAGTTGGGTGAGAGTGTGTGGCGGGGTGAGAGAGATCGATACAAGTCCGTAGGCCTCGCCCTGTCAGCCGTCGGCAGATGGACTGCAGGAGCACTGTAGCCCTGGCGTAAATGCGCTGTCTCAGTCGGGATTGCGCCATCGCCGCACGCCGCACGATTTTTCTGTCCCAACCACATACACGCTGATATGTCACACGGATGCACGTGTAGGACGTGAAATTGTTGTTGCGACTGCTTAATACTTTGCATCCTAACGAAGGTAGGTGGCGAAATGGTTAAAAGCGTCACTTGGTTTGGCTCGCATTGACTAGCACCTTTCCGTGTCGTGAAAAGGATCGGTTCCGACAAGAATATCGAGCAGGCTAAGGAAGTTTGATGACTTGCACACCATCATGTTCCCAAAAGTGGAAAAAATCAATCGCTCTATCCTTTTTTTCTCAGTGATCTTCAGATACTATCGAATCCATGGCGCTTCCAGGAGGAACATGTTACTTTTTATAGCATTCCTCTTCCCTTATGGAATTGCTAAAAGCAGTTTTTTTTACGAATGTCATTTTCACGATTCTACATTCGCTGTATTCTGAGAGTCTGAAATTATATATGTGGTCATGACCACGCAAGAATTGCGGAATTTCATGGGTCGCACTTTGAGCTGGAAAAGGGGGAAGGGACGCTTTTTTGGGAGAATATTCCTCGATGAATTTCCGACAATATATCTTCCTTAGTAATCTTTGGGAGCGGTGGTGATCTCCAGTGAAACTCAAAAGGACAAAGTTTTCGGCATTAATCAATCCCTTGTTGTGTTGCGCAGCGCTCCATTAGGAGTTGTGGTGGTAGGTAAATAGGGTTTGGCTTATTAAAATTACTTGAGGGGGAGTGTGATAGTAATTCACTCAGCCCGTAGGGATGAAAGGTTTCGCATGAGTGGGCGGGCATTTTCCGGATTTGATCCCTGCAACAGGAGTGTGGAAGCGCGCCCAGCTGTCATTACATCACCTCCGCCCTATGGGTATTTAATAAAGGTCGTCAGTCAATAGTTATGCCTTGTACAGGTGTAGTACCATGACAATGATTGGCCACCCTTTTACATGCAATGAGGCCTAGCAGTCATGAAAAGAGTATCGTGTCGTCGATGTGCGTGTGAAGGGGGGTCGCATTGCTCAAAAGTTCGTCCCGTAGACACTCTTGACGTTCCTTGCGGTTTCGTAGGTTTTGGCTGAGCTGTGCATGAGCTGTCGGACAAAAGTAAACCGAGAAGAAATAGAAGAGCCTCAGGACCTCACAGAGGTGCTAAAGGCGTAGCTTCAGGACCTTACAGAAGGGATGTTAAACGATCCGCTAACGGATAATGCGTGGGTCCACCTGTAGTCATGTGGGAAGACTATCCTTGATCAAATGATCAGGCGTCACGGTAGCCGTTCTCCATCCCTGCTTGCAGGAATTTTATGAGTGTCACCTACAGCAGATCCTTCATATCTGAAAGAGCCTTTTCTCCTTCATATCTGAAAGAGCCTTTTAATTTGCAATCGAAGTACAATGTTCCTCCAAACCTGTTGTTCGTCGTTCCAGTGGTCGTTTCAAAGCAATTAGCTGCACGAAGAGGGCAAAAGCTCATACAATTGTTCCTTTCATATCCACTAAAGAATATTCATGGTATTCTCTAGAGGAAACAAAATTTGATAGAGTTCTTCAAAAAAACTAATTTGGGTACCGTAATACAATTATAGCGTCTCTAGATGGACGAGCTCTTCCTTCCCATACATTTATAGAGTCATAGGGCCATTCTGTGAAGTGGTGATCAGTATAAATAAATCTGGTCATACCCACCGTTTTGTAGGAGTACTAGGCCTTCTAGGGTGGGGGACGATTGTCGAAATTTCGCGCGGCCGTCCGCAGCGAATGCGAGTTTTTGTAGTTTTATCCGTTGAAATAGCAACAACCACAACATATAAGAACTTCCGAAGCTTCCAACCTGCAATCTTTGAAGGTCTCTCACGATACCAGCCCACTGCAAGCGGATAGCCCAACCGACTGCGTGGTGATGCGGATTCCCAACCGACTGGTAATCGGATTCCCAACCGACTGCGTGGTGATGACGGCGCCGCGAGTGCGACGCCGCGAAGAGAAAATTCGATCAATCGTCCCCCACCCGATCTTCTACAGAATTTTGAAAAGGTGTGGAAAAAATCAACTTTTATGGCCGAAAGCAATCAGAAAGTACACTGCAACACCGATTAAAGCATGTTACATCTCCTCTATTTGGGGGATGTTCTGTCAGTGGTATCTGTGCTCTTTTACTCCTGTTTCAAAACTCTCGGATGGCGCGATGGGGTTTTCTTAGCAGTGTAAAATTATCGAAATCTTGCCGTGTGGTTAAATTTCAGTAATTTTACACGAATTGTTAGCTTTTTGCATTCCAATGGCCGCCTCAGCATCATGAACCTATTCGAACTCTCAAAGCATGAAGTTGTGAGCAACCTTTTTCGAAGAGTCATGTCATGATGAACAAGCACAATCCATACAAGAAAACACCAGGAGAAAACACTTCTTCGTAAAACAGAGTGGGATTCGAAAATTGTTGTATCAAAACTAAACGTTCTTGAGCCACTCTCAAAATTTAATGAATTATGAAATATCCATGTGGTCGAAATCAGTGCTGATCAGTACCTTCGTGAGGCTATGTAAGCCTAATACTGTATGGGTGCAGCAGTGAACTTTCCAAGTATTCTATTCAAGACTGCGGAACAATTCCGACTCGACTTGACCAAAAATATAGCATGAATCACTCATGAGTCTCCTTTGCTCGTGCTTCACCTTTCATTTTCTCACGCATCTCGCTTCCATTCAGAGTCAAGTGGTAAATGTGGCGTAGTACTATTATAAATAGTATCTTATCAATATTATAATGTCATAATCAATATCTAATATCAAAGTCAACAATTTAACAACATTATAATAACCTGCCGTGCGACAGTGTAGATAACTTTTTGAAAATGTTCTCCAATGGTGTTGTGATAGAAAAGTAAGCGCTTTTCAAGGAGTGAGTTGTTTGCTTGGCCAAGACAGGTGTTTGTCCAGGATTTGGTTCAAGAAACTACTTGTGGTAACACCATCACTTGCCACTACCACCTCTTCAAAGCGATCCTTACAGAAGAAGTTTTCGTTCTGCTTTCACTGCGATGGGCGTTAACTTTCACATGAGGCTGTTTTTATGCGCTGATGACCTTTCCTTTACTACTGGTTCATGCTGAGTAATGCTGTCCATCGAAATTCCCTAAACTGTGAGTTGCAGTTTGCCTCAGCTCTAGAAAGATCTATGTGCTTTGCAAAGTGGTGGGCTCATCTCTTGGATGTTTTGAAATAATAGTCGATTTCATGTTGTCGAAGTGCTAGATTCTGCCTCCATTAGTTCTCGAATCTGGCAATCAAAAAACGCTGTATTCTATCAATCAATAAAGACTAAATACGAAATGAAGAAATTTCCGATTGCTTCCTTCTTGGCTCCTTCCGGGCACACATTTAGTTGCGTTATTGAGCTCATGAGCTATAACTGAATGATATCTGGCAATTTATTCGGTAGACTGAAAGTTATTGGAACCAATACGCGAAAGTTAAGGCTGCTAGGCTGCCATTGTCAAAAAACTTTCATGATTTTCCTTTCAATCTACACTGAAATATATTATAAAATATAGTAGAAAACGTAAAATATAGTCTCTGTAATGTTCCATTTTTAGTAAACTATACTATATCATAAATTGATCATATTGAAGGCACAGTTCACAATGATATGAGTATTTTGGTTTAATCCACGACTAAACAGGCCCATCCACAACGACAAAACGTGTGCCATCACCGCGACCCGAGGTGAGTGCTTAACGCGTGAGGGCCCCGTAAATGATGCCAAAACATTTTCCACACTCAAAATACTTTTCTCAAAGGCATATCAACACTCAGCTCTGACGGCATGGGGATGGCACCTCAAAAACAAAAAATGCATTTAACCATGTAACTTACACCGTTGAGCGCCAAAATAGATATTTAGTATGCAGTGCCCCCAACTGTAACATACTAAAATTTCTCTTAGATCGGTCCAGTCGCAAAAGAGCCACAAGTGAAGAACCCAGGTGAACAACCATTTGGCCGAATACTTTTGAGCGCTACTTTATATATTTCTTCCAAACGGAGTTTTGAATGAATATGTACGTGCGACATGAAGTGGCTGAAAATATCACCGATGAGTCATGCGGGCAATTATGGATGTGAGCTGTGACGTGTTCACGCATCTGCTGTGTCAGTCTTCCAGTGAATTGATACGATATCATCCCAAAGGCTGCGCAGGTTTTTAAACTGTTTCAAAGGAATGATGAAGGCATGGGGAACGCTGATTCTGGAGGAGTGGGCGACAAAAGCTTCTACCACTCGACCGTCCCTTCACTGGGTGTGGTTTTGGTATGTGGCAATGATCACCGTAGCCACGTCCAGTGAGGGTCTCAGCTTTTCCTTGTAGCCACTTGTGACTTCCATTTTCGCTCTTATTTCGCTCTTCATACATAATTACCCTGAGATTTCTGAAAAATCTCTCGCCAGTGCTCGCGTTTGAGCCTCCGCACCTCAGAACCTTTCCTTTCAAGCATTCAATGCAATGTTCGGGTGAAGCCTTGAAGACCCCTAAGGAGTTGTTTTTCTTCAATAGACTCTGCATCGTCCATACTCGATTTCCTGCACAACTTGTCCTTTTATGTGACACTTTGCAGCGAAATTGAAATTTATTCAGAAAGTTCTGAAAAGGAAATGAAGTGTGGTGCGCTGCGAGAGGGAGGAGGTGGGTGGGACATCCGGGACACGGTTCAAATGACGTTTCCCAAGGATGAACGCTTTCATCATTTGTCTGAGCTCAGTTCCTAGGTGCTAACACTCTTCCAGCGTTGTCAAAGCGTCTTCTTCTTAATTGGGTACACGATGAGATCGATGGCTCGACTTCAATCGTTAACAATATCACCTTGAAGGCCATTAATTATTTTTTCCATTTATCGTTTTTTTTTGTTTATGCAAGCGAATGTACGCCACAACACACATGCAGCAAAAACCATGAAAAACCCTACGAATACGAAAGAGAGTAAATTGTAGACAGCTCAACATCCCATAAGCTCTGCGATCAGCAAGGACAATCGAACCTGAAGCAATGGAATTTATAAGACTGCTCTCCTCTTCAGTGCGTGAATGAGTCCAACGCGAGATCCTGGTCCCGGCCTAGAACGCAAGAGAGTAACTTAAATAACTGAAGGATAACTTTCTCTACATAGCAATTTCAGTTAAAATGTAGGTAGTCAACGAGCTACTGGGGCACATTCAGTCCTAAAGATTACTGTGACTGGTTGCCTACTGAGTTCCATTACGCTGAATCCCTTAGTAGTGGAAAGCCTAGCCTTTTTACCAAAGAACTTGGACTGCAAAGGTGACATCCTGCCCCTCCGCGGTCGGATGGGGCTCTCTCATTTGGGCGAGTAATATTCCTAAAGAACCGTGCAATGCATGTGTCGTGTTTGGGAGATCATTTCAGTAAACCATTCGGTCGGGCTTATCTAACTGTGCCTTGGTGTAGAAGTGAGTGAAGTTTGTTTGTGCAACATTAAATTGGAAATTCCCTCGGGAACTAAGTGCACAATCAAACGGATCTCAGAATTTTGCTAGTCGACTGCCGGCTGTTTTGTTCGTGTTAATGAAGCGTTACGAGGAAATACGATTAATCGCAAATTTATTTCAAATGTATTTGACGGATGATTATTACCCCTAAGGATGAAGGTGTTGATCAAATCCCGCATCAACGCCCGCCCATTCCAGCCAAACCTTCCATTCCTCCACGGTAGGTGAATCGGTACTAGACCTGTCCGGGGGTTTGAAAGCAGTGACTCGTACATTGGCTGCTCCCCGAAATTCATTTTATAGAGCAAATCGCTTTTATGTTCAGTCGTGATCCTGAATAGCTGTGTAGAATGCGCGGCGCATCCCACAGAAGGTATTGATTAGTGCCAAAAACTCTATTCCCTATCCTACATTACTCCTTATGTCAGCGCTTTATCTGAGCAATGTCACACTTTGGGTGCTAGCGTAATCGGTGAGACTCTTTTTTGTCGCTTGTCAGTCACCTGATACCGTTCTACAATCCTTAGTTTTTACACATACGTAGCGCTCAAAAGTCTTCGGCCAAAACTTTTTTGTCATAACTTTTTTTACTTGTACTTGACCAAATTTGACAAAATTTTAATATGTGGTGCCTGAACCTATTGTCAACATTTCCTTCTACTTGAAAGCCGCTTGACACTTTTCATGGTTTTTTTACAAGAATTTACTACAAGACCACCCAAAAAACGAAAAAAGCTTGGTCAAGAAAAACGGTTTCCTTTACAAAAACAAACCGAAAGCCTCAGAGAACATCAACATTTTGTAGAAAAACCGCGACTTTTGATGACAGCAGCAAAGCGGGACGGCATAGGGATGGCACTCCGAAAACAAAAAGTTCACCACGTAACCTACACCATTGAGCGCCTGAATAGTATATCTACTATGCAGTGTCTCCAAGTATAACTTACTGAAAATTTCTCTCAGATCGGTTCAGTCGCAAAAAAGTACACGTGAAAAATCCAGATACCATTTGGCCGAAGACTTTTGAGCGCTACTGTATGAGTACCTTCACGTGAGCCTCATTCAATAGAGGAAGAGTTCCTCCAACTTAGGCTCGGACTGAATGCACGGGCAAAACCACCGACGAATGCAGAACACAATGGAGTGTCCACTCGCGAATCCACCCTCAACAGCACTAACATTCAAAAGCATTTTAATATTATACATCTTCAATGAACTATGTATATGGACAAGCTGACTTTTCGAGAATCCTTTGAGTCATTTTCTTGAGTTGTCGTATTCAAGAAAATAGCTCAAGAGATTTCGAAGCACGAAAAGCATCGCGAGAGAAGTTTTTGAATTGTACTTAACAAATACCTGGTCCTTCTTAATGTGTAATCACCGTTTCTCATCGAAATTATACGGAATTGAAATTCGTTTTCGGGATTTTCGGCTCACTCGTCTTCATATAGTATCTTTCATATTCTTTCATATTAATTCTGATCATTAAAAAAAGGATCTAAGAAATCAATTCACACCGAAGCCCATAGATAGGGAAAACGCTCCAGGTGTGAACACTTCTTACATGAGTAACCTATTCATGCACATGGCAACTATTCCACTCACCCCGAAACCTCTTCTCTCTTCTATGGCATAGGTCAACATTTATATCCGCTCTCTACATGAAGAAATTACAAGTTGCTTCACGTAGTCCACTGCAAAGAGTCGCAGAAGTCCTTGTCACAAGAGTCAGAATCATAAAAGTTTACAGAAGCCATTTCCAGAGCAAGCACCTATTCAGAAGGAATGACTTCGAGAAAGGCGATTTCGAAGACACATCATTCTTCTCACCTCCGGACACCAACACATGCATTGCGAACATCTTACACAGTAAAACGAAATATTGAAATATTGTGCTTTGGTCAAAAAGCATCGCATGAACAGCGCGCATGAACAGATAGTCAATTTTGCTATTTAAGTTTGCTGTTTTTGATTGGTATGAGTTCCTCTGACTGCGTAAAGTCTGCTGTTGCGTCCGCACCCTTTGCAGACGTACAGTGCGTCCCAAAAGTATATGTCCACCCTATTTTTTATCCATATCTCCCGAAATGACCAGCGATTCCTTTCCAATTTTTTATATGTAGTACCTGATCACTGTAGCAATCAAACTCCTCAGCAAAATTGAAAATATAAAATTGCAAAATTTCATTTGCTTTTTTTCAAAAATAAGGGTGTCCCAAAAGTATAGGTCCACTCAAATTTTCCGCCTTGCTTCCATCGAAAGGTAAGTTGTGAAGTAGACGTGTTGACGCATGCTTCTGAGATTTACTCCACAGTGCCATGCCACGCGGTACGCACTTATACGAGTACAAAAAAGGACAAATTCTGGCCTACAAGGATATGGGACTCAGCAATCGCAAATTTCTGAAAAGATGGGCCTATCCCATAGCTTGATCGGTAGCTTCTGTCGCACCGTGGACCTGTACGGAACGAAAAAGGGAAGTGGGAGGCCGCAGAAACTTTCTAAGAGGTAGAAGCGTTGGATCCTCAACCCTTCGTCCAACTCCACAAAGGTGTTTGTCGGCTGTGCAAGGAAATGGCACGTAAATTACTTTCTAGAACTCCTGGTAAGCCCTGGAATCTACACTATCCTGCGTGATGAATAGTATCCTGCTCTTACCAAGGCGAGAGAAGGCTGCTCATATCATAGCACTATCACCAGCAAATCCGCGTCTCGAAAAAAAGCGCGGCTCCTTCCTCAAATCCCTCCAGTAACTAGCTAAGCCGTCCGGTCCGTCCAAATTGAAATTCTTCTCATCAGAAAGGATCACTTGCAACACTGACACTAATGCTGTGCGAACTACTACGTCAATAATGTAACCCTGCAGACTACCTCATCCGAGTGATGCGCCCAGCTGACATTTTACTTGGCAAAATGGATTCGAGCCCCTTCGTGCGCCGTCGTGAGGAATGGCGGAGACGGAAACCGTCTTCGCTCGATGTGAGGAGACGACTTGAGCAGACAGTGCACAGTGCTTTTCAATACAGTAGGTGCCAGTTCCCTGCACAGCCGACAAACACCCTTTCTGGAATCGGACGCAGCGTTGAGGATCCAACGCTTCTACCTCTTAGAAAGTTTCTGCGGCCTTCCACTTCCCTTTTTCGTTCCGTACAGGTCCATGGTGCGACAGAAGCTACTAATCAAGCTTTGGGATAGGCCCATCTTCTCAGAAATTTGCGATTGCTGAGTCCCACATCCTTGTAAGCCAGAATTTGTCCTTTTTCGTACTCGTATAAGTGCGTACCGCGTGGCATGGCACTGTGGAGTAAATCTCAGAAGCATGCGTCAACACGTCTACTTCACAACTTACCTTTCGATGGAAGCAAGGCGGAAAATTTGAGTGGACCAATGCTTTTGGGACACCCTCATTTTTGAAAGAAGGCAAATGAAATTTTTCAATTTTATGTCTTCAATTTTACGGAGGCTTTCGCTACAGTGATCAGGTACCACAGATCAAAATTTGGAAAGGAATCGTTAGTCCATTCTGGAGATATGGATGAAAAATAGGGTGGACCTATACTTTTGGGACACACTGTATAAAGCTCAAACTATATCGGACGATGTAAGACCCTATCGGTCTGTAAGACCCTCAGCCGCAATTTCACTCACTACTTTCGTTCAACTGTAGGCTTTCACATTTCTGTCACGTTTCTGAACGCGTTTGCAGATTTTCTGATGTGACCATCAGCATCTCGTGATTCCTACGCAATAGGCCGATTACAGTGATCCTCTTTGGGAGATTTCACAAAGCCGTGTAGACGTCACGCACTGCTTGTCTGTATTACGAACATCCTGGCAAGCATAAACGATGCCTCCTCAGAGGTGAACTGAAAGCAGCGTTTGCATCTATTTCTTAGGGATGTGATCTCGTTCGTCTCATTTCAATCCACTTATTGTTGGCTAAAGTTTGACTCTCGTTTCATCGTCACAACGTGAAAAGCTTTCAAAAATGTTGCTAGCACTAAAGGCACATAGCATACATAAAATACAGGTTAGAGTTCAGATCTGCTCTTAAGGAGTGCCTAACTAGTCCGGAAAATTATTGTTGCCCTCCATGGTTCATTGTATACGCTAAAATGTCTGGCAGTGGGTGGTCTGGTGGTCTGCAGATGGAAATATCGAGAAATTGAGAATCCGAACAACGCGAAAATTTGGCATCACCCATAGTTGAACTACAAATCATATGTACGCTTACGGTCTCCTAAAATTCGTAAAATTGACAGCAGTAATGTGTCTCCATAAATTTCCCTGTTGATTTTTGAAATTTTCTTTTCGAAGCGATAGCCACGCTCCGAATATATTCCCTTGTAAAATACAATTCCTACGACGACCACTGCCCATACACAGCCGGGTATGGGTTAAGACAATTGGCTTGGGTCACAACGCGCAACGGAGCTACACATGCAAGAGGCGTGGTCGGCACGAGCTCCTGCTGCTTTGACATAAATAAGTTGCCCTGGCTAGAACTCCAATCAAGGTATCAGACTTTTCTCGTACTTTTTTCGGACTTTCCTCTCAATGCAGAAGGGTACTTCGAGCATGTTCCCAAAAAAAACGCCGTAGAGGCGGAGAGCTCTTGTGACTTTCCCATCCTCCACTGAACGTGAGCACCACCCCCTTAAGTTCAGAAGCACTTTGTTACCTCAATTGCTGGTCACATGTATCTCGTTACTCTAGTAGTGGTGCTTGTGGAAGACAAGGACCTGAAGAGATTTTGACAAAGTGGGCAATCAGTTTGGGTTTCAGTGCATGTCCTCTCCAAAACAAAAAAAAGCTGTGGTAGGGATCACACCACTAGGACTTCTACAACTTTTAGGGCTTTGAAATGCGTGTAAGGTGTCACAGAAATCACATTACATCCCATCCCAATGCTCGTTTTATTTCCTATTTCCCACATTTCATTTTCGAAAGAATGCGAATCGCCATCGACCAAGGTCTTTGCGATTGGAAATGAGTGGCTATCCCGTCAGGACACCCACATGATAGCAAAAGCGCAGAAGTCACTTCCTACACCTGGTCAGTGGACATAAAAACATCAAAGTCAGTGTCTGAGCTGTCAAAATTGCGCTTTCATTTCAGACTTTAATGATCGTCTCTCATCACCTTCTTTTCAAACTTTGAGAGTCAAGCGGCGGTTAATGAAATTTGAAAAAAGAGTTCGCTACTTTCCCGACCTTCCCTTGTATCTTTGCACCCATCGATCCTTAGCAATATGGCTAATGAGCCTTTCTGTAAGAAAGGTTACCACAGTGCTCAACAAAACCTCAGTGAGGTGGCACTGACCACGTATATGGTAATTCCATCTGTTCATTTCCTTCACATAGCACTCTGTACGAAGTTGATGTCCTGCTGATTCTCTTGCTCTATAGGCACCCTACGTGTTCCAGACAGGTCGATGTTGCGATACATGTTGGCAAATTGTTTCGATTTTGTCGAGTTTTGAAAGCTGTCCGAGGCTGTAGTCGGCAGCAAGAATGAGAACACAGGTGCAAAATTGAACACCACCTGGGGTCTGATGTTTTCCCCAGATCTCAATATCCCTGGAACAAGATTTGTTTCTATTCATAACTCTATTCCCTATTTTATCAATGCAGCTCCTGAATTTTCAAAAAGTAGTTCTATAATTTTCGTGGAAGCACGTCAGGCAGGTTTGTGAGAAAGCAAGGCATGCCTCACCGTTGGATCCTTGGTAGTATGGTGGTGAGTATCCGCGTCTGTGACATGCGAGAGCTTGGTTCAATTCCGGCAGGGGAGAGCTATTGCCCGGCTTTCCAATAAGTATTGTTGATGATATATCTATGAAAGAGCATAGCAGCCAGGACAAGTAAACTTTCGGGATTCGTGTTCAAGGGAAATGAAGTGAAAATGTGTTCATGTGCTGACGCTATTCGTGAAGGGAGCCTGCTCCGCGTAAAAATCTCTGTAGATATTGATCCAAGTAAAATGGAAAATCGAATTCGATCTTTCCCTTCACGATTCATGCATGACTTTCACCTCAATATGTCCCATGCGTGTGTGCAAGGGGGAGCAAAGCAATAAACAACGTTCGTGTCAATGTTTTCTTTTCTGACTTTATCGTGTACTGAATGCCCTTAATGCCCCAGCAGAACTGGATGAGGGGTAGGGCGCTTTCATACTTTGCGGCACCATTGTCGATGGTGGTATACTGATGCGGTCACCGGCGGCTGCGACGGCCATTCAGTGCTCGCTGATGGCAATGGCTGCATTATTGCAACGTGCTCTATTTACAACACTTGACCGAATCACACTACATGGTGCTCATGGCGAGAGCGCGCTCGAATCTGTAGCGACATTTGGCGAGTATCTTGGCATAGTGTTAAGTTGTGGCAAGATTCGCGCAGACTTTTCCACGATCATCATACTGTAGTATGATCGGGTCAAGCCCTGTAAACAGAGTACGTCGCAGCAGTGCCGTGAAGTATGAAACACACTTCGCAGTATTCGGTAAAGTGGATATGTGGAGGTGGCAGAAGGCCTATGATTCGCCACTGTGTAAAATTTTTTCCTGATTTTGGGTCTTATTCCCTCAGTTCTTCTTCGAGTCGTGACACCTACACAGGGTCTACCTTTCCGAAATGATTGCTGGGTGGCATGCGTTCCTCGAAGTACAGGAGACTGATTCGAGCTTCTGGCTCCATCTACTAATCACATTTCGTTGCATCAGCAGAAGACGGAAATGCTTCCACGATTTGAGCGAATGCCAATTAGACACCGCATGTCTTCACCTTTTATCATGATCTCCACATGAAATGAGTTCCACTTTCTCAGTCTAGCTGTCACTTTATTGAGACCATCTCAGAAAAATGAAAGGGATTTTCTACATACTGTATTTTCGATTTTCTGTTGGTTGTTTGGAATACGCAAGCAAAGGGAAGGCAGAAGTTATCGCGCCGCTAACACATCTACACCATTTACAGGAATACCAAAAATTGTCTTTTTTGCGTAAATGACCCATGTGCGTTGAGCAAATCCTATGACTCAGGCTCTTGAGCTCTTGCTTCACTAATTCGGAAATGACGAGAATATCGAATTCAGTGCCATTATCGCATCACATTCATCTGATGTTGAGGCACCACTTTTTTTCTTCTTCACTACTTCACTGTTTTAAGGACCTCTAATTTCTTTGAGAGTTTTGTTGTTAAGTTATTTACTCTATTCCCGCATAGTTACACTTTCTGAAGCTTGACTATGCAGAATTCAGTGCTGGTGTCAGGAATAGAACAAGTATAGTAAATTCATAAAAAGGAAATCTACAAGATTCTTCAAGGCAAGCAACAAACGAGAGTGTGTCCGTTATCCAATTAGATGTGACTGAGTGTCTTGGAAGCACTGTAATAATTTATTGCACCGAGGTGGATGAATGAGATTTCCACGTGAACATCATTCTTGCCAGGATGAAGCATGTGAGAGAGTTTGGACCTTGTTACATTACATGTAACATATTTTCTCTCCGACTGGTGAGCTGATCCATCTTTTCCCTCCTAGGGGTTTCATTCTACGTTCAAGGAAATCATATGATTTGGCTCATCAAAGAGAAGAAAAGACTTTCATACTGACTTCAGCCTCGAAAAACTCTCTGTGTAATTTTGAACAACCACAGAAACTCCTTTAATTCATTTCGACAGCTTCGCTAATCATCTCACTTTTTTTCCTCAAATTACTCACTCACTGACATGATGTTCCGGTTCCTTTACAGGGGTTCCAAACCGTTTCTCGTGGCACTGCATGTTTAAAAGCAGTGATAGGAGTGATAAGGGTAGTGGCAACATTCGGTGCGAGTCACCTCAAATAACTACGAATCTGGAAAGCTATATGTGGCAAAATTCCCAGTGAGAGGAGCACCCCTAAGCTTTGGAGGAGCCTTTTTCATGACTGGCGACGTTTCCACGCCAGCAGGTTTTATCCTTCTTTCCGTCTCTTTGACCAAGGGAACGAAAAGGGTCCCAATTCCTGGGTTTTCACACTTCATACCGTTCATTCCTCACATTCATAAGTGACCATCACGACTTTCATATTCAGTATTCATTACACGTTTGGGACAAATAATCAGTATCACTGCCTTTAAGCCGTGTGCGGTGCTCAAAACCATATGTGCTTTACTTCATCATATCCTTTGATTCATACCCTTACTTCTTTTTCGTATTCTCTCCTTTTTTCGTATTTCGTCCGTTCCCGATTCTACTCCAATTTGGCCCTGGTAAAAGTGAAGTAACAAAGACATTAAAATGGGAAATAGAGCGGTATGGGGTAAGATAGGCAAGGAACTCATGATGGAACTGCAGGATGAAACCGAGTATGATCTGTGAATTGTAAACCGCGCTTTCAGGGAAGAGAAGGAGTAAGTGGGTGATATGGTATACCACCACTATATGTATGATGTACCACTCGGTTGTGGGCGGATTTCAAAGCTTCCATTTACTTGTTAAGTTCATCACTCGCATGTGGGCGGTTTTTAGGGTGCGCTTCATCGTCACCCTTGCACTTTGTCCCTGGCCTTTGATCACAGCATTACTTGATTTTTTGGATTCTCAAGAATTTTCTGGTACTTTTTGCACTCCCTAATGACATTCCGAATCTGCTTTCTTTGAGTCTATCTTCTCGTTCCCAGGATGGCACGCTTCCGTTTAGTACATTACCCTTGAATAAATTGTCACACACTGAAGTTACCCTTCAAGAAGTTGTCACGCACTGAAGTTTCCTTGCTTTACTTGAGTTGACGTGCGACGTCTTCCCTTTTTCGGAGATTTTTACGTTTCTATTTTGCCGATTTCTCGGTTTCGCTCGAATCAGGGACTAAGAAATTTAATACCTTGTAGAGAGTATGCCTCGGTAGCGAACGCTCTAACTATTCCTATTATGACAAATACAATGAACAACAAATTAAACTACTGTGCTTCTTTATTCTTTCAATCACTTTGTCATAATCCTGCATGCTTCCCGATCCGCTGACTATTTGTGGCTCCATTCAACAATCTCGGTACCAGCTTCACAATCACCTTGGTTGCTCAATCCTGTTCTCCGTTCGGGCCGCACCCTTTTACACCACCCCGACATCACTTTTACGGCCGTTCTTCTCTCGCGCTGAATAGCGCGCAAGAGCTTCGAACAATGCCGTAAACTCTTCTGATCTTGAGAGCGGCACTGGACGTATTACCTTACAATTAGTTACTTAGATAATAAGTATGTAATGTCGGATTACATCGTTTCGCTTCCCCAAAAGAACAGAATTCTACAAAAAATGGAGGGCCGAGGCTTTCCAGGAGGACCTCATCGTGCTCAACATACGGCACTCTTAACCATGACTGTTCATGAAGTACGCTCAACCACACCTTAGAGGAATCGTCAGTGGAAAGGAGCTTTTATGTTGCCCATAAATTTATGTTTTGCCCAATGTGTGCCGCATGCAAAGTTTCACGCAAAAGAAAATGTGGATCCGGCTACGATAAAGCACCACAAGGTCTTGGTCGGGTGAATGGGGCCTCCGAGCAAGTGCCCACCCCGTCGTCCGCCGCTGTCGGAAAAGCAATGCAGAAACAGTGAGTTACGTGAACAGTCACACTCTCCGTTCCCAACCGCTACGGACGACGGGATGGGCTTTCACTCGGAGGCCCCGCCCACTGGGACAAGAAATTGAGGAGCTGTATCTTAGCAGAATTCCCCCTTTTTCGCGTGAAACTTCGCATGCGGCCCATATTAGGCAAATGAAAACATGAATATGCAGCGATTTGTAAGGGTAACAAAGAAACTTATCTCTTCGTGGGCGATTCTTTCAAGCAGCGAGTGAACGGCAAACCACACCCTTGACCGTACGTGGTTACCAGCACCTCAATCAGGTGCAGTGGAGGGTGGGGTTATTACTGTTACTTGTCTCTTTCTCGCGCGGAGCGTCTTCATGAAGTAGTACAAAATCGGACACCAAATACTGAGAGAGCTTCAATTTAGGTGTGGTCAGCGATTTCTTCCGCTTCTGTTCTTACTGGCTACTCACTTAGCACGTCTGCTTAACCAACTCTCAGTGCGATGACCCTTGAAGTATTTAATATCCCAAGTCCAAGATCAGGTGAATGTTTTAGCCACTCGAGCAATTATAGGAAAAATGATTTCCAACTTCTTTCCATATTTAGTATGTTTAACCAGGAGTTCTCTCCTGAGAAAAATGCAACTAGCTCTCCAGAAACCTGGTTTCCTTCGGCAGTGGCTTTATGGTCATCTCGTTGAGGGTGACGCGCTGAATCCTGGCGAGACATCTCGCGACACGACATATTACACTTAATGACACCTCTCGGTGTATTATCTCTAATGCTCCGTGATCTGTCACCAATCGCGCAGTTTGCCTGATGTAATTCCGCGTTCAAAACGCAACCTGCCACGTTCACGGTTCTGGCAGTTGACCTCTCCCCGCTCCCACTTCATCGCTTGGTGGTTGACTCATCCTGTTCAGTTTTCTTCTATTTCTTCACTGGCTCGTTTTCTGTAGAAAACAGGATCACGGAGAAGTCAAGGAATTCCGGTCATTTCGGATGTGTCTGGTCGTTATCAGTTAGCAAAGTCATGACGTCAACGTTCTTCAGTCTTCTTTTCTTCTTGCTCCACGAAACAACTGCACTTTGGGGCTTATTTACAGCTTATTTTATATTTACCTGCCGTTTCCATTCAATAACTTATCATATTGGGTATGAGTCTCTACTTATCGGACACGAATTACATTAATTACGAATTGATTGCTTCATGACTTTATATGACACAAGAAACCATAACAGGCTCAACGGCCTTATGAAAGAAAATTATAAGATATTTATGGACCACGAAAACAACTTCGAGGGGTCTCTTCCAAGTTCCATTTTCTTCCTCCAAAGTGCTCGGCCTTTGATGTGTTGCTTACTACTGCGATCGTAGTCACAACTGCGCGCTCAGCAGTCAGCAAGCTTCGCTCAGGACCTAGCAAAACTTCAAATAATTTTGTGAAGACAATATTCCTCCAAATTGGATGTGAAAACTGCAAGAATGTGGGTTGTGGGACGAAACTTGGCGAGTTTCTGCAGCTTATGCCATCAGTCATAATATAACCCATACGCAGTAAGACACACAACATTGTGCAGTGCCTGCGTTTGTCTATACATAGCCTCGTAGACCAAAATCAATGGCCGTAATCGGCTGTCCCCCCTTGGTCCGTTTCCACAATCAGATTTGGTGCCAGTCCGTGTGAAGAACTTCTCTTAAACATGTTTCCTGTGCTGATTGCCCAGTCACTTTTTGAGAACATGCTAATTGTAACGGTTTGAATCTACCATTTTCCCACGTCAAATGTTATTTATGTTTTTTTCAATTCTTTTCTTGTTTTGTCATGGATAATGATGTAATAGGAGGAATTAGCGCTTTTGTGGCATGTTTACCACGTCAAATGTTATTTATGTTTTTTCAATTCTTTTCTTGTTTTGTCATGGATAATGATGTAATAGGAGGAATTAGCGCTTTTGTGGCATGTTTATCTACAAGTTTTTCCTTAGGCCGCGTTCATGCTTTGAGCCGGTAGGGCGTGTCTACGTTCAGAGGCATCGAGACAGAGTGGCACGAGGGAGGTGCAGGGATGACGCAGGCAACGAGACAGGGTTGTTCAGGCGGAGACGCAAGACACGCAGGCACACCCTGTCGCCGGCAAAGTATGAACGCGATCTTACTTTTATTGGGTGATTTTGTCCTCTCCATTATTCTGCCTGAATACACTTTGCCTACTAATTAGTTAGTATGAAATACTAATGTACTTAATTATACTCAGTTTAATTGATTTCGAAAGAATAATTCAAATTTTTATCAATTCATTTCATTTTTATTACTTTTTGTTTTTTCCGCCCCCACTTTCTTTTCATCCTTTGCTGGTATATTTTCCTTATTTTCGGCATGTGATTTTTGACATATGAAGGAATGAGGAAATATCTGCCGCCACAATTTTGTAGTCATCGGCTTTCTACCACTCTCATTTTGTATTTCCTACTTGTATGTGTGGAGTCATGAAAAATATTTCACTTTGGGATGTTTTCCTTCCTACACCTCGAGATTCGGTTCATAATTATTGATTGTAGGTTTTCTTCTTGACTGAAAAAGTTTATCTGAAATATGTGCACGTACATATTTAACATTGAGATTAGAAGGAGTATGATAAAAAAAACGTGAGCGCTCTCAGGTGGTTTCTAAGTAAAGAGCGTCAACTCTTTTGTAGATATGCATACATGTGTCCTATGTACCTGCCCCACTTGCGTAGGGTGAGCGACTCAATTATTTACTTGATTTTCACGCAAACTATGTAGTGAATTGTATAGACAACCCGATACCATGCTAAATCACCAATGTTTAGAAATGTACAGGGAATTAACCTCAAGTGAGCAATTTTGTATGTCATAATTGCATCGGGATCACTTTAAAAGAACCTTAACAGGATCGTTGGAATGGTAAGTCAACGTACAGACCTTAACCTTGCCTCTGCCATCATGGATGCAGCCGTATATAATAGGCTGGACATAGAGGGCAAGTCACAAAGCGGGCACGTGTACATACTATTTTTTTTTACTTCTTTTTACTTTTCTCCTAACTTATTGTTTCCAATACTTTACCTATTTAGTTTATGCCACATTCTAGTACCTTAGTCGAAGTATGAGCAAAAGTTCCCTCGCACCTTCTGCTGGAATTTGCTTGTGGCCTAAACATACCTAGACATCTCTTCGAAATACGGAGACTCTTAGAACACATCGGAAATGGGCAATTTTGCGTTACGGTGAACACTTGCAATCGTGCAGTTGCCGCAGTTGTGCAGACGACCCTTGCCATCGTGCCAAGCAATGTCATGATTTGCAGTCCACTCAAGGGTTTTATTCCAATAGGATTTTATCACAAAAACCCTTTTATTCTTACACTTCCACTTATCCTCCCTCTCATTGTTGCCTCGTAAAATGACTTAAAGGCACATTTCATCTGGGCGCACAATAAATAAATAAATAAATTTCGCGATAATCAGATGGCTCGACCTACATCCTTGAAACAGTAGATCCTTGGGTAACTAGTCAGAGTGCACCTTTTTCGCGTCGCCCCGTGCGCTATCACGGCGCTACTCCTGCCCGAATAAAACGCGACGCCACTCACTTGGGCTCTTTTATTGGTCAACGGAGCAAAGTGGGTGGCGTCGGAGTGGGTTCGAGCAGGTGTAGCGCCATGACAGTGCACCATGGTGATGCAAAAAGGTGCGGCATAACTAATTACCCAAGGATCTACTGTTTTGAGAAGGTAGTCGACCCATCAGGTTATCGCAAAGTGTGTTTTTAATGCGGATCTGAAATTTCAACCAGTCAAGTGGTTTAAGTAGTTGAAAGATAGAATGAGTAAGGATCAAACATGTGAACATAAACATATAATATAGTTGAATAGATATAATGTAAGTGAACGGGACGTATTTCTTCCATAAAGTGCGACTCCAACAAAAAGCAGATGATCTGTATAGCATGGTGGGGATGAGATACTATAAGAACACATAATATAAAACTTCACACTGGCGCGAGGGCATGACCGTACCTATTGGAATACTTGCACGGCACCCATATCAGTGGGTGGGCGGCGCAATCTCGTCGGGTCGCGTGCAGGGTGGGCATTTTCCGTGGTGTGGCAAAGAGTAGCACAGCGACAAGCCCTGTGCTTCATGTATCATAAAATGTGTTAACCTTACTAGTGCTCACGCCGTTTTATGCGTCTATGTGTGAAAATGATAGTGGATCGAAGTGACTCTGCCAACTGGGTGTGTATCGTTATGTCTAATTTTCACGCGGCCGCTCGCGGCGAGCTAGGCGGTGAGTGCAAGTTGTTCTCTTCGTTTACGATTGTGTGCACTCTCTTGAGAGGTTATTGCCCAAATTAATCATTTACTGACCAAGATTGTTAATATGTTATTGTTAGTGGTTCTTTTACTCGTCATGTTACCACTGTCACTTGATGTACTAAAGTCTTCTTGAACTCGTTGAAGTATTTCCATTGTTTCTTATTGTTTGAAGTTAAAGTGTGACGTGTGAAAAATTTCTGTATATTCTAGGTGCTATCGCAGTGAGGGAATATCCCACTGTGAGCGCAAGGGAATCCCTTTTTTTCGGCACTGAAGCTCAGGCAAGGAAGAAGGCGGATTTCAAAAAGAAAATCCTTTGAACTATGTTGCGAAAAATTTTTGCTATCACCTATTCTTTCCGACTGATGTAATTCATTTGGAACTTCACCATGTCACTTCCTTTTTATCTTCCATTTCCCTCTAGTTTTTATCTCCCTGTTCAATTTCCTCCTTATCTTCCAGATCCTCTCTTGCAGTGTCTTCGGTCATTTTTTACCTCCTTCCCGAGTTAATTTTCCTGTGATCTTTCCTACTGTAGCGATGACAACTGCCATTTGCCAAGTCTGGCACTAGTAATCTTTCTCAATGCTAGAAGTTTGTGAGGTCTGGTTTTCCTTGTTAAACCGCATTTCGTTTTTTTACTACCACGACTACTACTATTCTGAAAATAGCAAGTTGTGCCTTGATTGCTTTCATTTTCTAAGAGTTCTTTTTTTTCAAGTACCAGTTGAAAGGATCCACAGCCCTTTTTTGTCAATCTTTCGAAGAAGTGCAACGCGGTTTCCTTCTCGGCGACATGCTATTTTCACACCCTAATTTGCATTCAAATTAGTGGGGAATTCGCATAGTTCCCTCTCTTCCATGACGCGCAAGCAGAGTAAAATGCTGCCTTCAAACATAAAAGTACGCAAAGCAGAAAAAACGTGTATGTGACGAACCCGATGGATTTCTTCAGTAAGATATGCGAGTGTTAGTGAAAGTAGGCACGATTAAGCCGTCGTTTTTGTGACACACTCCAGTAGAGAAATTGCGGTAATGATGCGATACAATTCACCATATTGGCGTCGACATATTATGTATAGAAAGTAAAAATTCAGTCAAGTTGCCGCTGGAGTAATACGTTTGTTCGCAAAAGAGTATGACAATATAAGAATGCAATAGTGCTCAAGGGGGGGGGGGCTAAAATAGTTGAGGGGGGCCCTCTCACTGCCGCCCTGTTGTCCCTCACTCGAAACCGTTCTACAATCATCTGTGTATACGCTCGAGTGTATATTGTTCCTTAAGCTTCAATTGAGAGGGTTAGGGCCTTCCCTCAAACTGAGGGTCAGGCAAAAAACCTAGGCAAAAATAGCGTCGGAAAGGAGCACAGGAGAGTAGCCCCTCTCAACTACATTAGCACCTTAAAGGCACCAGGAGGGGTAAGGAGAAACTGAGAACTGTGAGTACATGTTCTTGGAAAACAAACCTTCTACTTCAGGTCATGTTTGGCGACCTTCAAAAAAGCGCAGCTTGGGCTCCTATCACGACCCCGCAGCACGGCGTGTAGTCCTGCAGTCCTGCAGCTAGGCGAGTTGCCGGCGAAGGCCGGTTAACGTTCGTGGCCGGCTTATTAGCCTCTTCGCCGGTCTGCAGTCTATCCCTGCTAGTGACGCAGAGGGGCGCGAGTAAGAAGGGTTTTTCTTCCTATTTCGCCGAACTTTCGCCGTCTTATGTCGTTCCTTCTCTACTGTTACACATCTAAGCACCCCTTCTTCCATATTCCCCTAATCTGCCGAATTTGCCTCTCTCGGTGCCTTTGAAGACTCTAGGCTGGCACTTTTAGGCCGCGTTCATACTCCACGGTGCCGACGGCAGGGCATGGCTGCGCATCTCTGTGTCTCTGCCTATGCCACTCTGCCTCGTTGACTGCGCCGTCTCTGCACCGCCCCCGTGCCACTTTGTCTCGCTGCCTGGAACGCAGCCACGCCGTACCGGCGCTGAGTATGATTACGGCCTTATGAGAATTGAAGGTCCCACCAAGGGGAGCGGCGAATTGCAGATAGAAGTCAGGGGGAGATCGGCAATGTTTGGCATATCTATTTTCCTACGTGAGCACAGCAAACACCCCAACACCATTTTCCCACCGAAACGTACTACTTCTATCTCTGTTGGAGATCTTTCGCAAGAGCCTTTACAGTTGCAAGAGCATCATGCATAAAGTTATAGCAAATGTCCCCCGATGACAACCTTGTGTCGGCAGCTCTTAACGTTGCCCAACAGGCGTCGCTTTTTATCTCCTGCTTCAAAATACTTCAGCCAGATGTTTGTGTACGGGTAAAGGCGAATACAGTGGCTTTCTGGGTCGATGACGATGGCTATGTAAGTCATATGGTACCCAGTGCGAAATGTATAAACAACGCACAACATACTCACGTATGGTAAGGTAAACCTCCAGAGGTGTTCGTTAGCGCTCAGATTTCCCTTGGATGTGCTTCAAGCAGCTGATACAATTGTTCATTGTCGATATCAAACAGACGTCCCCATAGAGCGCTTGAAGTGACCATCACGAAAGTGTTCGAACAAATCTTTGACAGCTTACCATAATTTCCATGGTGGTTTCAAAATTACTCACGTGGAATCACCGTCAAACTCAATACGCTCTTCGCTACCCTCGAAAAAAGTGTGATGGAGGAAGTTCCATCTCGCATGAGCACATGGCTGCTAATTCAACTTTCTTCGTTAACCAATTTCTTGAGTGATGTTTTCTTTTCTCAGGATGAAAAACATCACTCAAGGAAACACTGAATCGCTCACTCCATTTTATTCTACCCAAACTCGAGGTGGCGCTCTTGATTTAATATATACTTTGCAAAACACGAATAAATATTCATTTTTGAAGCCAATACATATCGAGTGATTACAGAAGAGGCGGGCAAAGTTAGGTAAGAGTTCTGGGAGGGAAATGAGCCTAAAAATCATTGCGCGAACACTAAAACTACCACTTAAACGAATCGTTCACGTAAAAGTGAGTTTCTTTGTTACCCATGTATTTATGTTGTTTTTGCCTAACAAGGGCCGCATGCAAAGTTTCACGCGAAATCTTGAGAATTTGGCTAAGATTAAGCACCCCAAATTCTCGGCCGGGTGGGCGGAGTCTCCGAATGTAAGCCTCATCCCGTCGCCCGCCGCAGTTGGGATTGCAGAGTGGGTCTGTTTACGTAACTTTCTGTTACTACAATGCGTCTCCGACCGCGGCGGTCAAAGGGAAGGGCACTTGCTCGGAGGCCCTCCCACCCGTCCGAGACTTTGTGGTGCTGTATCTCGGCCTCATTCCTTTTTTTATCGTGAAACTGCATGCGGTCCATATAAGGCAGATATAACATCTCATATGGGTAACGGAAAATTCCATTTTTCCGTGGACGATTCCTTTTAACTTCTCCTCCTGGAACTTGATGCCACGATGCTTCAATCGGATTTATGTTGATATCGAAAGCTCTGTGTCTCTTCAAAGGCTTGCACATTTGTTGAGGCCGTCACATTTTGCTTTTTCAGAGATCCTTGTTTGTGATAACGATGACCTTTCCAGACTTTAAAGCTTAATGACCCCTCATTTATGCGTCGATAAGCCTCGCAACAAGACGGATGGATTAGTGAGCTTTTTGGTTAAATCGCGAACATGCTCATACACGGCTTCCGTCTCCTTTCTTCTCAGCAGATTCCATCAGACAGGTCTTCTTCATTAGTCAAATACGCTTCTACCTATCATTATCATAAGAGAAATCGTTCGCTGAGATTCAAGTTCTTCTTTTATCCAAATATTTCTTTGTACTTGCGTTCTCAGGGCCGCATGCAATGTTTCAGACAAAAAAATAAGAACTCCGCTGGGATAGAGTTCCTCAAAGTGACGTCAAATAGGATGGGACGTCTGAGAAGCGAGGACGAGAGGGGTGTAGGAGCGAATAGGCTGCGGTAACATGGTCAGGGAAGTAGAATGGGAAGCAAATCAGTATTGGGCGCAAAAATTCGAGCTGCTTTTTGTCCGCCGACAACTGTTCAAATCTTGCTCGGCAGGATTTGGAACAAGTTGCTCATCTTCCAGTTTTTAGATCGTGTTCTGGAACAAAAGGAACTTCTCGTTCCTCTTCGTTCTCCTGCTCACTCACTGTTTCTGGTAGAATGATTTTGAGAAGAAGTATGAACGTGAAATTTCCGTGGACGATTCCTCTGACCATTTTATTCCTAAGCAGAAATCGCAAAACTGGAAGAAGAGCAATTCGGTTGAATACCCGCCACATTTCACAACATTTGAACAGCCGTCAGTGGCCAGAGCATTTCACGTTTTCGCGCCCATTGCGGATTCACTTCTCCCTATTTACGTGAGTGCGTCTCTTTGCTTATGCTATGCTTTGTTCTCTTGCTTATGTTTGC
This sequence comes from Trichostrongylus colubriformis, assembly GCA_963978905.1. Lineage (NCBI taxonomy): Eukaryota > Metazoa > Nematoda > Chromadorea > Rhabditida > Trichostrongylidae > Trichostrongylus > Trichostrongylus colubriformis. The sequence continues at coordinate 36,639,810 of OZ022256.1, read as the reverse complement.
TTATGCTTTGTTCTCTAGCGTTCAAGCCCATTCGGACGCCCCACCCCTTCGTCCTCTACTTTGGGGAGCTCTATCTCAATTGGATTCTTGGATATTATCGTGAAACTTTGCACCCGGCCCTTAGTGAACAAATATAATCTATTTGTGAGGGTAACAGAAGAACTTAAATTTTCATGGACAATTCCTTTGCTAGTTGCCCTTCGAAAAGGGAAGTTGGCGTAGTCTTTCCAGATTGTAAATGGAGACAGAGTGCATGGCTTATATCAAGTCGTTCTACAACACTGAACACACCTTTAATCCTTCCACTGATACACATATCGGAGCGGTCTTTTGTGTGGTTCATTAGGGGGGAACCCCTACAGTGTGAAATCCCGTGTAGCTATCATACCAGGACTTTGGGTCCATCCTCTGTATGATCTTCTTCCTACATCACAAAACCACTCCTCTGGTCCTAGTTTAATATAACCAGTAAGATATCCAGCAATCATGCACAGCAGAAGCTACCAGCGGCAGGACAACGGACACGGGCAGGCCATGGGTCGCTTGTCGGGTGGACGGGTGGAATGCAAGCGTGCCTAGGATGCGAGCTTGCAATGTCGTCCTCTATCGATGGGTGTATGCAGATATGACCGAGAATCGCGGCGCCACCAGTAAAACTCTGCGAATCGATTGGTCTTGGCAGCCCGGCCGAACGTAGCCGCGTCACCTCTGCGCTTCCACCCATGCCACACTGCCTCGCTTGAAGGCTGCCATGCCCTGCGACTGGCACTCGCACCCGCCGCGCCGCTCGCCGCGGGCTGCCGCCATTTTGCGTCATATCTGCACACACCCTCCATCGATCGCTTCTGATTACCCACAGGCTCTACTAATTGAAACGACAGAAACTATGTCGTCACATAAAAGCCATTTGCTCCTGAGAAAATGCGGGAAGAAAATTTAAAAAATCAAAGTGCTCAGCATTCTTAAGGTTTCCCATGACCATTATTTTTATTTTCATTTTTTTTATTTTTGTCATTGTCTCATAGAGCGGAAACAGAATGGCCCAGCGGGGCTGACTCGCTTTTAAAGCTCCTCTGACTTTCGAGAAGATCTTGGGTAAAGCCGGGTCCCCCGTCCCATCCCCGTGTTAAAAGCTATCAGGTGGTTGTTATAGAAACGAGTAGTTCCATTTACTTCGCTCATGAGAGCTTAGAGCGTGAGATGCCTCCTCGTGCAACTTGGGGACGCTGCATAGGATTGACTTCTCTGGCTTTCTCCATGGGAAAGCACTTTTTGTTGGCTGCTCCACCCACGTCATTAACTCTGACATTCTCGAAAAATTGGTTATGACAGCAGTTCAGTAGCATTGTCATTGAATTATTGTGACAGATGATGCGTAATATCGAGAAAAGTGAGATGAATTGGGTTGATCTCGCATTTGCCAGCAACTCACAAAGACTTGTTAGTTATTTGAGTCTGTTTGTTGCACTTTTTCATACTTCCCACTGGGCTTGTTCCTCGCATCTGGCGACTTCATACCATGGGTCTGGGCATGCACATGTTACTTCGAGACCAGCTATTCTCTGAAACAGCTTCTAGCGGACGTATCTTCCTCCGTGAACAATGTCAGCTGCACCGTTTTTCTCAGATGTCTCCTTACGAACTCTTCAGAGATTCCAAGTGATTCCATCAAGTTATGATACGCTCATTATCGCTAAGCTCGTATGTTGATCGTTTTCGCACGAGCCATTACACTCCTCTTTCAACCTTCATAAAGCTGATTTCAACTTGTACAGCAAGCTAGAATAATAGGTCGTCTGCATGGGATATGCATCAGTACTACAAATGTTGTACATTTTTATGATTTGAGGTGATTTATCTCCATCTCTGTTAGTTCCTTGTATCTTACACCTTCCCGCAGAAAAGATGGCGATGTCAAAACACTGGCGGTGCCAGATTTTAGAAGTTCGAACCTTGTCTCACGCGAACCGTAAAGCTCAAGAACTCTGCAAACTCTGCATATAATTACCCTAGCCCGTAAAGTGTTCTCTCGTCCCCGACCTTATGTATGAGCTTCGCAGTCGCTTCCTTGGCAATACAAGGCATAGTTTCTCTTTTATTCTGAGGTCTCGATATTGCATTGTAATCTTTGGAACGTTTTACGTTGCTGTCTTTTGTATCAATTCTGCCTTTCGGCAAGAATTACATTTTAGTTTCTAGCGAAGTAATTTTGTCAATTACTCTTATTTGTACTCATGTACTGGGTATGCCAAAAAAATAATTTGGCTCACGGCTCACATACGTCAAGTATACAAAACATAGGGAAACGAAGGAGATAAAAGTGGTGGGGCAAAATACTCCCGATATGTTCCTTTGAAAACAGGAGCAAGCCGAGACTCACTTCTTTCACCTTCATCAAAATACGGAGCCTTCAGTCGGCGCAGCCGGGCTTCAGAGCACCTACGGTATCAACGTCCGCCTAAAACAGCAGTGCCAGCTTCCGCGGTGAGTCTTAAGTGGTGAAGGGTGGGAATCTTCCTGGAGACTGACCCTTCACTTTATGAAAGTCACACAGCCCTTGCTGCTTGGACAACGCTGCTATTATCCGAAGTGTCATTTTTCATGCCTAAAATCCGCCTCCGGACTGGTTTCGGTGGTAACGGCACGCTCTGGTTCTTGGAAACGAAGGATGTCAGAAGCCTGGAAAAAACAGATTACTCAAGGGTACCACCCAATATGAATCCCCTCAGGTGGCCAAAGTGAACGGATCTCAGCAAGGTTGTGAACGAGAGTGATGAGATCTCGGAATTAGCCGTGTTGAGGTGACACATCATATTTACTCAGAAGAAGCTCCCGATTGCATGATGATTTTGCTCTTGCGGAAGGCTCTCCTGGAGTGTAGTGATAGTATGGTATGCTCTTGAATTTGGGTATGGAAACACCTTATCAGAATTCGCCGAAGTTCGACTAAAGAAGGGTTGGAAGTGGAATAGATAAAATTACTTTTCTGATACCCCCTGTACACGGTATCTCAAAACTACGGGAGCTTGAGTTTCTACTAAGCTTGTTCCGCTATAAAAATTGTATCGATCCTTTTTCTTTCATTTGTAACTTAGTAGTTGCGCACGGTTTTCCCATGTTGCAGTGCATGGTTACTGGAGTTAATCTCACCATATCCCCGAAATTTTAAAAGCTCATCCAATGCAATTTGCAGCCATTCGCTTCAGCAGAATCACGCACCTCACCCTCCATTTTCTAACCGAAAATTCATCGCGGCCACAGTAAACGATCGTATCCAACTGTGACCACTAAGCTTCAGTAAGATATATCGTACCAATGAGATGTTGGAATATCGACAAACGGTCGGCGTCGTAAAGATCGACGAGAACGGAAGGATGTAGAACACTCTAATACACGAACTGGAGCATCGGCTTCAGATGTACTTCCTAAGCAATGCGTTGTGAGGCTAGCAAATGCTAGTATAACTTGCCGGTTGTGCTATACTGAGCGAAAAAATAAAAGAATTTCGTAATAAAGAAAAGGTCGATACTGAACAACCAATTTTGAAAATGTACAAGTCCCACAGTTCACATTGTGCTGAGCGTAACCCCAACTGGTATCTCTACAAATACCTAGGATTACCTGAAATTCTACGTATTTTAGTAATCAAAACATCCCGTTGTTGATGATATCGAAGCCTAAAGCATATTCACTTGCTGACCATTATGTGCTTGTTGGGTTAAGCTAGTCATTCAGTTGCCAATGCATATCCCGCCGCTGAAGGAGCCTACCACTTTTTGGGATTCAGATGAATTAGCGATCGATACCTCATGTTACAATGATATTAACGAACAATGTAAATGGATCAAGAACGAAGTGTGTTCATCCAATAATATTCAAGATTGGCTGAAGTGGTCGCTTTTGGGAGTTTGGATAGTGTAGGGATTGATAGCTCTGTGTTCCATGGCATCGATTGGTAGCTATTTCTCCACTTGTTGCGCATTTAATTCCTACAATATTAATGGTAGATCCATATGCCAAATATCGATGCTATTGTTTTTGTAAACATGCACCACTATTTGGAATTTTGTACAGCGTAGTGGTCGATACCTGATATTTTTGCTTGTTTCGGATAAGAAAATGAATCGCTTGCTTTAACACAAATCTAGATAGTATCTTGATCATCCATATTGACCTCAGTATCAAGAGACATACACTATTATTTGGAACGCAAAGAAATTTAGCGGCTGATACATCGTCGACCGATACATATCAGAACACAAACACAACTTGTTCATGGAATGGCACTGAAAATCAGGCGCTTTTACTATAGCGGTCGTACAGCATTTCTCAACGGCTCTTCTCAGCCTCAGTAAGCCGTTACTAGTTTTGATAAGTTTCATCAAGGTATGCGTACCCTGCGATACCTGTGAGTGTGAACATTCTACTGTCGTCCGGGAAAGCGAAAGGGAGTTGGTGACATTGTGCCAGCGCTCTGGGATCAACGCTGAAGGCGAACGGATTTAGTGGCATTTGTCTTTTTACGCTCCTTATCGAATCTAATAAACCGTTATGAGTCCGTTTGTATCACGCTCTATTAATGTCACCATCTTACCTTCCGAAATACCTATGAGAGACGGCGCTCTAGGGTCAATCCCAAAGGGGAAACAGAGAGGCTCCTTATCAGCTCTTATCAGCTGCCATCACTTTCGGTCCACCACCGCTAGGGTTCCCAAACCCACCTATATCATATGTAAAATTCAGGTTTCAAGCTTTGCTACGACACGAGATATGAATTTTCGGTCATACAGACACACACCAACAGACACACCTAGTCGCCATGTTATGAAGGATAAAGGCAAAATTGTTGCCCACCATGTTTGCCAAAGCTCATTTCTATTGGACTTCTATAGCGCTCTTCGATTGAAAGCAATTCCTCTTCTAATTCGGGGTCATAGAAAGCTTGATTTAAAGAGGACCTTCGAGAAGTTGGTATAACAGTGTGAGAAACCTGCAGTTGTGTTATGAAGGGACCTTGCGCTCATTTCGTTTGGGCGAAGGGAAAGTTGCAGTATGATTTATATGTTATGTTACATGATGTTGCATTTTATAACACCAGATATGCGTAAAGTTATGAATAGGATCGAACTTTATGCTCTCTTTTGATGCGTACAATCGCCACCCACAATTTCGGAACGCCCAGTATATTCATGTATTGGAAATATCAAAAATTCAAAATACGAAATTTTCATAAAGCGAAAGAGTGTTATTGGAACCAGCCGAACGGGATATCTGATCTTCGGGCCAGTCATAAAAGTGGGAAGGGCGTCATTTGTTACGCCCACGCTCTTGCCATACACTTCATACGTACAGCAGTGTCTAACAGCACACTACACACTATAGAACCTCCCAACAATGAAGCCTGGATCTTACAATCTTGTCGAAGCAGATAGAAGGTATAACCGGGGTAGGAGGAAGGGGGGCTAGCATTTACAGTACCTCTTCAGAGTACCGCAGCAGATCCGTCCTATAACAGAAAGATATTTCCACTGAGGTTTCTCCAGAAGCCATAATGAGGTGGCTCGAGGGCAAGGCCAGCACTGAATGGAAGATTCCTCAGTCACGAAAAGTTTCTTCGCTGAATGGCTTTGATCGGAATTAAACGATCAAAAACAAATGAAATCGTTTTGTAGAGCTGAAAAAGCTTTATCGAAAACCCATGCACATACATTTTTTGACCTCGATGGCAGACGAGGAAATGAAGTGTCGGCAGTGCCTACTTTCGCCTTCAGCTTACTTCATCTTCAAACTTCATAAATATTAGGTAGTCGAAGGAATGGAAAAACAGATAGTATTTTTTGTGGAGCAGTTTTCTGCACAATCGAATGCGAGCTTTGTCGAAGACGAAGGAAACAATGTGAAATACAGAGAAAAAAGCCGCGGAACTTATTCCTCAACCCAATAGATATTATGAGTGAGAAGTCTTCCTATGAATTCTATAACAATAAAGTAGAAAAAGGTGTAGATCCTAACAATGTTATAGCCAATCTGACAATAATTTTCATTGAATCCATCATGTATTATGATTTCATTTAGATTTGAGCGGATGGAGGGTTGGATGAGGTTGATAGTCGCCTACACTTCTGAGACACTTTATTTGTACATAGCTATTGAACTCTGCGAATCACTTCACTTCACCTGGCTAAACAATTTCACGCCCCACGATTGAATTACACCATCTCGTTTTATTCAGAGATGAAAATGTTTTGGAACACTGCGTCTGAATCATAATAAGCTCTTCGACCACCGACGTCAATTATAATACTTTGCCCTTTTGGGAACGCAATATCAACATACGCATCCCTTCAAAGTACCCACCCAGTTGCTCACGTGGACTGCTCCACTTCGCTTTTTTGTCGACGATTTCCGACACGAAAAAAATCATTTCCAGATGACGCAGTGATTTATCATCACTAATTTCGCTCGCCATCTTGCCACGTTTCCCAGTTCATCAATGGTCTCGCCTTTTTTCAATATTCTCGTGGTTTGCTATTTAATTAGTTATCTGCGGACTGAAGCACTCGAGCCATCTAGCGCTAAACGATTCCCCATCGTGGTTAGAACTACATGCCACTGACTTGCAGTCTTTTTTTTAAATCACTCTGAATAGCTCGTGATTGGCCCTCTTGGCGGTTCTTTTCTTTTTCGGACACTCCTCACAACGTGGTGTCCTCGCCATAACTTCGTCGCCTTTCTTCGTACTACGATGTTATTGATTTTTACCAGCTTTCAGATGATCTACGCTAGGTAGTCAACCCATCCAAGCCGAAGATGAAGTTCAAGTCGCTCGCATTGTCTTTGCGGGTGTTCGGCATTCGACGAGGCATCATTCCGGCCCCGGATGTAGTGAGTTCACTTTTTTTCACTTTCTCACGTACTACGATTCAACAGAAATTGATACACGTCGGCTTTGTTGATTTTTTTCCTGGTGAACTTTGTTGTTGTCATTTATTCATTTGAGTTCTCGGAAGAGCCAATGGCTTTCGCTGCATCTCTAAAAAATTTTTTCCAATCATTTAATGCCTAATTTCAATTTGTAGAAAAAATTTTCATTATCTTCGAACCCGTTTCCTGAATTCTCTTCAGATATTGATCGGGACACTCTTCATAAACATAGAGATTGCCTAATTTTGTTCGCAAAAATTATAAATAGACTTGAACTATTTCCCCGTTCTGGCATTTTTATTTCCCATGTAGTTTTCAGACCTCCAAACCATTTATTTCATAGCGCTCTCGAGTTTTCTGTAGTCTATGTTCTGATTATTTCTTGTCATCTTATCTCTACCGTAATTTTCCTCGCTGCTTTTTATCCGAAGTCTCTAATTGCTCCAAAAATGACCCGAATTTTTCAATGAATAGCCCGTTCAAGCCCCTCCTCGGTACTCCCTAATTTATTTAATAATCACTTTTGTCTACCTTTTTATTGGACAATCCTGCTTTCTTAAAAATGAGTTGCAGTTCGTATTATTAATGTTTCTTTGCGTAGAAATAATATAATAATACGCAATACTTCTTCAATGAACCCAAAGGGTGGTTGTTCGTCGTGGTTTCACGTCAGTCTTTCTCCTTTTTTGTTTACTTCCTTTTTTCTTCTTTAAAATGTTTCTGCTACTCACCTTTATGTTTCGCCTACATAGGAGGTGGTGTAGTGACAAGTGGCGCATACCCCACTCTCATGGTGCCGGGATCAAATCCCGCATAAACGCCCGCCCAATACGTCAAGAAATCGCGTCAGCGGCGTCGCACTCGCGGCGCCACCAGTACGACTTGCGAATCGATTTTGCTCTTGGGAGCCCAGCAGAGCGTGGCTGCTTAACTTCTGCACTCCAGCCATGCAACACTGCCTCCTCCAGCCACGCCACCCTGCCTCCTTCACCTTTGCCACACTGTCTCGCTTGAAGGCTGCCAGCACTGTCACGGGCACTCGCACCCGCCGCGCCGCTCGTCGCGGGCGGCCACGCGATTTTTTGGTGTATTTCCCCCCACCCCAAAAAACTTTTTCCTTTAACTTCATCCTTTAACATCTACAGTCTTCTTTATACCTATTGTCTTTTCGCAATGGACTGTATATTTGCTATATCTGAGACGATGAGCTCTTGTATGCAGTGAATGGCAGTGTCGTTTCTTCTACTCGGCTTCCCTCTGCTTACTTTCTAATGAGTAGGTGATCGTTAATGGCCAATTATAATTACTGTTCAAGATACATGAGTTAGCGGATTCCCCAGAGACGTAGTTACCTGGTACCGTATTGATCATAGGTCTTGCGACAATTTCGCATCCTGCCTTAATTATCATGACTCCTACATGCAGGAGAAGTTGCTATGTCTGTCAGTTTGCTTACCCACCCGGAACTCGGCATTGCCAGAAGAATAATCGGCAGTATTTGGGTCAAGCATGAGTAACATAGGCTATGAGAACTACACCCACTGTTAGCAGGCGTGGTCAAATATTCGGTGCATAGGCAGAAAATTTTACGTGTCGTTCTAAATGAGGTTGGAAGTAGGTGGACTAAGGTGATACGATGGTAGCTGCAGCAGTTTAGGGAGGCTCGAGTTCACTGGGTAGGGTTGCCCTGAATAGGCGATGCTGAATTCGGGTCGAGTATGGGTTCAGAACTCGCACTAAACTACGGAGACTGGGGATAAATCAGTGGAGATTAGCGTCTAACATTTTGTGGTGGAGACGCTCCCACAATGGGAGGAGCGCGCAATTGAGCAGATCGTGCTCATTACAAAAATCTATTACTTCGTTCCACAGTAGTTCAGAGACCTGGTAAATGTAAAAGTAGTGTGCGGCAGATAGTGCTACGATAGTAGTATCACATGTCTACGATAAAGAGATTCAACTGAGAGATCAGTTGAAAATATTGATTTTTGTGCAGAAGCGGTCCATAGACCATGTCAGTGAATGGGCGCCTCCGCGGAAGCTGAAAATTCACAACATGCTACCGATCGATATTGATCGAAAATATAGATTTTTGCAGAGCGCATATACAGTTTGCGGACCGTACCACTGATCGAAAGAAGTCATCTTTTGTACAGAAGGGGAAAGGGTCACTTACCATGGCATGTAGTTGAACCTAACCTAACCTTTGAAACCATCCATTTTAGTTCCAAGTGTTAGCAAAGGTGCAGTTGACAAGTTGTGACTTTGATGCCGATTTTCTTCGGTCTTTTCTTTCATGAAAACCACTCATGGACCGTTCCACCGTATGACAGAAATACAGCTTAATTGTTATTAATCGGAAACTTTGGAGCTCTGCTGGTGCTGTTAACGTGACGTTTCCCTTTTTCAGCAATAATTTGTACAATAATATTTTTAAGTACTGGAGCATAAAGTACACAAACGTTAAGTTGTAGCCTAGTTATCTACTATTTTTAATCCTATTTACTTGAAACTTTCCATGTTATGAGCCATGTTTGTCAAATAATGGCAGTTGCTAATCGCCTTTTGTTGAGTTTTAAGCCTCTGCTAAGCTAGCTAAATCCATTGTTGTCTTACATAGTGGCTGCACTCTATACAAAACACTACACCTTAAGAGCGCCATAGCCGGTGGATGCATTATATTGGATCATTCACCAGATAGACCAGAGAGAGATTGAGAGGGAGCAATGAGGAAGCGCTTTGAATGTTGGGCCGAAACACGAAGATGACAAGCTTTCAGTGCATCCTGACGCGAAAGAGCACGATGTATGCAACAAACCTTGTTAATCCTCTGAGTGAATGTTACCCGAATCGTGGAATAGGATTTGTGAAGTAGGTGTAATTTTCTGTAGGGAACGTCATGGGTAGGTCTTGATGGTCGAGCTGGTCAACGTCGCTAGAGCATATGACCTACGGCGTTCCCATTTGCAATAGGAAGGTTCTAATCCTACTTTACAAATGGAGCTCGCTGCGGTGAAGCCCCTTCGTTCACAGCCGACACACAATGAAAGTAGCCAGACTCTTCTCGCACGTGGTGACCTAAATCCAGTGTTGTGGCTTCATCCGGGAACGCACACAGAAGGGCACGAGTAGCCAGTCACTTAAAGGAATTACATAAAAGCATCTAGCAGGTTCGTAAAATTAAACACTTGTTAGGCGTTACAAACTGCTTCCCGGGTGCTATAGTCTACTTTATCCGAACCCGTATCGGAGTTCCCGTTCTGTGCTGCCATGGCAACCAGACAGTTGTCGTGATCATCGCAGCGAAACTGTTATTGTAGTTTTCGGGATTGAGCTGCACTCATGGCAGAATATTGAGCGATTTGCTTATACTGGAAGCTTCATAAAAACCATTCAATTATTAGGTTGTTCGGAAAGAAATGCGCGTTTGAGTTCAAAAAAATTTTTTATTATAAAAACGAAAGTAAACAAGACTGATTCAAACGATAATCTTTATTACTATCAATGACTTGTTGTCAACGTTTATAGGAAGAATGGGTGCCTCTTTCGAATAACTCGGCCAGCTGCGACTCAAAGAAGTTGGACACCTAGAGGTGAGGTTTTTGGGTGTGTGGCGTTTGGCTCGTCCGGGCTGGCACGCGGCGAAGTGCGCGATGACGCGGCCGACCTAGTCGTCGTTGATTAGGGCGCGAAACGTAATGGAACGGATAAAGGCTAAGATGGTTAGAAATTTTATTGGGCGCACGCTTTTCCTTCCTTTCATCAGTGGTTATACGATGAGCCTTTCCTGTGTAATACTTCTACTTGTTTAGTATCCTCATATTCCCACCCAGATTGCTTTCTGTTCTTTTTGAGAGCATCTTTTTGAAAAGTTTGATGACTAGTTTTGAAAAGTTTGATGACAATGTGATGAAATCCGCTTCTTTTCTACTTGTTTCAATGTCATTACATACAAGCACACTTAAGTACATATAAAGTGTTCATCACTCCAGCCACGGAGAATAAATAAAGCGGATTGCATCATATTGACATCACGAACACAAAAGTAACTTTGAATTGAGAAAGGTAAGGAGCGAGATAATCAAGCAACATCAAATTTCGTTGACAGTTTAGCACGGTTTCACATTAAGGGCCAATGCAAGACGAAAAAAAACAGGTTCTATCACATTATCATCAAACTCTTCAAAATTAACTTCATAAAGAGAACAATATGTAATCTGAGTGGTAATAAAAATGTGTTGCACGAATAAGAACATAATACTCGAAAGTTTCAACATATAAACACGCATGGGAGAAAGAAGAAGCCCTCCTCTCGTCAAGACCCCTCAGTATCTTGCTCTGAATCAGCACGACTGCGAATTCGCGCTCCAGTCAAAGTTGCCGCGGAGGGACGCGGCGTCGCGCAGTTTGCCGCGCAAATGTCGCGTGCTAGCCCGGACGAGCCAAAGGCCCGTCTCCCGAGGTTTTTCGCGGTTTGTGAACTTTCTCTCGGCCAGGGAGTGCTGCATCGACCGGAACAAATGGTAATCGGATGGTGCTGGGTCTGGGCTGTTGGCGGATGAGGCAGGACTTCCCAGCCAAATTCCGCATTTTTTTTTTTGACAAAGTGATTTTCGTGACATGAGGACGAACGTTGTCGTAAAGGAATTTTGTCGACGTCGATTCGACACCTCGACGACGCAGTGCTTGGTTCACGCGGTCCAGCTGACCTTTGTAGATGTCCGCCGTAACTGTTTGACCCGAATCCAGAACTTCAAGGTACACCAAACTTTTGCTGCTCCACCAAATACGGAGCATTACCTTTTTGCCGTGTATATCCGGTCTGGAGTAGGTTCTGGAGTGTTCCCGGCGTTTGACCACTGTCTTTTTCGCGTTGCGTTATTGAAACAGATCCGATTTTCATCCGATGTAAATAGAGTCGAAGAAACCGCTGATCTTGGAGGGACGAAGAAGAATTCCTGCCATTGCCACTCGTGTTGCCTCGTTTTCGTCGCTCAGCTGGTGCGACACCCATTTTTCAAAAATTTCATTTTCAAAAATGTACGAAAATATACCAAAAGATGCACAATAAAACTCTCTTCCCAATGAGCAAAACTGTTTCGAAAAATCTTCCATATTAAGAGAGAAATAAATAGACAATTCAAAAAGTTCAACGCGCATTTCTTTCCGAACAACCTAATACTTTTGATAGACCTACAGTACCGCAGCCGGGTACTTCTTATTATTATTGTAAATCTTCAGTTGGGCTTAAGAGTCTTTTTCAAGAAACTTTATCCCATTTACTGCTGGGAGAGGTCTCTCTCATGAATACACATGAAGCGATCGCCGAAGAGATGACATCGCCTGCTCATAGCAGACTGGAGGTAGGCCCTGATATGAATAAATTTTCCCAACGGCTTATCACCAGTGACGGTCTAGGCCTAGCTCTTCTTACGTGGACCTACTTTTAATGGTCCTACCTCCTTGAAAATCTTTGGTTAGCACTTCCTTCAGTTTCCTCTTTTCTCGCACCTCGATTGCTCCGCCCTTCTGCGAAGCATTCCTTGGTAGAACAGCCTTGGTTTCCTGCAAATGGCTGCAAATTATAGTCAAAATCACGCCGTTGTTAGCAGACGACAGACTACCAGGAAGTGATTAACCTCGATCTGTCGATGCCTTGGCAGTTCACTTCCCCGCGGTGACCTTGCGCTCTTTTTTCACAGGCCAACCGCCTAGTGAAGCGCCCTTTGTCTCAGTGATCTTGCAAGGCGAAAGGGATAGTTTTAACATCACGATATGTAATTTGTTTGTCATTTATTTACTGATTACTTACCCTTTTCTAATCTCATCTGCCAGAGAAGTCTGGAAAGAGGTTCTGAATGACACGCAGCAGACTGGCTGAAGTCGCCGTGGAAAGATAGGAGTTTACGTCGTTGATCAGTTACGTTACGCATATCATTTAAAGACAGTGTTCGCGATAATATGGGTGACAGGGAACGCCAAAAGAAGGCATGCACTTTAAAATTACGGGGCTGAAAGGCCGATCTATGGCAAAATCCCCCGCAAAAGGCGCCCCTTGAGCTGTGGCGGAGGCGGCCTCGTCAGGACAAGCCGCCTTGGACAAGGGCAGCCCGCCTCCTAGCGACGTGATTAGTGGGTGGTCAAGGTATAGTTGGTCAAGGAAATCGGCAGGACTGAAAGTATCGCATCGCGCTTTCTCACTTTTAGCTTGAAGCCACCGCATGAAAATAGATGCTGTCGCATTTCCGAACATCCCTTCATGATTACGTCTCGGTAGTGCCAGTGGAAAACCTATGCGGACTACCCGCGTCTTGACGGAAAGGTCGTCCGCGCCTAGAACCAACGGTGGGAAGAGGTCCTAGTTCTCGAGTTTTTGGCCATTTCCATCCGTTTTTTCTCCACCGTCCTGTTACTAGACATCTCGGCTTTCATATTCACTACTTCCTTAACTTTTCATCCGGATTTTCGCGAAAGCTGCCTTTAATAACCAATCAGACTTTTTCCGATCCATTCATACCCGTCCCAGTCCGAAACGAATTCGAATACAAGGCCAATCTCGTATAGCTCAGTCTGACTTTTCAAGTGCGTTCCTAGTCAAGCGCCTTGGAGTAATCACTGACTGATCATTGAGCCTGAAGTCTCCTTTGTCGAGAGGTCAATCACAAGTGGACGCCATTAATCTTTGATTGCGCCCGATTTTCACACAGCATTGCTCCCAAGAGATTACTGCTCGCTAAGTAGGTGGCAATTTGAAGGCAGCTAAGATTCACGTAGGATCACGGTGTGAGATAGAGGGACTTTACCTCCAACTTGGCTATCCTTTATGCTATTTCCAGGTAGTTTAGTCACCTCATTAGAACTATTTTGATAGATTCTGGAACACTTCCTCTTTTGTTATTTTTGAAATTGTGGTAACTGGTAACTATCATGCTTTGTAATGGTATTGGTGGAAATTTCTTCTTCCAACCATCAGGGAAAATTCCCATGATTACAAACAACTGCCTAATTTTTGCCTAGATTACCTTCATTTCCTTACTTGCTCGTTTTTCCACAAGCAGATTTCTTCGCTGTGGACAAATTCTAGTGTAAAACATAGTCCTTACATCCTCTATAAGCCTTTTCAGGCATGTGCTTCTATTTGCCATTAGCTAATGCGAGCTTCTACCACATAATTTATAACCACAGACCATTTCTTAGCTTTCTCTTTGCGATAAGAACAATTTTGAACAATTCTACGCAGGGTCAAGCATGGGTGGAAAAAACCTTAGGAGGTTGGTTTTGGGCTGGAAGCAGGGTCAAGCCTCCGTTGAAGGCTCCTCCACAGGGGGATCTTATTTGGTACGCTGAGAGGGGATCGTAATCGTTGAGGTAGGCAGCGATCACCGGAATTCCTCAGGCTGAGGGTCCAAAGTGTGAAGGGGGAGATGTGATGAAACTGACTAACTGGGTTCGAACCCGAAACTAATTCAACTTGGTCATCCTAAAAACCTCATGCATGGCGCAACTACGAAGCCGGCCAATGCCAATAACCTTTTCGTTGGCCCGCAGGCACCTAAACCACGTAGAGAAACACCTCCGCAATTCACCGATTAGCTGTGGGGAGCGATATATATACACGGTCCAGCGTGGATGAGTACTTCGGAAACTATGGGATTAAAACGAAAAACTAGCTGATATAGACCTCTTCCATATCCTACTACGATTGCGTGCAGGTCTACTGGTGCTAGCAAGTCACTATGCGATTCGGATTAGCATTTGTGTTCACGGAAAAGAGAAGGGAACCCTCATGCATGGCGCATCCCGCAGGAGGCCAGCCGAAGCTAACCACCCTTTCGTTCCTTCTGAGAGCAGAAGATGCGTACTGGAGGCGTAACAGACAAAAAGGATCATTTTCCAAAGATTCGTGGGAAGTTCTAGCTAATTCGACAAAAAAAATTCTCCTCGACTGGCTTGCCTCGAAATAACTTCTTCTATTTTGGATACATGGCATAGTTTGGGTAGTAGCTTGGGAGCGGCAACCTTGCAGACTACACACAACGAGACCGCAGTCGTATGCTCAAGTTTGGAGGAAGTTATGACTATTTGAAGTGAAACACTTCAAAATTTTTCAATTCCTTGACTGCATACCCATATCGAGAACTGCGCAACCATTTGGGGAACCAAGCGGCGAATAGACTGGTGTAAGGAAGTTATCGAAAAACAGTTTACAGTACTTTGGAGGGTGGAGTACGCGATCAGATGGGGCGCTGAGGAGCGTATTACATGGCTCCAATTCAGTTCCTCACTTTTGTATTTTTGTTTTTTTCCATGGCTTGCATAACTTTTCGGCGTTCTCTTTAGTCGTCGGAGGACGGGCACATTATCCATGGTCGACGACGCTTCCATTTCGGAATATAAGTGTTGAATTGTTGGGTTCTTAACTTAGACGATTTTGTTCTGGAATATGGATACTGAGTTTTGTTAGGTTCTTATTTCTCTCATTTTGTCAGGAAATTGGTTTGGCCTCAGTTTTTTTTCAATTGCTCTTAATTTCCTCGGTGAATCGCACTGGATGGGTAGAAACCACAGAAGTAGCGGAACCTGAAGGGGGGGGGGGGAGTCGAATGGAGCCTCCCTTTTTTAGGCGGTAGGGGTCGTATTGTTTGAGATTCTCCTCGACTCTACCTTTGACCCTAGTTGCATCTTCCAGAACTTCTGTCAATTCGCAGAGGATTGCTAACGGCTGGGATAACCCCTTCATTTCCATTGATGAGTTAGGAAAAAACGGTTGCGCCTACGTCATACTAGAAGGATCTCTATGGATGCTGGCATGTCTTTGGAACTGTTTCGAATATTGGTTTCGGTTTTCTTTCGATTTCATCATCAGAACGGGGATTTCCAGACGGTCATCGGTCATTGATCCATAGAGGTTGGGGGGGGGGGGAGGGGTTCTGAAGCGATGACGTTGCTGACCGGCTTATTTCAGGTGTAATCGCTTCAGGACACAACTAGTATGGCGCCCCTCTCTCGCACCATCATGTGGTGCGTCAAACGTAGTCACGCGAATTTTCTTCCCTGATGGACACACCCGTAGAGGTTGTCGTGGGCAATAGGCAATAGGCAATTAGGCACACTCCCATCAAATAACCACCTGAGTGACAGTCGAGAGCGCTACCTTTGAGGTCTTACTAGTAGTTGGCACACTGTTCATGTGGATCATGAAAACAGATCCTGTACCGGTTTTCAGTGTGAGACCTTGCTTCCTCCAAACACAAGAAGAGCATCCGGTTCAAGAATTTTTAATAGTATTCATACTTTTTCTTGGCTGTAAATGTTATCCTTGGATTAGAGCCCTGACTTGTCTCCATTTGTTCGCAATCCTAAACAAGCTTCGCAGCAACTGTTGGATGCCGGATGGATGGCGCCGGCTTGATTGACCTGCGCCGACTCAGACCGATATAACGGCCCTCTCGGACCAGTACCTTTTCCACGTCCTTTATAATACATCGCCTACTATGCAAACAGTTTCTATGGTAATTAGTGAAGAATTTGTAATCGATAAAAGACGTCAACACTACTGCCAACCACTCTCGCTCAGGAATATCCTCTGTGACATAATTCGCGACATCTTTCGTTAGGACCATTCATCCAATCATTTCACTCAGCTAATCAAAACGTAGCATTATGGGAAATAATCGCAACATGGTTTTCTCAGATAAATTCTTACTATAAAGGCCATGACTTTGAAAGCTAAGATGTCTGTGTGGAACTCTCAACCAAAGTCATCACTACCCAACATGCGGCTTATGTCAGAGAATTCGGTGACCTCTGCCTACCCAGTGCCCCTAACCATACGAAGCTTGCGAACGTCCCTTTCTACTTCGCGTGGCTGCCATGGGGGTCAAGCACAAGGAGCCAATTTCCGCTGAGCGGACAAGCACACGGAGCCAGTCAAAGTCTATAGAAAAGTACCGGAATTGAGCTAATACCACTGCATTTTTTCTTCTCTTAATACTCTCTCAATTGCTGAAAACAACTCCCGCTGCCATGTGGCTTGTCATCCTCTCATCTAGACTGAGGGATACAACTCCTCTCCCTTTTCAACTTCTTTCAACTCTTGGTCTCAATACTATTGCAACACGTTTCAGACACTGCGAGCGATTGCAGTGACATTAGTAGTTCCAGGTCAGGGGTAGTTAAGAGAGCGCTGTGGTCTGGTTCTCGCTCTTTACCCTCTATGCAGATCTGGTCGGCGACGTCTGTTCCCCAGACGCTTTCCTTACATCATTTGTTTGCCTTGACCTACTACAATGGCTTAATGAAGGCTTCTGGGAGGCTTGATTATGTAGCAGGGGCAAAGGAAGTGGGCGCATCATGAATTGCTTTATTTTCTTCTTCTCATTCCTGTGATATGCTCTGATCTCTGGTGCCATGATTTCAACTCTGGACAACTGTGGATGTGTGAGGAGGGGGTTGATGTGCATCACCCCTGTAGGGTTAGCTTCTTCCGTTTCCTGCTCAATAATGAGTGATGCTCTCACACTGCTCTAGGTGACATGTTTGATCTGTTTCTGTTCGCAGTGCTCCATCACTGGCAATCCTTCCGCAGCCTTCTGTTTACTATGTGTTTTCGCTCATCAGAATCATCTGTCTTCGTCTAGAAGCTTCTCAGCGTTTCCTAACATCCCTGGTGGATTCACGGCTACGCTATCTTCCAAAAAGCCGTTGCCCTGTAGCGTGGCACGCCATCATAGCCAAGGACCCCGATCGACGATGTCGTCAAATCGTTCCCCGTCGATCGATGTGGTGATTCCCACACCATTCAGTGCCCTTCGCTGAGCTGACGTCACCCGACGAATTCACAATGCCGCCTGCACGACTGCCGAGGTTTTAGCTACCAGCCTCGTTTGCGATGCTCCCAGTGTCCCCCCCCCCCCCTCCTTCCCTCCAGGAGATCAGCCGTCTCATCTTCATTCCAGCTATCGTCGCCAACCGCAAATCGAACAACAAACACACATGGAACGAGATCCGTTCAACTGATGACATGAGAGACAGGCCCGGGAATCGCTGTCTGTGCTGGCTGCTGGCTGCCCGTGTTTGTGGCATTCACGTAAACTCTCACACTGCTCGACACTTCTGACTTTTCGTCTCGTCGTTCTCGCGTCCCAGTGAATGCGATGGGTCCGACGGCTTTGTACTGGAACTCGTTTGTTGATTGGCCTCGAACCAGACCCTCGCGAGTTTTCCGCCGCTTTTCATAGCGCGCTGCCGTCTCCGTTTCCCTTTGACGATCATTGTTCTTCATTCAACCTCACGACATGAGGTTTTTATTCCTCTAATCATCGATTTCCCTTTTTGCTAAATACGCACCTATTTTCTGAAATCCCACGAAACCTTCTGGAGTTTCCGAGTTTTCGTGTAAATTTTCAAGCTCTTCTCTTGCCGTTTTGCGCACAGATGTAATTTCCCTTTAAATGCTACCTGAGACATAATTAAAGGTGTCGATAGGTGCATATCATTTCATAGCCGCCTGTCAATTGCGAGCTCGCCGGCCATCAAACGTCTCGCATCACTCACACTCGGCGTGTTTGTCACCATTCCTGAAATGTTTCCTTATTCATGCAGTGGTTGCTTTTATGAATGCTTCGGCAAAGAGCTGGCTGGTTATGGTCTCCTAAAACAAACCATGTATGAAAGAAATAATTAATCGTTTGTCTTTCATTCAGCGATGATTTAAAAAAATCTCATTTTCTTTTGTTGCTCTTATGAATTGTCCTATTCTGTAACCTGCTGGCCTCAGACTGATATTCAACATTTGACGCTTTAGGACTCCTCTGTGATTACTGTGGTACACTCAGGGTCAATCTACCTGACTAGGTTGCGATGAAGAAGGGGCCAAGCTGGTGCATGGAGCCCTCTGTAGGGAGGGGTCGTACTCGGTTTTTAGTGGGGCTTCAGTGGTGCGTCTCAATTCAAGCCCTTCCACCCTCGTTCGACGAGAAATGAAGAAAGAGGGACGCACTTCAACTTTTCTAGAGGTGCTGTAGCAAATCTAAGGGGCCGTACAACCACGACGCTAGAAATTTTCTCGACGCTATGGCCCGGTATATAGCTCTTAAATTTTGAGAATTTTCAAAGAACGAAGGTAGTTTGCGCTCCGCCATTGAAGAAGGAGTGAAGGATGGCGTTCTAGCATTCGGCTGGATTGTTGCAGTGACTATTTCAGAAGGATACTCTAGCATATTGAATATCTTTGGTGTTTGTTCGACTCGTCATGTTTTAGTTAGGCCTAATTAGGACGATTGTGAAGCGCTGCAAACCTGGGCTCACCAGTGGCCAGCCCTCTTACCTTTTAATTATCTGCACTTTCTTTAGAGCCTTGGATTGCTCTAAATGAATGAATTGGCTGGGTGTTACCTGCATCTCGAAGGCGATGAATTTATGCAGATAATGATCATTCAATTATGGACACCATCTTCAGTTGCGTCGGCTCAATGTTGGTCTTAAACGCTGCGTTAAACGTCTTAAACGCTGTACATACCTCTATATGTCCTATTCTCAACTTTTCCAGTGTTACAGTCCAGCAGTCAGTTGTACCGCGCACTTACTTTCGTTCTGGCTCAGTGAAAGATTATTTTCCTTCATATGAGGTGCGGTTGGCTTGGCATGGATCCAATTTTTGATGATCGATCGGGTGATGGGACAATTGCGTGGTGGAGCGTAATCCCAGCTTCTTTTTTCCGAAACGGTGCATCCGCTCCTAATGGCTCACAGTTCATACACCGTTGAATACATCTCATCGTCATAAACTTCGATGGCTCTTCATCACATGGCTCTTTGTGATCGATTTGATACCAGAATTAATCATCGTGTTAGGAAATGGCCAGGTCAGTGCTACTCGATCAATCAGAGGTTGGTTATGGGTAAGGTGCGGTTCCATAAAATTCCTAAAAATCATAAGTAACACTATGCTTCATCAACTCTGCATTGATCCTCAGAGCGACATGATCTCTGTAATCCCCTTGGTCCAGCAACTTCTCACCTCCGCAGTCAAATGTGACCCCTCCTTTTAAAAATTTCTAGAACAACGCAAAGCCTTTCCGCACCACCAATTCCAGCTATGCGGCATTTTTACCATTTTGCTCTCATGTAGCACATTTCCATATGTTCACTGATTTCTGCATAGATTAGTGCTCGGAGGGTAACCCCCATATTTTAATAAAAACCCAAGAATCCTATATTTCTCCTCCGCTTTCCGCTGCCTGCACAAACCTCGCTGGGTATGCACTTTGTTCAATCCCGTAGTTTAGCTGTCTTTTACTCTTTTCCTAGTATTATCTGGTATTTATTAATGGCAAAAAATTAAAATTCATGCACTTGGCCTGCGTGACTCTGGTCAGGTGATATCTTTATCAAACCAGCTGTCTCAGCATACTATTATGACTTTTGTTAGTGCATATGTGCCAAGACCTTTCCCCTCATGCATGCATCCGACGCCATACTGAGAGTGCGTCAATGAGTTCGGTATTGTTCACCCTTATTGGGCGATAAATAGTGACTGTGTCTATGGGTCCTTACCCCATGAACGAGCCGTTTTGCGGTGTAGTCCTTCTTGTTTCTGAGGAAATGCTTCAACCAAGATTTTCTCCAGGTTTTTTTCATATCTGTTAAAGCTTCTTTGTCAAACTATGCAGCTAGTAACACCATTTTGATGTTTTCGAGGTGCCATCGCAATGGGGGGGGGGGCATCCTATAAAAAAAATGCTTATCTAAGCATCCTGGTGAGATCCTCGAGGGATCAGTCTGCACATTCAAGCGCACACTTTTTGCTAAGCCCTGAAGGAGGAAGGAAGGGGCTCCTTCCCCCTTCCAGGCTTAGGTAAAAATAGGATCCAGTAGTGAGATGCCCCCCCCCCCTCCCTCATTGCGATAGCTTCGTTTCTGATTTTTTAGCTTGTGATTTTCGCCGTAGCGCGCAAAGCAAACTCTGACAACTATCTTTTTAAGTATCACTCCACAGTATCTTCGGTAAAATAAACTAGTAAACGTGTTGTTCCACACCGTTCTTCGGTTTTTGACAAAGCCTTCTTTTTTAAAGCCACCGTTTCTCAAAATGTCGATTCGATCGGAGGCCAGCCATAATGCCCCACCCTTCACAGCTGCTCGGCCATAGCAGTCCGTACGACAGCAACGAATGCAAAAGCGCGGCGGCAATAAAAGTTTCTGGGCGCCTCCTTAATGTCACAAGTTTCACAACAGGTCTTCCTTGGAGCTCGTCATTTCATTTACACAGAACATATTTTCCAGTACTGATTTTCGTCAATATTGAATGTTTATTCGAGGACTATACTGTCGCCTCGCTTGTTTCGTGACGAGTGCAAAGTGCTCATGTGGTTGAACACAGCTATTTAGGATTTTTTCCACCGATCTCTTCCACGTACTACGTTTCCATTCCTGCTGCATTTCTGTATATGCACGGTGACATTGGCTCACCTAATCCTTATCTTGGGCGGAGGTGGTGTAGTGACAGGTGGCGCGCACCCCACTCTCATGGTGCCGGGATCAAATCCCGCATAAACGCCCGCCCAGGCCAACCAAGCCTTCCATCCCTCCGGGGTCGGCAAATTGGTACCAGAATCGTCTGGGAGGATAAAAGCACTGACTTGTACATCGACTGGCCACCGCAAGTCATTGTATAGGCCACATCACATTCACCTGCCATCACGATTCTGATTGGAACTAGAATGTGCGGTGCATCCCAGAAAGGGATTGATTAACGCCAAAACTTTTTTAAACTTTATCCTTATCTTGTTGTTCCTTTGGGGCGCGTATCGAGTTTGTTGCGAGGATGGTGAAGTCGCCGCGCGTAGCGGCTGGCTGCGGTGAAAACTCGTTTAGAATATTTGACAGCTTCATTCTAAAGCATCGGAAAGCCTCTTTTTGCTTTCGATCATAATGGTATTATTGAGGGTCTGGGTGATTCCTGTGACAGGCTCTGACATTCTTTCTTTTTGCCCTTGTACCGATTGAGTGATTGTACCAACAATTGTATCAAATTGAGGAAAGCTTGAGGCCCGCGTGAATCCTCATCCTAGCACGATCAAGACGAGCCAGTAGAGGTGAAGACGATGGGATGGTTATGCACCAGGGGTGTGAACATCAACTGAAATAAGGAAGATCACTTCTGCCCCTCCCCGTTCCCAGGGGCACTCCCAGATAAGGAGGATAGGTGGCCACTAGGACGACTTCCCTCTCAACGGGGGCCTAAGTACATTCCCCTTTCAACATCTACATAGCCTCTACAGTATCAGTAATTATTGCCGATTGCATAGTATTATTAGGTTGATTCATAATAAATCGGACAAATTGACCAATTTTAATCATTGTCGTACAACTTTTTTACGACAACAGGGATTCACTTGAAATATACTCCATCTTTATCGATGACCTTCTGCCACGGTATAGGCAGATCATGGATGCCCTTGCTCCAGAAGGCCGGAAGCTGGAGCTCGAAGAAGTTGCCGAGTGCCGCCTTGACCTCGTCGCGAGTTTTGAAGTCTTGGCCGTCCAGGTGGCGTTGGCTGTGGGAGAAAAGGTGGAAATCTGAAGGGGCCAGGTCTGGGGAGTACGGTGGGTATAGAAGTACGGTCCAACTGTACGACAGCAGCTCGGCCTTGGTCGATCTTGCGAAGTGCGGTCTGTGGAAGTAGACACGTTGTCGTGCTGGAAGTAGACATGTTACCGCCGCCGTAGCGAACTTTGGACATTGGCCTTCAATTCTCGTAATTGACGAACGTAGACGTCGGCGGATACTGTGGTACCTTCATCGAGCAGCTCCCAGTACTCTACGCCGTGTACGCTCCACCAACCGCGGTTTTTGTCTTCGATGGAATAGTCGCCTGACGCAAACTTCGAATGCCACAAGTACACTGTACTTCTGGCGGGGGCATGCTACTTGTGAACTTCCTTTAGCCGTCTTTCGAGATCCGCGGGTTACAGGCCAGATAGCGATATAAATAGTATGACGTTGCGGATGTGGTCTCTGGACCGCTTGAAATCGTGCGGCATTGTGGCGGAATGAATTTACTTTGGAGTGATTATTTTGCGGTACTTTGAAGAGCTTTTCATACTCATTCCAACGGTACCTCGCGCGTCCATTTTCGTTAATTCGTTACTGAGTTATGATCTCTAGAAATCATCACTACCATTTGTCCGATTTATTATGAATCAACCTAATACTAAGTATTTCATTACTGTAATTTTTGTGTTGATCGCTTAAATATAATCATAATTTCTTATAACCGGTTCAGCTGACGGCACATCCCGCTGTCATCCAGCCCTGGACCACTGCTGACCTCTGCAATTACGACACCTCATCCCGCCCGTAAAATGCGAACCTTCTGTCGAGGATCGACTCCCGGTGTAATTTTAGAACTTTCTGATGCGCATCTCGTTCACGCTCATTTTATCATTAACACCATGAATACGCACTGAAAGTGCATATGTGATATCTCGTTATTTCCATGCCATCACTTTCGTCTTCTTTTATTTCTCTACAAATCACGAAGTTAATCTGATGAATGGCAAGCTTGTGGGGCAAACTTGACGTGATCGCCGTCCTGCTGGTGTGGCGCTACAAAGCTCTCCTCTACACTAATTCTTCTGAATAATCTGTTGGACACCCTTTTTAAGATTTGCTCAGGTGCAAAACGGACCGGCACTGGGAAGAATGAGGTCCCATATCGGTGCGCGCTCTGCTTCCACAGGATGTGACCTTGAGTCAGGACTATGGGGAGTTCATCCAGCGTTGTAAACGGGATAGTCCACTCTCAACAGTTGTGCATTGTTGCCTCATTCCCAAGTGGGAAAGGGAACCAATGGGAAGATATTATGAGATGACTTTGATGCTGCATTACTCATCCCTTTCCAGGTATATCTATATAGTGTATACTTCACCGAAAATATATTGATCGTCGCTCTGTTCACTGCGATAGGATATCATTCACGCGAGAACTGTAACTGTTCTTGTCCCAATCCTATTAGAGATCCGGTTCCACTTCTCTCCTCGAGCGTCTTCCCGCCACCACACTCACTGTACAGAATTTCTTCATTCTGCTGTCAACCCGTGGATCACGTCGAAATTAGGCGAAATTCTGCTGGCGACCGGCCATCTCTTCTCGGCGCTCTTCTCGTGGCCGTCTCGCGCTCGCCACTTTAGCGTTAACCTTTCGTCGTCGATTCGCTCACTCATCTATAATGCAAAGTGTACTCAACACACCTTTTTCGTACATATCTATTCTGATGTCGAGCTCAGCCGCTCGCAATTTGCTTCCCGAAAGAAGGACTCCGACGGTGATCGCCAGTGCTGAACAACGTGCTTAATTGCCTCATTCCTTCCCAGCTTGAATAACTACCTGCTGGAAGTCACCTCCTGAAAGCCTTTTCATTATTGACTATTTCCATATAATTTGAGCACCTAGCTTGAAGGCATCTCTTTTTAATGGATAATGAGTACTCTTCACTCTACGACCCAAAACTCTTTTTTTCCTGGTCATACCTCATTGCGACGCCGTGCATTTGACATTCTTTCAAATCGAGAAAGGCAAAATGCGAAAGCGTTTGGTTTATGCATAACATGGATCAGTAGCTGTCCATTCAACTTTTGTCCTCCACCTGAAAGTTTGGCAGAGAGGTTCGAAGGGAAAACGTTTCTGCTTTTCTGCTTGCGACCTGAGTGCCTTCACATATTTTGTCTTGCCATTGCATCTCGTCTTTCCTCCCCCGTTGAATTTTATTTCTCAGTCTTTTTTGCACTGTTTTCTCCCTCCTTAGACAGTATTACATCCTGTATTAGCTGGCAGTGCCAGTTGCCAGTGCTGTTCCGCAACTATTCATTTCACTCAAAACTCTGAAATGTTGCCGATCGTTACCACCAGTTAGAGTCCAAACACTGAAAGAAATGCAGATTTTGAAAACGTCTGACTCACGTATTTCCCTGTTCTGCTCAAATCAAGAACTACTATACTTGAATAGTTATGAGAAAGTTTTGTGATGTTCTACATCTGGCCCTCTCTGCACTGCTCCTCCTTCCTCTTCCACTTCACGGCTGTTTTTATGTAATGAAATCAATGTTCAGTTTTTGCAAAACCAGCAGCTACAAATTTATTAGTCTTTCTGATGTTTGATGCAAGAACGCAATGTCCTTCTTTGCTTTCTAGCGCCCATATTAGCTGCAATCAATCGGTTACTGAGGTGTAAGAGCGGTATCTAAGACCGATCTCTACTGTTATGTACCTTCTACTATCTCGTCGTGATCTGGTTGGGGTTGTTTACCGGTTGGTTGATTTTCGCTGTTAGTGGTTCTTTCACCTTGTCAGCGAATGTTTGTTGCTCGAGAAATGACGGTATATTTTGTTTATTGGAATGTGCATTGATAAAGTCCAGTTTTCAGAACTATTCTTAGTCTCCCATCTGGATTCCCGTCCACAGTTCTGGTTTTGCACAAATTAGTATTTGTAAATCCCAATTATACCTTATTAATACTTGGAGATTCGTAACAACTTCTTTTTATTTTCTCATGAAAACTCTAGGCTATTGCCTTTTCGGTCAGAAGGGGGATGGTAGTGTAGCGACAGGTGGCGCGCACTTCCACTCCTGAGGCGCGGTGATCAAATCTTGCATGGCAACCAAGCCCTTCATTGCTCCGAGACAGGCAAATCGGAACCAGGCTCGTTTGGCGTGATAAGAGCTCTAACTTGTACATCAGCTGGCCCACAAGTCCTTGTGTAGGCTAAAGCACATCCAACTGCCACCACGATTGTGAATGTAAAGAGAATGGGCGGCGCATCCCGACAAGGGATTATTAACGTTATTTTAATACTCTTACTTTCTATGGCATAAAGGTGGGTACATAAAGGAATTCGTGCAGCTGTTTGTTGCATTTAAAAGTGTTGTTCTGGGATCACATTATTCGCGAACTGCCATTACATCTGCACTGATCACCAAAGGCATCTGTTCCAAGACTTCCCAGTGAACTTTTCTTAGCACGTGACAATTCGTAGCTCATCTATCACATTTAAAAACTCTTTTTTTTTTAAAAATTCCTATATTTTAATATCAAGTATATCTCGGTATGTCGGTATAGATAAATATGAATAACAAACCCATTTTAGAAAAGTGGAGTTCAGTTTTCGGCGTGAATGGTTTTGGATACTAGAATTCCAGGTTTGGTGTAAAATTAAAACAATAAAAATGATCTTCTATGCATATTACCATCCGAAAAGTTTAGGGTGCCACATTTCAGCAATCAAGTAATAAAATGATGTGCCACTTGTAAAGTAATACACATATATACAGCATTACAAAATAATAAATGATACGGGTGCAATAATGGTGGTGCGTGCTAATAAGGAATTTCACTTCAAATGCTCGAACCATATCGGGTAATACATCAGACTTGCCCGAATCTCAAGATGGTCAGTTCTCTATCCATCCTTTTACATAAGTCGATCCTATATGCCTATACAAACTTTTTCACCTGAATGAATCCTGAAGAGTGCCACGACCTGAAGAACCAATTAGTATCGACCACATTGACCGCAAGGCAAAACCATAATTTTTGTCAGCTCAAAAATTTCGGGATTTTCGAGGCCGTCTGAGGCAATTATTTTCGTCCATAACTCATGGTCCTTGCGGCAACATATCATGTTGCGGCAGCGAAAACAGATGTAATAAATGGTTTTGGGCAGGCGGGTTTTTTGAGATTTATATCGACCCTGCAACGAATTTTCGCTGCTTTTTACAGTTAAACTTCTGCGTCATATATTAGCAGTTTAGCAATTTAAATTACGAAAAGGTTTTTGAGTTTTTACCCAATAGAGTAATAGGTATATAAGAGCAATTAGTCTTCCCTGTTTCACTCTACTTACATACGGCTCCTATTCTGCTAAATCCACGGATTGCGTCAGAAAAAACTATCGCAATCGATAATTTTGCCTTTAACTATACCAAGGTGGTCCAGTTGCTTTGAACAATAGGGCGGTGGCCACTTTCCTCTGTCTGATCATCTTCATTTTTGAGAGAAATGGGAGATTGACTCTACGAGGAGCGAGCATGACGGCATCGTAAACTAACCACTTCGGCTGAAGGAGGCTCCTAGAAGTATCGTTCGACCGAATGAGGCAGATTTCAACCAAGTAGATGGCAGTTGGTTAAAGCTTGACCCTTTTTTAAGGAGTTTTTCGTGGGATTATCGATAAAATCCCACCCAGAGGCGATAATCAAATCGTCAACATCCACTCGACAAGGAGGACGGGAGCACGAGGGAGTGGCCGACTTCATTTCGTCGTCGTCGTCGTCATCGTACTTGAGTATTGCATCCTTTTGCGCTGCATATCATCACAAGCAACACACGAACACAGCGCTTAGCCGCGGAGTTTTGCATTTTCAATCCCCTAACAACGTCAGGGAATTTCACACTTTCCCTGACGCGAACATTTCGTTGTTCGGGTGCGATGTCTACACCCTTCAGCACTCAATCTGACGTTTCCTCCTTCCTCAACGCAGTTCTTCACCGACAACACAGCTCCACAAGTATTCTCATCGCCGATTTTGTTTTTCATTCTTTGCATTTCAAAGTGTTCGTCGCTCGTTGTTGCTTGCCTGGCACGCTGCGAAGCTCACACGAAACGTTTGTTGAGTTGGATTTCCTCTCCTTCTTCATTAACCGCGATGGCCACTTTCTGTCGTTCATGGAGTTGTGCTGGTCTATGCTTTTCAAGTAAATCACCAGTGAACCTTGTCCTTCTCGCTCGGCTTTTCAGCGCCAATAGGGATGTTGAATTTCCAGAAGAAGGTAGCAATATTCACTTTACAAGAGGGTTTTGCAAAAAAACATTCCTCTTGGCGGAACTTCACTCGTGACGTCTGAATCTTGGAGGATTCGTAAGAAACACTGGTCAAGAACTTGAAGTCGTATTCGATGACAATTCGATATGTACTTTTGGAGTGCTAACGAGGTTTTCTAGTGGAACAGGCTCGTGTTTAAGTGTTGCAAGTCCTAGGTCGTCTCTCGTAGCGGCTGTCCGTAAAAGTACGTTGCTGTTGTTAGATATTGCTGTTGAAGCTCATAGAAGTGGAAACTTCAAGAGCCTGTTTTGTTGTGGAAGCTGATCTTGCCTCATTAAAGGTCGCATCCTTCTACGTTGTTCCCGCTTCTCATGCTTCTCATATTCCTCTCGGCGCTGGTGTATCGGAATTTATAATCATCTATACTCTGTTATCATGAGTAATTTTTTCCTTCAGCTGCTATTTACGGATGCAAATCACAATTTTGAAATGACGTTGATGTGCAAATCGACGGAGAGTACGGCCTAAGGATGGACACAAACGCGTGATTGTGCTTTATGAACGACTTTCTTCCCCACTACACCACCGAAACAATCGCTCATGCGAGTAGTGGGAACATGAAACCACGAGTCACTTACTATTCATAATGGGCTTTCTTGAACTTTCAAAAACTTTCTTGACCTTTTAGAGCAGGCATAAAAATCTTGAACACCTCGCCTATGGAACTAGTTTCTACGATTTCCTTTGAGTATCTGACTCCCTATAAGATGGTGTCGATTAACTGAGGCTGTTACTTTGGTTAGTAAAAATGCAGTGCGGTCTCTCGCAACCACAAATTCTGATTTTCGATCCTATTCATCTTCCCGTTCTCATTGTTCCATTGGTATCTTTTGTGCGGTTATCCGCTGTAGGTAAAGCATTCCATAGAACGTTTCTTCTCCACTACAACAGGTCACAATATGTACATCGCTATAGGGGTTAATTTGCAGACAAATGAGGGCGGTGCGAAGATATCGCCAGGATCGTCGACCGTACGGGTATGAAGAGGTACTTTAGCTGTGGGATGCAAGAGTGCACCGTTCCAGTAGCAATGTGAAATACATATTTGATTGCATTAGAATCCGTGAAGCCATGCCTATGGTATCCTTTTAAAAGTGATGTTCTGAGGTAAAGAATTCGAACTGACTGTTCAACAATAATTGAAACTCCAGAATATCATATCTTTTCAAAAAGCTCAAAAGACCTCTCAGAAGTTTCGGAAGTTTTTCGGAATAGTTTTGCAATATTTCGGTGTTTGACACCTTCTGAAACTTTCGAGACTTCTGGGGGGTTTTTTGAACTTCCGATTAAGTATTTTGGGCTTACAGTTGTTGTTGAACATTCAGATAATCATGAGACTACGAAACAGAACAATATCAAATTCAGACTGACATTCACTCATTGCTATAGTGAATCCACAATACTGAGTTGCGGCGAAAAGAAGAAATAATATCATAACTAGGAACAATGATCACAGTTTACTTCATTGGTAGCTCATTCATGGACACAATGACACCCTTTGGGTTTTTTTTTGTATATTCCTTCAACATGTGTGACACCCATACGCGGCTTTTTTTGGCAGTCGGCTGTCTTATGTCCAGTCACGAAGCGAGTGAGCGCTACGAGTGGCATGCAGACGTGAGCGACTTCATTTTCTTCTTATCCGTAGGTCAGGGCCACAGCTCCAGCGCATACGCCTTTCGTCCATCCCACGTAGGCGGCCCTCCACCCGATCTTGTTTCCTTTTGTTATCCTGGACCCTATCCATGATGGCGTAGAACATATCACGAGCATTCTTGTTGGACGGTTCGCCTTTATCTTTGACGAAGGCGTTTTGCTAAGCGTTTCTGACGCAGTTTTCAGCGGGTTAAAGCATGGTGGCAGCAGGCTCTTAGGTGTTTGCCAGTAATGTCGAAGTCTACCAAATTCCTGGGTTCGGTGGTAGGATGATCGTCTGCCACGATGGTGACCGAGTTCGATTCCTGGCCGATGCACCAATTTGGCCGGTGCGAATGGATATGTAGCCATACGGACATGTAACTTCGGAGACTCGGGTGAGAGTTATCAAACTTCCACTCCGCCACGCACATTCACTCGCGCCACTCACCGATGTCCATAGGCCACGCCCTATCAGGCGCTCCGAAATGGAGTATATTTATACAGGGTAATGTAGGCGGACCCACTATGCAGTATCTAAATTAGCCAGTGGTCGGCATGTGAGAATGGTTGTTAGCCCATGGAAGGGGATGCCACGCTCAAGGGGAATTTGCTGTGTTGCCCTGATCGCATTGGAAAAAATGGAATAGCCCAAAGAATATGTTAAGGTATAGATATGAATGTCGAGGATTAGAAGGTGGGTTGATAGCAGGAAAGTGAGAGAAAACCGAATGAAACGGTCAAGAACAGAGAAATAGGGACCATCCTCAATCATGATTCCGAAAAATGCGAGCTGAAGAAAGATGGGGAGCACGGTGAAACGTGTGACAGTTCTGGGAAAGAACGTTTGCTCCAGAGTTGAGGGGCACTCCTCTTGTCGGGTGTTCTCCACATATAATATCTTCAGTACTTTAACTTTAATTTGAGTGGCTTCGCTGAGAAGTTCCCATTACCCACATTGCGCCTGTCGCTGTCTTTGACGCGTTATCTTTTTCCATTTGGTCGAATTACAAAACCCTTCCATGTCTGCAGACTGTCTTTGAGAGTCTTTCTTTATGCTCGCACGTCGAATAATTCACATCACCGGCTGCTGCCTCGAGATCCTTTATGTGCACACGTGAGATGAGCGCTATCATTTTTATAGACACTTAATCGGCCGTAATGCAATTTGACTGCAGTGGCCGGCCTCAAACCACTTCACCATGCACTTTTGCACGCCTCGACGGCTCAGTCCAAACATTTCATTCGTTCAGTGAACGTGCTGGTAAGATTCGAAAGTCCCTCAATTATTCAAGGCTTTTTCGGTACACTTTCGTTTAGTGGGCTCTTTTTATCCGCCCCTTGCTGCTCTTCGGCTTTGTGCCTCCTATGGAGTTCCTTCACGCCTAATCCTTTTGGAATTACAGCGAGCTGCTCTAGCAGGCGGCATCTAGTAGCACCTCCACGCGTTTTCCTTTCTCGCATAGAAAATTGCTGAAGAATCTCCAGGAATTCATTTAGCATGGTCCGTCGCGTCGTTGCATACCTCTATTTCGTATGCAACGACGCGACGATTAGGTTGTTGACTTGAGCAGCTCGTGAGACCTGCTCAGAAGGTGCACGGCCTCGCCCGCTGTTTCGTGCTTCTATCAGCTCGCCAATGACCTACTAAATTCATGAGGGTCGATGAAATGGTGAGTAAGATTAATAGAGACAATGTCACAACCAGTAGTGGCCAAAAAAGCTCCAAGTTCGTTGGCGATCTCGTAGCCAGTAGCAACCACAGCTCGAAGGCCGCAACCGACCTGTGAGAAGAGAAACCGTCGAGTCGCTGATCCTTTCGGCGCAAAGCAAACATTTGGTCGTTCGTTTATATCGATCTGCCATCCCAGTGAACCCTATTGTCGTTATTGTCTGCATGGATTCTGCTGCTTCTGGAGACGTCCGGCCGCGTCCAGTTGATTCTGTCAGTTTTCAATTTTAAACACGACAGTCTTCCTCAGTTCTAGGCGAATACTCTTGTTGCACTGGTGTTCTAAGCCTTCTCCTTGTAGTAACAGATTCATCTGTTCTCACCTCCACACATGCTCCTGCTCCTCCTTGGTCCTGGACCAAGTGTGGGCCTCTCAACTTGTGAGCCAATTCTTTCTTTTCCATGTCTATTAGCCTTGATTTCTACTCACCTGACGCATGATTGTTGTTCCAATGCACATAGCGTATGAGATTGTCGCCATCATGACGGACTTACGGTCTGGTGGGCGATTTCCGCCTCGCAGATGGCGAATATCCGTTTCCACCACCTTCACTTGGATGTCATACGCATCAAGATAAGGCAGTCAGCGGAGAAATTAGCGTCTTCGCGAGTGAAAACGTGAATTCCCACGGGTGTTGCTAACCGGCCTTTTTGGGCGTGACCTACGCACTCCACGGCAATTTGAGCTCTGATTCAGCGTCAACTTTGAACTTTCACTTTTTCCTGCTTACACCCATGTCATCAAATACCTACATCCTTCGTCTCGCTTGGTTGTCTGTTATTTCGCTGTTTTTCGAGCGTTTATATATTAAATGTGTGGTCATTTACTAATTCACACTGATTGCGGACTTCATACTTGTTTTATTGAAGCTTCACCAACTTACAAATACCATAAGTCAGTTACCTGGAGCGCTAGTTTCGAGTAGTTTTCTAGTTCGAAAACGCGTTGGTCATCCACTTCTAGGATGCGCCACGTATTCTGATTCCGATCGGAATCACAGAAGCATTTGAATGCGATTTGCTATACGCATTGAGTGGGTTCCACGCAAGCAAGCTAGTGTGCTCAGTACGGACTTTCTTCGTAGAATCTGCAGGCAGAAATGGGAGCCTTAGTTTTCCGGATTGGCGTGGTCGAGGAATGAATCCTGGGCTATGCTAGTGGGCTTGCGGTCATTTGTACCTGCACCACCTCCGTATATTCAATAGCCATCAGAACAAGATCAATCAAATATCTAATGCTTAAAATTAATCATAGTTTATTAATGTCACAAATTGTTTGCTTATTTGTTATTTACTTAGAATGTTCGTAAATGTAATAGCTAGGCGGGTAACGATGCAATGACCGATACTATTGCGAATAATTGAATACTCATCGAGAATCTCAGAACTGGTAGGAAGTTGTCTGCGCGCGCTTTGCATTCGAAGAGGCTCCCAACTCGAATTTATTTCGAAACGGGAGAGGCAGAGAGGTGGAGAGACTTGCAGGAGGACTTTTAGGAAAGCGGATTTTGTCGTTGCTCAGAAAATTTTGTCTGACGCCGCGCTTCCTCAAAGGATCTCACATCCTTTTTCCTTTCTTTTAGAGATCTTACTTCCTCTTCTCGATTTTTCGGAAAAAATTCCTTCCTCTTTTCCTAGCTTTCACTTTCCGTTCTTACTTCATTCATCGAGTACACTCTATGCAACTTTACGATGATAGGATGAATTATGGCCCATGGCTACAGTAGGACGAACGATGTTTGATTTCTTGTTTGAGTACGGGGGTGCATAGGTGCCTGTGTTTGCTGAGGAATTTTGCCCACTTCTTGGGGTAGGTTCGGGGAGTAGCGAAAACGCGTACCTAGTAAGCATGCTTTCGCAGCTTTTGGAAAATTGGTTTTTTTTACAGGACTATTATATTGATAGTAGAGAGCGTTGTGACCTCTTTTCCTTTCCACCTTTCAATCATCTTCGCTTTTTATTATTTGCAACTAACCTGGGGAATTTGGCAGATCAGCGCAGTATTTCTCTTGATCGTTCTTTTGACAAGCCATGGAAGGCAACTGCTCCACTGGGCCTGAAAACTACTGATAATCAAGACTAATTAGTAGTTCACGATGGCAGTAGCTCTCTTGTGACGGTTGTCATTGGATTAATTATGTAGTGTATAATACTTTGAAAGGCTCCCTGTGGTGCCTCGGAATGCACTTTCACTACATAGTTTATGTGGTCACCAGCCAGCCACTTGCATGTTTTCCGAAGTTCATTCAGATTTTAAAAAATTTTTGCACTGAGCGCATGATGTTCACACACTTGGCTTCCGGTTTTTGAATATTGCTCCACAGTGTTACTCCACTTATGTAGCTGTTCAAATTTCCATTTTTTTCAACTCAAATTTTTCATTTCAATTTTTCGCGTAGTAATCCACAATCGTTTCCGGAGACTTGGCATATGATTTCACTGCTTATCTTTATTTTTTTCATATTGTAGTGCTTCCGGTGCCATTAGACTGATTGACAGATTTATCGGCAATTCACTGATCACGGAGCGGCTGATTAATGATTCCCACTCTAGCACGTGCGATTCGGACATTGTGAAGGGAAAAATCAGCTGTTGCATGCCGTTTTCCGGAGTACTGGGGCTCCTGCTTCATCCCGTTGCATTTTGCATTGCCTTGTAGTTGATCAGAGATTGCTGGAAGATTCAGTAAGTATTCAGGGTTAGCCTGCGTTATTCTTCAACCTCTTCCAACTGAACACATTCGGTGTGGTTGTCTATAAGAGAATATTTGTAGTGTAGTGTTCTTTTCCGTGCACTCTTTTCATATTTTCAGTCGTTTACGAGCTATGATATGTAGGTCTCACCTTTTTATTCTTTTTCATACCGTGATTTATTCTCCAAGTCCTATCTGCGCATGATTATTTGTCCCAGTCTCCTCGTATTTCTATCGTTCCTCTCTATCTTTCTCCTACTTACTACCCCAACTCTTCGTGCTCTCCTCTTTTCATGTCGCTCACAGCCCTTTTTGCAGTACACTGTCTCCTTCGCTTTTTTTGCTATCCTTTTGACTGCAGTTCATACTGCTTTACTCTTTCTTTTTACGTATTTATCATACTATTTCATTTGCTTAGAAGTGTTCCGCTACTTTAAAGCCTTTTTCTTTTGGAAACGCATTGCTTTATTTCATTGCAGGCCCTCTCGCCTAATCTCTGCTCTTTCTTCTTCTCTTGTCTTATTACTATTTTGCTTTCGAAATTCATTATACTAGTTCTTTTCAAAATCATTCTAATAAATAGAATGCATAAACAGAAATTCGAAAGGTTTCCTTTGCTTTGAAACAGAAATCGAAAAACTGGAGGAAAAGCAGTTTCCCGCCGAGCAACATTTGGACAGTTGTCGACAGCAAGGGATCAGTTCAGTTTTTGCACCAAATGTTATTAGATTCCCACACTGCATCCCTGACCACATGACCGTCCCCTCTCGTCCTACAGCCCTCGCTGCCGCGCCTCCCGGTTCTCTACCCCGTCAGATGTTACTTTGAGGAGGGTGTATCATCTCGCCAGATTCTTGCTTTTGCATGGAACCTCGTGTGTGACCCGTAGTGTGCAAATACAATTTAAATATATTAGTATTTGGAGAGCCCAAATTTTCGTGGACGATTCCTTCAACTCGCATGGTTCGGGATATACCAGCTATGCCCGGGCGTATTGAGTTCATCCCTCTACTGTGCTGGATTGTTACCAGCTAGTCAGGGAGGTGGAAAAGGGCACTGAGTCGTCCGTAGACTAGCTTTCGCAGTTCATTGTACATTGCATAATGCGTCCCAATGGCAATATTTCTCGGGATGGAGTAGAATGTCTTGAGTTTGTCCCTTTCCAAGGAAAAATGATTGATAGCGATCTTTTGTTTTCATCTTTTATATGCAAAAAATTGCAGTTAATCGTATATCGGCGGATGTAGTGACAGGTGGCCAGCCAAGCCTTCCATCCCTCCACGATCGGTAAATTGGCAGCAGACTCGTCTGGGAGGATAAAATCACTCACTTGTGCATCGGCTGGCCCGCAGTCATTGTATAGGCCACGTCACATTCATCAGCCACCACGATTCTGAATGGAACTGGAATGTGCGGCGCATCCCATGAAGGGATTGAGTAACGTCGAAGAGTTTATCCTTCTAAACATTAATCATATATCGATTCATTCCCAATTTACCAGACTAATCAATCTAGTGATGTATGATGCACCCGTAGGTAAAGTGCAAGCTTTTCTACATTTTGTTTGCATTGCGTTGCACTTAAAGTGATAATGACGCAATAAAAGGTCTCTGAGGCTTCAGCGAATATCCCGACGCTACTCTTGCATTTGTTCACTTTTCAAAATGAGCAATTTCCATTCGAGTGGCTATCAGTAAATTGCTGTTTGATGGATGTTGCGAGCGCTTTTCTCCATGTTGAGCCAATTTTCACAGACCGTAGGCAGCAAGGCCAGCATTTCGAGGTCAATTAGTCTCGTTTATGTACATTGTGCCGCATTGCTCGAGCAATGAATCAAATTGCCGGCTTGTTTTGCAATTTACAAGATGAGGAGTGCCCCTATAAGAGCGCCCCGAAAGCTCATAGTGCGGCAGTATGTGGGGGGATATCTTCCTGTAACTCTCACCTCACAGAAGTCTATTTTTACCTGAATCTCTGAAACTATTCTGACGGCGTGAAAGGTTTTGTATAACTCTTGGTTCCCTCACGCTACCCTTTACCCAACTCGAGAAGGATGCTTCTGAACCATGGCTGCTGAAAATCTACCTTGGATTGAAGCGTTTTGGTGTTATAGCAGTGAGGGAAGGGGGGGGGGGAGTCGGGGAGCGGCACCCCACTGTGCTCGACGTCCGGCACCATTTTTCTAAGCTATGAGGGGCCACTTGCCTTGTTCATCGAGGCTCAGACAAAAGTATACAGATTGACTTATCAGTGATGCTTAGGTGTTTCACATCCTATAAAATGACTCACTCGTAGTGATACTACCAGCCTTTTTATAATTTTTTTTTGTTTATTTTGGATGTCGCGCTCCTTCCAGAACACTTTTGGAGGTACCACGGCTGTGAGAAACCGAACATGCTTCAGGTGGACTCCCTGAAATTAGCTCAAGCCATCATTCCGTTTTATCGGAATTCATTTTTGGTAAAAGTTTACTGGCAAAATTTGCAAGCATAGTCCTTGACGGTAATAACAAGCTAACTTTACCTATAGTTTGTCATGTAGGTGTAATACCTTAAGGGAATACCTCTGAGGTGTGGCTTTTGACGAGACAAAGAGTGGTGCACTTTTGAGGGCCACGCTTTACAATCACATGCTCCCAGGATCGGATCCCGCTTGTGCCCACTTGCATCAACACACTTCACATCCACCGGGTCGCCGAACTGATCCGGGCTATTTTTAGAGGACGGAAAGGTTATTTATACATCGTATGGCCCCGTAGTCATTTATGGACCAGATCGCATTAAATTGTTGCAGCGAAGTGGCACAACGTTCGCGGCCCGCTGATTTAGCCCATCAACCATCTGCATCTATCCCACCAGCTAGTGATGAAGAGGAGCCCGATAGAGAAAGAGTGAGGGGGGCGAGTTTCAGTTCTTATTCGCGTTTCTCGCCGTTTCATTTCGTTTTTTCTCTACACTGCTGATCACTCCCTTTTTCATGTTCCACACTGCCATAGTACTCTTTCCGGTGTGTTCAATGTCGTAGATTTTGGCTCCTTGTAAAATGATCGTGTACGCTCACTTCGTCCTCAACCTGACTTTTCCGATCTCGCAATCGTTTCAAAAGCACCGCCAGAGATAAACGGAAAATGAGAACTGGGAAAACGTGTTCTAGTATGTGAATGAACATCGCAGTGCAGAAGTGATCATCTGTAGCGAGACTATTATCAAAAAAGCGTTTCGCGATCCTCATAGCGCTTCCCCGCTTTGCCAGTGACGCTGTCACGCATCAGCCGAGCGAGTTGCTGCGAGGGCGGGACCGGCTGACCTACATGTAACTCCACGCCATTTTCCATCTACCCTCGCCGGATAGTGACGCAGAAAGGACGAAATTAAAGGACTGAGACATCAAATCCTGTTCTACTCTTACACTACTGGTCTCACATTCCACAATAACTCTACAGTCTGCTGCCATTACTTTGAATGCTTCTAACGGATGAAAGTAACGCCTCTTTAATTTCGTTCCAATTTTTATTCTCTGTTTTCCAATACAGCCAGTACAGCCTCTTTACCTCTCAACAGAGTGTGCACACTCGATGTTTCTGCTCTTCAAAACACCTCCGTTTGTTTTTTGAATCGCTTAATTCTTTTGCATTTTTGAGGTTCAGAAATGGCGCTCTTATAAGGCAAAAATCTGCTCTCTCGACAAATGTCCTTGCTCGCTATGTTTTATCAAACAGTCGATAAATTTAAAAATTCTTATTTGTGTTGATCACTGATGTGTTATACCCTCTTTCGATTCGACACGGAGCGGTCAAGGTTAGCTCCTTGAACCTATATGTGACCAAAGCGAAATTTCCGCCTCCTTACAAGTCCATTCAGAAGTTTCGAAAAATGTAGAATAATCAAAGGATTCAAAAACGAGTGGTGCAATTTTCATAGAAAAAAGCTTTATCGAATGCTTATATAACTTGTAGAACGGGAAACAGAGTTTGGAAAAGAAGCGAAAACCGAACGCACAACCGAGTAGATTCTACCAAATGATGATAAGAGAATTTCTCATCACGTATTCCTTTTCCTGCAATGAAGGATGATGCATGAAAGCGAAAGGTACGCGTGACAATGCAAAAGTGCGAAAAGCGCGCGGCAGTCCGCAACGTTTCCTTTGCCTTATCTAATTTGACATAAAATCATTTGCAGAAAAGGTGATGATGAAGTACGTGACGTGGATGATGACGTCTTGCGAACTTCTGGGAAGCCGATAGTTCACAAATAGAATTCATCACACTGTTCGAGTATGTTCCACCCGTTCGCTATCCGTTTTAGCTGGCTAAGGTCCCAGTTTGTCACCCAGTTATTGGCCTGTAAGACAATCTTCCGTCAGTGCGCGAAGGATTTCATATGCTTTCCTGTAGTACCATAAGGTACCACACGCCTCTAGTAGGTACCAACTAATTACTAGTTTTGATAGTAGATACTTGTTAGTTCTAATTATGCCAATTCTGGCATGCATACTAGTTGGAGGCCTAATAAATTCAGGAGGTCGCGCTCTGATTCCTTCCAACAATGGAAAAATTCGTTTCGTCTAGATTGCCCCTCCCGTATTGTGGGTCGAAGCTGAACGACTCTTCTCACAGTCAATTTTTTGAATGAACTCGCTTACTGGCTCCCCTTTCATGAGCTGTTCTATTCAATCTTCCCAATGATTCAACAAAAAAATTTGATTTACATTTTCCGACCTGTGACGGGGACATCTAGTACATATGTGGTGGAATGTGATATCAAAACGCTCTTGAAAACCCTTTCTATACCCTGTAAGAAACTGAAAAAAAAACTGACGTTCGAATTCAAAAAACTATGTGACTTTCCCTATGTTCAGCAAACTAGTTGGAGGCTTAAGGAAATAAGGAGATAGTGCTCTGATTCTGCACAACCAGTGGAAAATTAACTTGATCGCGGTTTAC
Source organism: Trichostrongylus colubriformis (assembly GCA_963978905.1). Lineage (NCBI taxonomy): Eukaryota > Metazoa > Nematoda > Chromadorea > Rhabditida > Trichostrongylidae > Trichostrongylus > Trichostrongylus colubriformis. Next base: position 36,600,999 of record OZ022256.1, on the reverse strand, counting down.
TTTGACCTCCTCCCTTACTCTGGGAAAGAGCTGAACGAGTCTTCACTGAATGAACTCATTTACTGGGTTTTTCCAATGGAGTGGTTACACATAAGGAAGACGAGGAATGACAAGAGGTGTTCACATCGCGGTGTATTCCCAAATGGAATCTCAAAAGACCCTATGTTTGACCATAACCAATCACACACCGCCTCCTCATACCTACTTTTGCGGCTAGCGCACTTCCACTGATTTACTAATTACTTGACGATTAATTCTTCTGACCGCTGGTTTTTGTGTCCGTACGAGTTACGAGTTGAACATTCGAATACATCGAAGTTTAATAATAGATTCCATGCAGCTGTCCTCTATTTATATTCTCTGCTCTCAATCAAAGATAACCTTCACTTATCAGTCACCTGCCGGAAGCCCTTATCCACCTAGTCTCACATTTTTCTAGTTTAGCGTGTACAACTAAGGTATCATGAAGTATGTAAAAGTCAAGAAACTCATTCACTGTCAAACTTGTCACTGATTGCCCATCGGGAAGATGGGATATTTAGTTAGCATGAATGATCTGTCGGCACCATTTGCTCAATGTTTCACGTTCACCTGCCTAGCGACTGAATTGTGTTATTTGCCTAAAGAATAAATGGAATTTATTCGAGAAGGCTCACAAACATAAAGCATGAATTCCTTGACCTAGGAAGGATTGACGGTAACACAAGTAGCTTCATCTCACTCATCTCACTATACCTCGGGAGTTGATCTGGACAGAAATGCTATGTAGTTCAATTGGTACCAAATTCGTTTGGGAGGACAAAAACACTGAGTCGTACATTGAGCATCCATCTAGTCATTGTGTTAGGCTGTGGAATAGCTTTGACGACATTTTCCTCGTGATTTCTTGAAATCTTCCAAAACTTCTAGGGTGACGTTCAGAGGGCACCCACTGCAGTTAGGCACTTAATATGGATTATCCCAACTTGTCTGCTATAAAATGACGATTCTCGAAGACCTGGATGACTCCCTCCCCACGTGTGGGCTCCAACGCGTGAGACGACGCTAATTCACTGATTTTCTCTTACATTGTGAATTCACTTTTTTCGAATTTCCAAATACCAGACACGTCTCGATATATCACTACAAAAAAACATGAATAAGATTTCCTGTGAAAGTCAACACCTAGTTGTCGGTGTATAATACAAGATAGATTTTGAAGAGGAAAAAATTTTCAAAATGTCGCGACTATTTTCTTATCGAACCGTGTTAAACCCCCTTATGAAAGTATAACGAATGGTCCTCGAAGAACGATCTGTTGGCACCGAGGCAAGACTTTTACTGTTGGTTACTACTCCGTAGACTTGAAAGAACCATTTGCGATAGCTCCTGCTTGTGGTCTCTGACTACTTTTCTTTGGGAGTATGAAAACTGTCAGGGAGTGAACGTAGGCACTGATTCTCACTGAGATCACCATCTTAGAAGGTCTTTTAGAGATTGGCGCCGCTGTGAACATTCACTTGGCATTCACCTCAATGTGCGCGCTCGTGAAGGCCATTGATACTCCCGTTTTTATCGCAGATTGAACTCCCGTGCTTTCTTTCTCTCGAGAGTTCAATAGAGTTCAATATTTCGTATCACTCAATAAGATTGTTGCTTTCGATTGTTTTTAAGATATTCTTTTGCACAAGCTCAGTAAAAGCCTAACAATAAGTTATTAAGCTCAAAAATCACCTAATAGGATTATCCCTTCGAATGAGAAGACATATCAATCGCTTTTCTGTGTGAAAAAAATTCATGGAAATTGTCCCATTGCAAGCTTACCTATACAACTTCGGTACTGCATTGGCTAGTGTGTGTAATTGCAATTGCAATGCTCACAGGATCGATTTCGCTCCTAATCGAATCAAGCATTTCATCCTCCCTCTTAGATTACATACTAACTGAGTTGTGCGCAAGGAAAAAACACTTCATCGGCAATCCCACTTCCGCCCACGCACGAGCGCTACGATACACCTTGAAATGCTTTCTTAAGTCTGCGGGGGGGGGGGGGCGAAGTGCTCAGGCTGTCGTAAATGTTGATCAGCGCTGACCACTTCAAATTCTGCATGGTAGTCGTCACTTTAGCTGCTCAACTTCCATAAGTAATATATAAACGGGAATAAGTTCTGCATCTTCCGCAGTGTTATACCGTAATCATATTTGTAATCACATCATGCCGTGGTGGGAGAAAAAGTACTGAGGTAGTGTGAAAACGATATTCCCCAAAGAACAACTGTTTCGCTTACTTGTATTAATTTATAATTCACGCAATTATAACATGCTCAACCAGATTGTTTGGCATTATGCCATAAGGCAACTCGTCCATACGACCCTCCTCTTAGCGAAAAGATCGGGTGTATGTCGTTAGGCGCGTTACATTGCAGCTATTTCGCTAATGGGGCCCATGGGCCGTAGCTGCCGGCCTAGCGTCGACCATCCGACGCATCTTCTGCGTTGGACAACTCGTCCACATCATCGAACTCTATTGTTTTCATGATTGATATTTATCGCATGAAGAACTTTAACATGTGAACACTGCGCTTCAAAATGTAACACAACTACTCGGAGTGAACAAGTAGCGTTTTTTCTTGCTGGAGATGTAGAGCAGGCGAAAAAAGCCGAAAAAGGGGAAAATAGCCAAAACCCTTCAGTCGAATAGAAGCCGGTTCGTAAGTCAGTAATTCGCGGTGTTTGATTAATCTGGTCCGTTGTGTGGTAACTGTCGGTTACGGAAATCCGAGGTTTGATGATGTGGACGAGTTATCCGACGCAGGAGATGCGTGGCCCATTTCACGAATTGCCAGCCATTGTATTTGTTGTCCTTCACTGTTGCGCTATAAAACATGACCCAAATTAGCTAAGCGACGTCACAGCACACATAAATAAATAAACAAATAAATGTCATTTATCACCTTTGAAGAGATAATAGATCGTTCGCTTGAACATACCTGGCGTCTGGTCGGACGTGTTCTGTGTGCTCACAGCTTCGTGCCTGATGTAAGATCTTAATCTGTGATTCATAATATTATATACCATCTAGCGATGTAATGATGAAGTGAAAGGGTAAAGGTTCTCATGCTCTTCTTTGTTGGAGCCTTGGCATGATGTGTCTACTGTTTTTCTTTTATACCTATGCCCATACGAAGTTAGAAGTGGAATCCTGATGGGGCAGCAGCTGGTGGCAAGTCAAAGCTTTTATACTCCCATAGTGTCTGGTACCAGTTCGTCTACCCAGTAGGGATGGATGGTGTAGTTGCCATGGGATGGTATTGGTGCAGGATTTGATTCCGCGCTACTCGAGTGGGGGTGCGCGCCACCTGTCACTACACCACGTCCACTCCATAACCATGTAACTTTATATAAGAATCTAACAATAACACCCCATAAAGTGTGTGCGTGCCCCCTCTCCCACCCCCCACCGAAGTATAACACCGCCAACCACTGGAAGTTATTGGCCTGTGGATTGCTTTCTCTCATCCCTCCCACCCAACTCTATCGCCTCGTTTGCCTAAGACTGTTTGCCATCACAATGAGAGGGAGCGAGCACCTTATAAAAAGTTGTTCACCTGCACATTCTCGAGAGATCCGTTGGAGTGAGCCTGCAAACTCAAGCGTATATTTCTGTCGAGGCCTTAGTGAATTAAAGGCAGCATTAGGGAGGAGTCGGACGAAAAATAAAAGAAATAGTGCATATGAAAGTCGAGATGCCTAGTATCAGAATAGTGGAGAAAAAACGGATGGAAATGGCCAAAAACCCGAGAAATAGGACCGTCTTCTCACCGTTGTTTCTCGACCCGGACGACCTTCCCGTCGAAAGGCGGGTAGTCTGATCTAGTTTCCCATTGGCATGCTGCCAAGTGAACACAAAGGAATGTTTGGAAATACGACAGGATCTACTTTTTGGAGTGAGCTTCAAGCTAAAACTGCGAAAGCGCGCCGCAAAACCTTCAATCCCGCCGCATCTTCTTGGCCGCTCTCACCCCAGTCAATCGGGAATTACGTCATCGGGAGGCGGGACCGCTGTGTCCAAGAGGCGGAACCGCTGCATGGTTGCGGCGTTTTGCAGGGTTCCTACAGCTTGGAGGGGCGCTTTTCACCGGGATTTCGCCCCAGATAGCCTTCTTAGGCCCAGGACTACCATGTGAGTGACTTCTTGTATGGATTTCTCCATTACCGCATTACCGCTGATGCTGTCTTCAAGGAATGAACTCTTTTTCCCGTCTAGGCTTAGGCTTAATGGGATGCACCGCCCCACAATGCCACAGCTTCTTGATTCTTTACTTCAGCGGCTTGCCAGAATGTGTTCGGTACAGAAGAAGGAAAAGCATGATGGAACAACCTGACCAAACAAAAACAATACCATACCGCTTTCGATTTTCCTTTTTCATTTGACAAGATTGGAAAACCTTTTCTGTTTCCTCTCTGCAGCCTTCTTCTTCTCTCGATCCTGCATGGAATTACGCACTTCAGTGAATAAACAGCTCAAAAGTCAACAGTAAACAAAAGTCAGCTGGCTCTGAAACAGGCACTCGTTCTGTGTCGCATTCATCTCGGAGCTCGATGTGCCCTAATAGATGTTTAATGGATTTTGCCATGGCAAACTCATTACTTTCTTTTCCAGGTAGTCGACATTTTTCCTCTCGATCAAACGCCCGAGTGCACACTCGCAGTCGATCCCGCCTACAAAATGGCGCGCACGGAAAGCGCATGCCGGTACGTACTTTGCTCATACTTACCTGCTTTTTTTCTACTACTTAATGCAGTCGCAAATTGTTTATAGAATGATCTCATTGGCTCTTCTTATATTGCAAAGAAATCCTGTGGTAAAACAACAGTTTTGAAAACAGGGAACACATCACACCAGGGTCAAGCTTCTGTTCAGCATCCCAGTAGTGGGGGTTGCATACCATTTTGAGTTGGGGGTTGTAATTTTGCTCAATTTGATGATAGACTGTAGGCAAACAAGAGGGAACGATAATCGTTCTAGAGTTTACGTACTCCACAGTTTTGAAAGAGATGTCAAAGGGCACCGATGTCGCGGAACGCGACTGTCCCTGTGGGCGCACCGCGCGCCCGGCCCCGCCCCCAGTCCGTATAAAAGGGTCGCCTCTGCCAGTCGGTGCTTGGACACTTTCCCCCCGAGAGGAGAGGGCACCGGTCTAAGGCTGCTAGGATGCCAGGCTGGACTGTAGAGGGTAAGAGCTTGTCTCTTACGCTCTGCAGGCCGACATGGACGCGGTGCGGTCGGGCGTTGAGCGCTGGCATGCCCACGTCCGCTACACCCGAGGACGTGGACGGCTGCAGGCGGGGTAGATAGCCTGCAGGGTGCAGGAAGTTACCGCAGTTACCGCTAGTAATCCAATAGTTGACCCTTGGGGAGATGAGCACGGTCGGACCTGAGTCCGGGCAGGATGATAAGAGTAGGGCGACTATTGTGAATAGTATGTACATAGTAAATATGGGTGCTGTAATCCGTGTACTTGTTGTCGTATGGAGTGTAGGTTATAGGTAGAAGTGCGGGAGCCAATACCTCCGGGAAGCGGCGGCCATACTGTGGGGAAAGCAGTATGGTTCCTGGGGAAGCCCACGTGGACAGTGACAACCCGCAGGCACAGCAGCCGGGTGGAGCGGGGTCCGGAGACCCGTAACCACGATGCTGTTGCGCTAGCGGTTTGGAGGGCAACCGCCCGAGAGCCGCAACAACCGAAATGTTTCTTGATACGAAGCTCAAACCTGCACCAATTTCATTCTCTTTTTTAAAAGTGTGTAAATGGCAGCTGTGACTGTAGGAAGAAAAAGGCGTAGATTTGAAGAGGGTTCAAGTTCACTTACCAGGAAGCAGTTAGAACTGTATTGGGAGAAGAGGGCAGGATTCGCACAGTGACAAAAGTCAGCCCTCCTAGGCTGATCGGTAGAAACCCTTAAGCCTGTCGTTTCTGTTCCTGCTAGGCACTACAATACCCGCCGTACGTAAAAATTTGGCTTTTGGAAATTTGAGAAGACCACCTTGTAGGGCTCGATGAGCTGATTTGAATACTATTAGGTTGAACCATAATTTCTGTTACATTTGACGAAAAATTTCAAATTTATTTTTCTTAATTTGTGTCTAACTTCAGTCAACAAAATATGTACCATTATAATCAACAATATAATGCCAGCGAATAGGGAGATGACAGACGCCTTGCTTCTAGAAGTCTGGGGATTTCTGGTCGAAGAAAGTCTGGAGGTCGATTTTGAGATCATACTCATCATTGAACTGCCGTCCGTCGGGGAAGTGGGTCAGAGATAGGAATAGGTGGTAGTCAGTTGGGGCCATGCCCAGAGATTACGGTGGACGGGGGAGCTTCGTTTGACCAAGGTCCTGGATCCTTTGACACGCCAACTTTGCCACATGTGGGTGAGCGTTGTCGTGGAGGAAGAGGTCTTGGTTCATTTTTCCGGTAAGTTTTGCCGCTCCGGTGTCCAATTGCCTGCAGTAGAGATCGGCAGTGGCTGTCGTGTTGAATGGTAACAGTTTCCTATTTTTTTGAAAATTTTCAAAAAATTTTTTTTTCTCAACGCAATTTTTTGAGATTTTTTCTGTTTCAATTTGAGCCGATCGAGCCATCGGGCTGCCGCCATATGAGAGACAGTACCTGGGTCCATCGACTGGTTAATTTTGTTAGTGGCCTTGCATGCTGAGGAACCGAGGCGGTGTTCGTGAATTTCGCACCTTTCTCGAAATTGCCGTAAATTCATTGCGAAGCCGTAGAGAATATGAATGTGCTATTCAGAAGCCCTTTTCAGTCGCTTCATATACCCCCCACTACCAAATGCTCCCGAAGCTTCCACAGTTTTTCCCAAGGGTGTAACAGAAATTATGGTTCAACCTAATATATGATTTTACTGTGGATAAGAGAAAAGACTGAGTTATAGTAAAAAAAAACGAAAAAAACTTTCTCCACTTCCATAGTAATTTGAATATAAAAATTTGTTTCAACACTCGAAAAGTTTTCAAATAATGTTACAAAAGAAAAATATGACTCGACCGGCGAGTTTTTGAAACAAGTGAGCTAGAGAATGTGCATATTCAGACATGAAAAAGCGCTTGGCGCTTGGCGCTTTTTCATGTCTGAATAGATCAACCTATTCTATACATTAACAATTTTAAAATTGCTCAGTAGATTTGCACTTCTAATACGGAACCTATCCTCACTCCCTCGATGGAGGCGCAGCAAAGTTTAACCTACCTTGATGTGGTGCCTCCTAAACAGCACAAACTTGCTATGACAGTGATAGCATATGACTCTTTTATACATACTCAGATTTACATGAGGCTCCATCACATAGCATTACTCAAATTCAAATTACCATTTGAAGTATCCCTTTGAGTCGTCCCACAATTTAAATTCAAAAAGGAATATTCAAATTCAAATCGAACACATAAATGATATGGGTGGGGTATGAATTCTAGATCCCAAATACATTTTGAGCAAAACTAATTTGCCATCACATCCTGAATCCATTCTATGGAGGACGAAGTAGAGCCCCATACGAAGTAGAGCCCCACTGTCATGATCGGTGCCACGGTGATATTGGAAGAGCAGGTGGAAACACAACCTCACGCTGCTGCTTTGCGAAGCGTTCATCGACATTTTCCAGCACATTTCATATTTTACTGCCACTTTTCTTTTGTTCATATTTCGCAGTCTCCGCACTTAGCGTTTCGCAGACAATTTCCCAGCATGGCTCATAAATGATTCACGTGTGTACTGATAAGTGGAATTTCACATTTTGAAGAAAAGAAAACACAAGATACGCACAGGAAACGGTCCAAGGAACGTGAACGATGAGAAGGGAAGTTGGTCGGATGCGATTGCTGCATGCTGCTCTATTCTCGTGTTCTCCTAGGTAGAAGTGGAATTTTGCGGTGTCAAGGTGAAGCCACTTGTATACGCGGCGAATTTGCAGCCGGATGAGGGTCGAGCCTGGTGTCAAGAAATATTCCTCAGAAACACAAGAAATATTCCTCAGAAACACGACCCCTCCTTTGCCTTCCTCCCACTTCAATTATGGCCTCCCCCTGATCCTGGCTAGGGATATTTGCTTGTTGTTAGTTGTTGATGTGATGATGCCTGTATGTCTGCTATTATAGATAGCTCCTGCCGACAGGGTTACGTGGTATTCGCCATTCCTCTAAAAACAAGGACATGAGGACGTACTTTCGCGTCCTCTGTAGGAATGATGAAGACAGCTAGGCCACCAGTGGAGGGTGCCTCCACCCTCGCTGCTCGGCCGAGGGCAGCCACCGCTCACATACGCACCCACGCTAGGTAGCGAGCTTGGAAGTACTGTGGGGGGGGGGGTCAAGAAAAAGTGATAATTTGTAATACATACTTTCTGAAAACAAGTACACCAATCAGGAAGAGGTGATGTGTAGCGAAACTCGCATTTAAAGCACGGCTTGGGGTCTTATCATGATCACGGAGCACTGCGAGTCATGCTGCCGTTCATCGCCGGCAAGGGCGGAACAACGTTCGCGGCCGGCTGATACATGTAGACCTTCACCCGTCTCAATCTACCTCATCGGCTTCTGACGCAGAGAAGGGCGAAAAACAAGAGGGCATCCGCCGACTTATTTCTCGAGTTTTTCGCCTTCTTATTTCATCTTTTCTTCCCTTTTACTTTGCCGAACACCCCTACTTTCATATTCCGCAGTCTGCTGAATTTACGCATTCCGGAGTCTTCAAGTGCCCCTTACAACCGATTTTCACCGCCGACTGTCTCTTTGATAGTCGTCTTACCACTGAGGAAAGACGCATTTTGGTTCTGAATTCCTCTATCACCCCTAACGATGCTTTTAAGTTATGTGCAGGTCGCATTGGAATTCTCAAAGTTATACTGCAGAATCCGGAAACATATCCGTCCTTGTTTTGAGCGATTGTAACCTGCTTAAGAACTTCTCAAGAATTTTGGGGATGTTTCATGACCTTTGTGCGAGTTTTCTTTCAGACCATGACCGTCGTTTACGCAATTTTTGGAGAAGAAGCTGATCTACGAATTTTTATGCAACCCGATAAGAATTTACTAGTTGGCCATTTTACATTATTAGAAAGCCATCACTGCTGCACAGTTCAGTGTGGACTTCTAAGCAACGGGCAGGGTGATAGTTCGTTGCATTCAGTCCGTATGTTATACATACCTCAGCCGACCTATGCGCACAAGATGTGAGCACAAAAATATGTATATAAGCGTATAAGTGCAGTACACAAAACTGAGGAAAAATGAAGCGATTTCAGGCTAAAACTCCTTCGTGCTGACGTGTCGGCCGAGTTGTTGCCGGCCGGGTGCTCCGCCACAGACCTGCTGCCTGCGGTCAATGTGAAGGAAAAGATAGAAGTAAATGGTAAGTTTTTTTTTATATCTCATGATCCTCTATGAATTTGGTTCCTCCTCAGATCTAGTTCTGGATATGGCTAGTCATGCTTCCCTTTTCATGGTGTGAGATATTTGCTCCATGAAGTTGCGAATCCTGCACAATCTGTGGGCCCTTGCGAAAATTGACCGACAATCCTCCCGAAGGCAAAAAATTAGCCCTGTCGCCACAGACAGGCACTTTCCTAAATGGATCAGTTGACCTCGGAGGGGAATAGTAGCGCTGTTGCTTTTTCAAGATCAAAAATTCTAGTAGACAATTCAAACTATCTAGTAGATGGGGGTCCCTCTTGAAAAGCGCCTTGGATTTGCAAGCAAATAATTTTCTGGGAAAATAATCGCACAGCACGAATTCTGGCAGAGTATCGTCATGGTCATCGGGATTGCCTAGTATTGTCGATAATTGGCAGTAATCACGTATTTTTATCGTGTGTTTGACTGTATATGATCCTCTCGTTATGGCGTGTTGATTTCGTCGGTAGCATTTATTCCTCCCACGCTGGGCAGTCTTATAGGAATAGTCCATATCCTTTGAATAAACTTTTCTGCTGAGTGTCTACTCGAAGAAAAGACATAATCCGCTGGGAGGACACAGGAAAAAGAGATTAGGCGGGTTTTAATGATGCGATGACAACGAAAAGTCTCTTGCTTAGAGCTTAATACTCTCGCGCTCCAGTCCGGCTTCTGTATACTTGAGGGGATTAGGGGACAAAGATTAAGCAGAGTCTAACTTTATTGCACAGTTCTGCAAATTCTTATTGGAAGCTGGTCCATTGACTGCCCAAGGGGTCGAGAAATTCCCAGATGAAGGCCCCAAGCTGCATTTGATAATCGCAAACGGAAAAATCGCCCTTGCGCTCAGCTTCCTCTTTAGATGTGGTGCACATTCACTGTTTTCGCGTCAGGGAGCTGTAATAGAGGTCCCTCTTGCTGATCTCTTCACCTTCGCTCGTTCGCAAAGGTGTGTGTACGATGGTTGTGCAGAGGGACAAATAGTCTATATAATAGGAAGAAGGTGAAAGCAAATGGTGTAAGGCGCTGCAGGCGGGCTAAGATCCTACGCAGGTCGGCCGACATCCACGCTATGCATCCGCGTGGCAGCGTCATGTGCTGCAGATGACCGCTACACATTACAGATTCCCAATCAGTGAACTGCACTGCCGTGAAAAACACCTCAGCTGAATGGGTTCCAGAGAGGTTCTGTTTAACAGATATTCGCCCATTTCATTTTTTCTCTAATACCGCACCGCTCAGCGCTGTCTTTCTTTCTGGTGTTCGATCATCTTCTCATACCCAGTGCCTTCAAAATGACGGTATCGTAGGAAGTGTCCAGGTGGGGTTCAACAGGGGTGACGTTAGCATAGCGAAGTTTAGCTATGTATCAACGAAAAAACTGTCGAATCGTTGTTACATGGTTCTTGTGCAATCTGCCAACTCATTCCCGCTGAATTTCTCCAACTCCTCTCGAAAAACGCGGGTGTGTACCCTTATGTGGATTTCGCACAATGACGATCGGCGTGCGACGCAGTCTGTGTGCGTTATGCGCGTCGCGGTATTTGGGTCTTAGAGCGATTTCACGGTAGTGCTGGGGGCGCAATACGCAGTTGACTTGTAATCGCTTTGGAACCCACCAACATGGCGCCTATAGCTCGTTCGCATTGCTTCGCTTGCGACATGCCGCAATGCGAAATCCTGACATAAGGGTTCACATCCAAAAGCGTAAACCATGACCTGATGTCAAAATAAATCAGGGCCAAGGCTTTAACGTATTTGCCTTCATTTCGAAATCATTAAGGCAGCTGTGTATGCCTACAATATATCAGATATATTGTAGACATGTAGATATACAGGGGGTGCCAAAAAAAAAAGTAATTTTGCCCACGGCTCACATCTGCCAATTTTACAAAACGTAGGGAAACGAAAGAGATAAAGGCATTGGGGCAAAACATTCTCGAAATGTTCCTCTAAAAGCAGGAACAAGCTGTGGCTCCTCACGTTCACGTTCATAAAAATATGGAGGTTTCATTCGGCGCAGTCGGGCTTCGGAGTACCTACATTTAAAAATTCGCTAAAAACAGTGGAGCCAAGCTCCGTGGTAGGTCTTTTGTGGGAAGCTTCCTGAGGGTTGGCCCTTCGGTTCTTGGAAGTCACAGAGCCCCTGCTGCTTGGACAAGGCTGCTATGATCCAAAGTATCATTTTCATGCCTCAAATCCGCCTCCGGAGGGGTTTCAGTGGTAGGGGAACGTTTTGGCTCTTGGAAACGAAGGGCGCTGGGAACCCGGGAAAAACGCAATGTTAAAGAACACCATCCGGTATGAATCCCCTTAGATACCCAGATTGAACGAACGTCAGCAAGGTTGTGAAAGAGGGCGAAGAAATTTCGGATTTTGCCCAGTTGAGGTGATACATCTTGTTCAGTCTTTCCTTGCTCCCATTTCTGCTCGTGCAGGAGGCTGCCACGGAGTATAATGATAGAGTTAGGTCTGCTCTTGATTCTGGGGATGAGAATACCTCAATAGAATTTACTGTAGTTTGGCTAAATGGGGTCGAAAGTGGAGGAGACAAAATTACTTTTTTTTGGCACCCCCTGTATGTATATGATAAATGATAGTGGATATCCGATCTGGCCAAACCCACTCTCCTACCCCTTCTACAATATACATATTACCTGCACAGTGGTGATAGCCTGATGAACGGCGGGATCCTACATATTAGATGGAGTTCAGAAAACCCCGTAGTGAGATAGGTGCTTAGACACTATAAACGAAGGACCTTTCAGTGGCTGTTTCACCCTAATTCATTGAACCCAAAGACTTTCACGAACTCCTCATCACCTCTCACGTTTTCTTCCGTCCTTCACATCTTGACGCTATTACAGTATGACTCAGCTCTTGTGTCCCACGAGGAAAAGGTAGCTACTTCACTTCAGGTGAGTCTCGACTCGTTCAGAAGAAGAAGACCATTTATCCCGAGTGGGAAAAGTGCTGGGATACCGCGGTGACGGAAGGCCGAATCCTGCAAATCGTGCTCATGTATAACCAAACGCCTGTGGTTGAAGCAACCATGCGATTAGAGGTGAGTGGAAGATGAGGATCATGTTGTACAACTCGTAGATCATCACCCCTCAGAAACTCTTGAAATTTGCTCAAATATGGGAGAGTTCACCCAAGGGCTGAGTGCTACTTCAACGTTCCGCGACGGAATTTCACCTAAATATTAGGACTTGAAGGGATGACTCTGCTTTTTTCCTCAGACCTTAAACGTCACTTAGATCCTGGACCCACAAATTATTGAGGATTAGGGTATTCTAGTGTAGCATCAGTAGGCTTCTCTTTCAGTTTGTCATGTAATACAAGAGATTTTGTTGAAAGATTGGTTAGCCATTTTATTAAATAGGAATATCGTTTTTGTTCGTTCACTTTTATTGATTCACATACCATTTTATTTGTTCTATATTATTTATTTTTTATGTAGGGGTTAACAGTCCATGTTCATAATCATAGCCATTTTCATACCCCCTTCTCTCATTCGTATGCGAATACTTTTCATAGTAAATCTTGTTTAAAAGATGTTAAATTTTTGATGTTTTGTGTGAGTCTAGAGATTAATAACTTTGGCTGTTCCCGCCTTGAGGACGTGGTTTACCTTTCTGTGGATGGAAACTCATATGGCTTCATCTCTTCAGAGGTGGCAGTTGTGGGGACGTACGTCAAACTCTTCAGAATGGCGTCGTATCGATGCGGCTCATTTCCTGCTTGGCACGAGCTTGACCCTCCTCAATTACTTCTCCAGCTTTTCCACTTTTAGCTTGTACAATGCCTTTTTCTTTTTTTTTCTAATGCAATAGAACTTAAATCGTGGAACTTTTCCCATTTGCAGAAGCCCGCAGATCTACCAACGATAACTACGCGCCATTCAAATATAAACTCCAAATCGTTCCCTGCAGCGACTGGCTCTGTCTTATTTTGCCCTTGTGTCCTTTGAATTCTGGGGACCTGTGCGCTCAAACCTCTCCTTCCATCTCTAACTGAAAGATGTTCCTGGATCCGAATTATACTGTCCGGCCAAGGCACGCCTTTCAGCCTTCACTTTTTTTAGCTTTTCTCAACCAATTTTACGTCATCGCTCCAGTTATCAGAGTTTTTTGTCGAATCCCAAACCCTTTATCACAAATTCACTTTATCGAACATGCGGCGGAATAGCACCCTTTGCTTCCAAGCTAACGGTTTTTTGAGCCACTACATTAAATTTGTTATGAACCCTACGCTTTTCACAGTTGAAATTGAATCGATTACATCATAGATCTTTTTTCCTTCCTTTTCTCATCCTGGTTTTTTTTCTTTTGAAAAATTATAATTTTCATTCGAGCGATTACTTTTTTTCTATTTCTTCTTCATTCTCCACTTACTACAGTAGCAGTTCTGCTGCATATTTTTGACAAATCTAGCGAATATTCCTCAATGTGCCTGAAGGATATGAAAATTTTATAGAAAAAATAAAGAAAAGAAAAAAGAAAATAGGTAAAAAGATATAAAGATAAAGAAAAAGAAGAAAATAGATACATAGAAAAAAGAAGTGGATCATAAGTGGCTCAGTCGTCGACAGAAAGACGATTGAGCTCTTTGATCCCTCTGGTAACGATGACAGTTCCCTTCTCATTTTACTTTTTCGTTCCTTTTTTGCATGAAAAACTTACCAAAACAATTAAATTTCTTCAGAGATCTTATTCTTTCCTACTGGTACATGTTCTGTTATTTCTATCATTCCCTTCTGATTTTTTCTGCAATTTTTTTACCCGCTTTTCCGTGCTGCCCACGTTTGCTTGAATGTCATAGCATTTGCATCTTTGATTTGCCCTTACCTTCGGATCTACTGCTAACCTCATTATGGCTTATGACGATTTCCTGGAACAAATTTGAATAAGCCTTTTCGACTGTGTAATGATTAATGTGACTCTGGAAATGCACTATGACTTTGCTTTCTACTATTCGAGGCAGTGTGTACGCATTCAACTTCCTCGGCTTGGCTTAATTCCAGCCCGCTACTTCGACCATTCGACAAGTTATTATCCATAACATTCAATCGATAAGAAAATTTGATTGACCACATGGTTGCATCTCGACTCACTTTTAACGTTCAGAAAGGCTCCAGAGCGTCTGCCTAGGAATCCACGAGATCCATGTTTAGTCCTTTGGACGATGTGATTGCACTGGATGCGAGGCTGGCAGGGTGGTATTGCTAAAGCCTCCAAAAATGAGGAAGGGAGCCGGTACAAAAGCGGCCATTTTCTTGGCACTATGCTATACCGTGTTTTGCAGACACCGTTTGGAAACACCTCCTTCCCGTCACCTCAAAAAACCAGAGTTTTTAACATGTGTGAAAAATTCCATTCCATCCGAAATTTCCTGTCGCCGCTTCTCCTTGTTTTATACGAGTCCACAAATTCTTGATATTTCTCGGTTTTCCTTTATTCTCGGTTTTATCCTATCTCCCTCTCCTATTTTTTGGTTATCTGACCCTTTTCCCTTTCCATTTGTTACATAGAACTGGACAATTGAAGTGACAGGTGCTGTCGCCGTGACGTTGATTCCACGTCACATTCAACAAATCGCTTCGCAAAAAGTGCAAAAGATTCTAAAAGAATTAGGTGGCTGACTCATGCCCTTCAGCAAACGCGCAATTAGAAAGATTACTGGTATTTTGTTCACAAAACAACCTTCCTTGATGAACAAGCATTGTGTTCGTCATGACGACGCTGTTTGCTTAATTCCAAGCATTTGCAGATCTTGTTGAGCGTCTGCTTCATGAACATCTTTTCACTTCTGAAGTTTTTGCCCTTTGCCCGTAATGCAGGCCTATGATTCAACTGGGCTACGTATGGGTCATCAAATAAAATGAGGAAGTTTTTCTATGATGACGGAGCTGGTAAATGGAGTTTATCAATTTATGGCGCCTCCAACACGCGAATTTTCTCGGCTGAAGTCGCAAAAGGAAGGAAAAAGCTATTCGAGCTTCTCTGGTGTCTCCACGTATGTCACCACCAAGCAACCGCTACCACTCACCCGCTCGCTTTTTCTGTGGAATCTTCCCTTCAAATTGGCTAATCTTGCCCAAAATTGTCTGAGAAAATTGTTCGTTTCATATACCAAAAATACATTTTTGATCGAGTGCATCAACGAGATTTTGAATTAGAAATAAACGATTTTCAATGAGATGTGATCACATGGCACTTCCCGGAGTGGCTCACTTGAATCAGTCCCTCTGTCGTCTTCTATCACCTATATCGTTTATCATATTCACATAAGTAATGTAATCATATGGACACACCAATCAATAAATAGTCCAAAGTTTCACTGTTAGATAGTAATGGTAGGAGATTTAATTTGTTGTTTCGTTCGTTCTTTACACCCGATAGTGGTCGGGATGTTTATCGGAGCATTCCGAATTGATTGATTGATTGACTTATTGACACCATATATGAGGAGCTTCGGAATATAAAAAACAATTTACAAAATAACTCGTATTATGCTATCGCCCCACTGTTTTCAACTGTATACATGGAGCAATGACGTTCCAAAATCGCTTGCGTCCAGCTCAGCGTTCCTGCCCCAATCGCAAGGTCGGTCTGTGAATATGCTATCGATTACTACTTAATCCCACTATTTCAATGGGAGACACTAACAATAAGCACTATTGTCCTGTTCGCAACGCTTATCAGGAACAGTGGTCGACTTTCCGCTAAGGAAACTTTCGTTGAGTGGCGAAAACCTAAAACACTTGGATTTGATCGATTCTTTTTGGGCCATGCATTCATCTTTTGTTCAGTATCTTGGTGACATTTGAATGCGATGTGCCTTACAAAGAGGGCGGCGAGTGAGGAGCGGAGGGCTTCGTATGTGCAATTCATGAATCATCCTTCCAGGCAGTCTGGTGTCAATTCACTGACGCCAGATTAATGAAGATTTGGCGGGTGTGGGGAGGGAGAGGGGATGGGTGGGTGGGATGGCGATCCGCGAACTTGTAATGATTACAATGCTACTTGACGTCCCATCATCTCTGCCACTGAAACAGTGAAAATTTGTCTTTTACGACTTCTGGTGTCATTGTTTTGTACGGCTCCTGAGTGTCCAATCGTGCCTTCGTTGAACACCATTCCTCAAATTTCGAATTCACTTCCGCAAAGATTACTCATCACAGGCTAACCTCCAGGCAGATGGGCTCCGAATAGTCCAGTTCCTGATTCCCGCTTGATTCAGCCACTCGCCTCTTTGCAATCTACCCCACCGGCTAGTGACGTAGAAGGGCTCGAAAGAGAAGGGGATTTTCGGATTCTTGTTTCTTCTATTTTTCGCTGTCTTACTTCTCTCTTTTTTCAGTATTACACTGCTAAGCACTCCTACTTTCATATTTCACATTCTCCCATTTCCTTCTTCCGCTGTCTTTAAAGCACATAATGTGTGGATCTCAAGAGCCCCCTCCCTTAGCCTATTAGTAATTCTTGCCGTGCCACCGCTATAGGCTCTTGTAGGCTATGTTCCTATGGTCTAGGATCACCTGAGTTGTTTTGACCCCCTGATTTACTAGGCTCCTACGTGCTTTGAAGTTTCCGAGTGGTGTACTAGCATTTATGGGACAGTTATAAGTATTGGTAAGCGGAACGGAATATTGTGTAGAATGCCAAAAATGAGCGGCTGCTCAGATGCACTTTGCTCAAAATAGACGGGCCTGAGGGTTTCGATTTTGTTGTGTTGTTGGTCTGCTCAAAATTTTTTGATTAATCACCTAAAGTTCTCGTCTAAACTTAAACATATCGGTCAACATGTTACGCTATTTATATTTCATGACCCGCTAGGTCATGTTGATCACATCTTGTTCATCAGAACATGAAAGAACCATAAAGGAAACTCTATTTATATTTCTTCTGCAGAAACACGTTAAATTTAGCGCGTGATCACTTGCAGTGATTGCAACGACCCGACATGCCGCGCAGTTTTACCGTTTTAGCGATTCTCAGGTTGTTCTGATTCATTTCTCATCTCGTTTCACGACCGAACTAATGTTGTTCAAGTGTTCAAAGCGCAGCATTACCACTTATGGTCGACAAGGCCAAACTTACTTCGTCAGTACATGACTGCTATCAGAGCCGCGGGTCGTTTTATAGACTACCCTTTTAACGATTCTTTAAAAACCGAATATCAAGCAGATTCCAAAAATGGTCACCTTAGATTACTTTCGTACTTTCTATTCACTTGTCCTGAATCATAAAAATTAGCCTTGCCTACAGCCGAAAACAACCAACAGCGCTCATTTCAGAGTGAACGGACTTACAGCAATTCTGACTTTTTACGACGTCAGCTGCTGTAGCAGTGCTAGCTTATCCCCTTGCTGTGATCATTTCTCTAAGCCACCAGTCCACGAGTATGCAGCTTTATCGTCTAAGTCTTCGTTGAAGAAAACTCGGTGTTCATGCTATGCATAGATAGCGGTCCTTCCGTTATTCCCATCCTCTTTCTCGGATGCGAAAATGGTTGAGTACAGCTTTGATGTCTGATATCTGGTCTCTCTACTTACCCTTCGATGCGCAGGTTGCGCAGGGGAAGGAGATCGTGGCACACGGGGATAGTGGTCAGGGATCGAGTTTTGGCTCGCGTCAACACCTGCATTTTCTGTTTCTCTTTTTTTCTGTTCCTTGTTGTGTCACTGCAGGAACTGTATCGATGTGAGCCTAGCTGAGGAAAACGTGCAGTTAAACGGCCCTTTGTCGATCTTTTCACCTATGTGCATCACCTTTGCCTCTTGTCTGACATTCCTTTCACTATCATCGAGCCTGCCACACTCCTGTGATAAGAGCCTGTGCCAAAAATCCTTTATTGCGTATTCTCCATCGGTTGTGTTGCTGTGAGACCTTATACACTGAAAAACGTTTCCTTTCTCTAGTGGTCATCTTCGCAGGAGCGTGCAGAGATATTGTCCACGGAACATCCATGATCCTAATTCCTTCGAGAGCCACCTGAATAGATAACGTGCATCAACAGAGACACGAAAAAACTCAGGAAATTTCCTCCGTTTCGAAGCAGAAAACGTAAAGCTGGAAAAGGAGCAACTCGTTTGTATTCCCTCCAATCGCAATTGGAAGAGCCGTCGGCGGGCAGAGCGCAGTTTAGATTTTCGCACATACGTTGTTTTGCTTCTCACACTACGTCTCTGACCACATGACCGTCGCTTTGCTACCAGGGCTCTCGTGGCGCACCCATTCGAATACTTCACCCTGACAGACGTCACTTTCAGAAGTCCCATCTGACCAGGATTCTTTTTTTTTTCTCGCCTGAAACTTTGCATGTGACCGTAGTAAGCAAAAACAGCATAAATGTATAGATAATAGAAGAACTCAAAATTCCGTGGATGACTCCTCCAGGAGGCTGCTCTTCTTCGTGTTTGGTATAGCTTGTCAAAGGAGCCAATACAGTGTGCGATGACGGTACTTCTCATAACTTAGCCGAGTTTATCCAATATTCAAATCCAATAGGCGATCACTGTAGATGTTGAACCCATTCTTACGGCCGTATCTAATACTCCCAGCATTTTGCTCTAAGGCTGCTCAGGGCGGAATGTCTGATCCGGTGAGGTGGCTGTACTTTGGTAATGTAACCTGTTCTCCAAGAACAGCTAACACAGCCGTCTATCCGACCACCAAAGACCAGATCTTTCTCTGACAGTCGTCGTCTGAACCGTTATGAGCGCGACGTTGCATGGAGTATGGTTGTTGAAATCTTCGTTTCGACGACCTGTTTTCCCACTGGATGCTTTGATCTGACGTCATTCCCTGTTTTATAGACCCAAATTGACTTGATTTGGTTATTTTTAATTCGTATATAAACGGCTGTTGACATCTACGTCTTCTTTTCCTTCTATATGGTTTATCATAATGCGAGAACGAAGATTACGTCTGGCTCCAACAACGGGAAATAGTCCATCGGTATGCTTACATGTTGTGATCGAATTTTCCTTTTTCTTTCAAGCAATGCAAGTGTAGCTGCTCAATTTAAATTAGGCTTAAGATTTCCCGAATTTATGCAATACATCGAATGTCTGACTATTTTTCTACAAAGTTCGATTTTTATAGTTGCATAAAAACCACTTCATTGGCTCGCTCAAATAGAACTAGTCATAACTGTTCCCAAGTAACGAAGAATCCTTCCGGTTTGCCAGCAACTGCGATTACTCGATACTGATCAAGGTGGCTGGGTTTTCAGCATCTAAGGAAGACCCTATTCTTAGTATATGACACAATCGCTTATTGGCATTCACAACTATAGCGTGATTATCAAACAGTTGGCCAATCTATGAGTAAAGGCTTCAGCATACATGGAATGCTGGTATTTGTCAATGATTTCACACTTACAATCCTATTTTCAAATACCTTCCCATATTGTCTGATGTCTTTGAAGAAGTTAAGAGAACCAAGAAAGGATTTCTAATTCTTCAATAAGAAATTTATATTGAAGCATTTTATAGCAACGCTTTGAGAGCCATATATTCATATCTCTAATAATATCTCCAATACTAAAACCGACCAAGTAGCACTGTCGACTAAATTGGCTGTTTTCGACCTAGAAATCAAAAATTATATGAGAATTACCTCATGAGATCAGCTTTATATCGTGTTTTCCTTATAGCGTAAAAATTTCCGAGAAAAACATCATAATTCGTCGGACAATAGATGCTGGACAGCAATTATCTTGAACATTTTCGGTTGTGAAGTACTCACACCACTGGACCATTCACGTGTGGGTATACCAATAGTTCAGGGCACCTCTCCTGGTCTCTCTCCCAATCCCTTCCAAAGATTCAATGCATGGTGTCTTCCATTAGTCGACCGTAAAGTCGTAGCTTTCTCAACGTGGTCTTTATGAAATTTGAACCGATGTTTCCTATTGATCGGTGCCCTCAGAGGACTAAATTTCGTATGGTATATAGTCTGAGCTAATGAGTGGCATAAAGGCCTCAGGCTCTTTCTGCCCGAATGAAGAATGTGAGAGCTATTTGTGTTGCTGCCACCGTCTTCGGAGTAGATTTACCAACTCTCAATGGATTTGATTGGCCCGAGTTTCTATGCTACATCAACATCTCGTTTACTGGCAATGGTTTTCCTTTCACAGTTAACCTATTCGTATCCACCTGGCCATATCCGGCCACGATTTGCTCAACTTTTACCCTTTGCCTTTTCATCCACCCACACACCGCATGCTCTCTGGCTAATCCGATGGCGCTGACAGACTTTCATCGCGCTCCCACTAGCAATCATTGTCTGTTTGCACGCCGATTTCGAGGGCATATTAAAGAGACGACGACGACGACAACGGGGATGAAGGCGGGACAAGCGTGCGAGCCGACAGCGTGGGACCGTGAAGACGGCGACGAACTGAAAATGCGATTTTGACGGCTGCTTCATTGTTGAATCAATGACTACAGCCCATCAATGCAATCTTCGTAGCGCAACCTCACTCGGGCTTTCTTCGGAAATGCTCCCGTCGGCCGTGGGCTGACTGGTAAAGTCTATGCAATTCCATCATCTGCGGCAAACAAACGGGAACTGAATCTTCCCCTCTCTCGTAGATGCTGTCTGCCTTCTTTCGTCGACCAACTCCTCGTCTGAACTCGCAGGCATTAGGGTACTCGTCAACAGCACCTCATCATCCCCCATGTTTTTAACCATCAAAACGCTGCGCGCTTTCAATGATAAGCACGGCATCGTGCCGCCACTAATTTTCGGCCATTTTTGGTCGTAATTTGTCTTGTTGACAGGGTCGCTTTATTCCATTATGGAACTGCAGTATTGGAGGCCTTTGACTTTGCCCACAAGGCAACTGCTTTCCTTGAATAAACTTTGGCTTGTGTTCAAACACACCAATCGGAGGCGTGTTTTGACAAACTTCTATAGGAAGGTGTTTCTGAACAAAATCTGGCGACTTATGTCGAATTCTCTGTCTTCCCTCATTTCTCCTTACGATATCATTTTTAATTTCTTGTTTGTCGTGAGCAGCCTTTATCTTCTGTAAATCATGCCCTTTTGCAGCGAATTTCTCTTACCCTTGCACCTTGACAAAGTATGCTTGGCAAAGCTGAGCGTACCGAAGTAAGGTGCTCTATGCTATTGAATCCTGCTTTAAACAGCGCCTCAAACTCTTCTTTGATTCGAGCACGACGGCAGGCTTGGCCATGTTTTTGCGTCGACAAGCCTGGTTTTGCTATGATGAAATGCTCAAAAAGGCTTCATTCATCCAGTATCGATGGCAGCGCCTTTTGTCCTGCACTATAGTCACATCTCATCTCCGTTAGTTTCCAAATTCTGGAGCTGCTCTTGAGACCAGCAGCGAAAAGTTTCAGACATTTTTTTTCTGTTTCGCAAACTCCCATTTCACCTCCATGCTGCTTTTCAGATGAGACTATGGCTCTTCATTTCTTTTTAAGTCTGAAAATGCTTTGAAATTATCAGCACACGTACGTTTTTGTAAAAAAAATATCTCTAATAAAGCTGAAAAACCGTCTGATGCCGAGAAACTCACGTCTATTGAGTTCTATCAGCCGTCTTCTTCCATTTCCATAACTACAAGTGATCTATTTCATTGCTGTCCATTCTGATTTTATTTTTGAGAGAAAGGTCCAAAGTGTTTCTCGTTGATAAGTCGATTGCGCCCTTGCATGCCTTAATTCGCACAAAACTAAAGCTCATTGCCAACTGAGGGAATGTCAAAGACTGCGCCATTACCTGACCTTGCTCTTCTTTCCCAGTAGTCATTGAGGGTTTGCTCAGAGCTTTTCTCCCCCAACATCCATATCCACATAGATCTTGAAATTGCAACATGTCCACCTGAGCAGCTTCTTCTGCAGATTGATGTAGTCAACCTCCTGAGCACGACTTACGCCATCCATAGACGTTATCGTCTTCCCTTGGAACATGTGGAGCCGGTCAACAAAGGAGTGTTTCTTGATTTATGTGTGTTTCGTTGGAAACAACCGGACCCACAGGTGTCAACCACTTGACTGATTGTGCTACTCGATTCATGAAAGATAGCATTGCATGTACGATTTTGGTGCAACTAAGGAACTATGATAATGGGCTCATAATTAGTTATTGGTACAGCCATTCAACCGCTTCTCCAATCGAGCACACCAGACTCAATCATGGCGAATTTAATGGAATGCAGTCAGTCGTCGACCGAACATGCACTTTTTATATTCTTTTCTCTTCCTTATAATATTTCATACATGATTCCGGTCACAGATTTTTTTCTAAGATAATCTTGGAAACAGTTTCCGAAATTAGGATCAATTACCATTAGCGCTCTAAAAATAGCAACCACTCCAGTGAAACCTCTAATTTAGGACATCGTGTCCAAGTGCAAAAACGACTCTATTACTCATATCTGGATCAACACAAAACCATCCGGTCGGATTTTGGCTCAGACACGACATCTGAAGCAAGCTGGTAAGTGTCTTGCCTCGTTATCAGTGCTTTATTCATTGAGCGATTAATTTTCAGTTTTTTCATTTTGTTTATTTAACCGTGATCGCTCTCCGTTCCTTCCATGACATTTTTTCTATTGGTTAATTGATCTTAAAGGACTTTCTAATCGTACCCAGCAGCAAATGATGAACTGGCAGAAAAAGTGGCCAGAAATTCTTAAATGGGAAATTTGTAGAAAATATCAAAATTGCGAGAAAGCTGTCGAAAAGTGAGGCATATGTATATGGCGTAAGGCTAATTGCGTAGCATGGCTGGTTGAATGTCCCATCTGTTCATTTCCGTTTTTGTACTTCTTGATTTTTTCGTAGTTATGCGGGTCTCCCAAATATCCCGAGTTTTCCTTCACCATTCCTGTCAAACCCTTTGTGCCTTATCCTTTGCCCCTTTCAGAGAAGATCAGTCAAACGGGACCGTTTTTCTAGATGACCCCCAGAGCTATAGTTCGAGTAGGATTCGCCTCCTTTTGATGCCTTTACTGGGTGCTCTGAAAGCACAGTTGCTCGTCGTAAAGAATATTATCAGCATTACACTGCCCGGAAAACAGGTTCTAAAAGGAAAAACACGGTCAGCCCACACTTAAGTTTCGAGAAGTTACACTCATCTTAATCCTGTGATGTGATTGAATTACAATTTTAACATTGTTTTTCAGCCGTCAGACAAATTTCAGTCTGTAAATGCACAAGTTGTTAGTTAACCTCTTCAACAAATCGCATAACTGATTATTTTATTGATCTAATATGCCTTTTGGTAAAATGTTCTATGACTGCTGTACAGTATATTGCCATATACACCATTAGCTATTGGCGCTATGCCATGCCCATGGATGGGGAGGGACAACAATGCGGACTAACCGAGGAGCTCCGCGATGGGAGACGCACCTCTAACGTGAGGAGTATCTCCTTATTACATAGGAAATTGCTTTGAACATGCCGAAGCTCCTTTTCCGCCGGTGAAAATCGGTGAAAATGCCGAAGCGCATTGGTGAAAATCCACATGGCTGGTTGAATGCACCACCTCGAAGGAATTCAGGTGTTACACGTACATACACTCCATCGCTTACGTACCACACCCCATAGGCCCTCACATAACCCTGTTTTGCGTAGGCGAGGAAATGCTCGATGCTACTGTGTGGGGGGTCCATCTGTCCGCAGTACTATCGCTCAATAGAAGACCCTTGTTTACTTTACGAGACTTATAAGGAATACAAAGGAGCCCGTGGATGGTAATGATGCGTCTCTGTAGCGGGCAAATGACAGAAACATGTAGAGTTTCTTCACATTCCGTTACTCATTGTAATGTGCCGTGAAATACAACCATATTGTGAGTTATCGTAAGTTGTCGGGTGGTCTAAGGAAGTGGCCCACCCTGATGACACCTTGCTCTATGCCGGGTCTTAGTGATGTATGATCCCGGATCACGTCTAAATTGGATGGGGCAGGAATAGATTTCCCGGTTTCCATCCAATTTCACTAGTAAAAACTAACCCATCTTCACGATAAATAAGGTATCACCTTCAGATGATTCATGATTAATGGGGACGATACCACGACTGCCATTCGTTTGATGGACGGATGACGATACTGAGAACAAAACGCACCCTATTCATAACACATGAAATGAACGATGGTGATCCCTGCTGTGGACATGCCATTTCAGTTGCTGACTATCTTGCTGAAGCGTTCCTGGGTAGAGGCTTTTTTCACTTTATCCATGTCCTGTACCTTATACCGTATTCAAGTTCTATATTGGCCCCACTTTTCCACCTATTTCTGATCGATGTGAATAAAGAAGGGGACACTCTCCGCTCCATTTCTTCTCCGCGTGCTGTCGCGTTGCGGTCTGAGGCGAGCTACTAATAATGTGGTGCGGTCTTCTCTTCACATGCCATACAGACGTGTGACATGTGTACTCCTGGGTACGACATACCAGGCGTTACATTAGTCATTCAAAAGGGCAAGCAAGTGTGATTTATGGCGCATTCTCAATAGTAGTATGTATGACTGCTAAGCGCTTACCCTCTCCTTGCCTGTACCTCTTTTGTCCATTTTTCGATTCTGGGCTACCTCAGGAAGCTTCTGATAAGATTATTTCCACGAAGTAAGCGGCGCTGATTTACGTAGTGAACGGCAACCATATGTCATTTGTTCTTTCTTTTCGTTTTCGGTGCGGAAATTTCGTCCAGTAAAATTACTCTGAAATTATCTTGAATCAGTCGAATGATTGAGCAAATCTCATCCAGTCAGTTGACTGACAAGGATTGCATTCAGTTGTTACTGGGCCGTTTTTACAGCTATGGTCTTACTTTATTCACTAGGAGATCTAAAATAGAAAAAAAACCGGAACTCGAAGCTTGTCTGACAGCTTCATAAAATGCCGGTCACTATTGATCTGATCGATCCCTTTCGTCAGTTCACGCTAGATGATGATAGATGATCCCCGTCTTGCGTATGATATGCACGTTGACTGGCCCAAAGTGCGTTTCTGCACATTCTACCTTTGCGTCCAACTTCTTCCCTAGTCCTTTGCCATCCGCTACCACTTCCTGGACCCCTTATCAAACCGTATCAGTCAGTTTGAGTGGATTGCTGGAAGCAATACGCGTAGCTTTGCTTTCGTTGATATCAGCTTCAGGAAAAGGATGCCTATCCCTTGACATCCTATCACCACTAAAAGTGAACCTTCAGTAGATACCTGAGCACGCAGTATAGTTAAAGCAGCCTCATCGTTTTGAAAGACTTCTACTTCTGATTAAAACGGACGTGGACGAAGCTTCCCTCTCTGACCCATATACCAACCGGGTAAGCCTATAAGCCCAGCCCTTGATAATTTTGCCGAAGTTTTGCCAAATTTTGCCGATTTTGCCTAAAACGCGAAGCAGTTGACGTTGTGACAGCATTCATATCGGTAATCGGTCCGATGAGCTACAGGGTCAAAGAAAAAAACGTCAAAAATATGACAGGCGCCTAAGGCTGTGAAGAGATGGCGCACAGACTTCCGCCGACAATAATTGGCGTGAAAGCTCTCAAAATATGGAGTGAAAGGGCAGATGGAGTCGTAGTGTATATCAGGTAATCGGAATCATACCGTATCCGAAATTATGTTGACGAAAATGGTCTCAGTATGGTGGAGGTTGGGCCACCCAGGTGTATCATTTGCAATGATATTCAGGCATAAAGCTCATAAGTCGTCAAACTGGTGGCGACATATCCAGCACCATCCGTTTCCCGTCGTGAAAATTCCGCGCTGACTGCATATTACATTTAGGCGTTGGCAAGTCAGTATTCAAATATATTATGTCCACCCTTTCTTCTGGAAACTTTCATCTCCAGTAAAGATTTATCTGCAACCCTCTACCTTCTTCGCACACTGTGATCAATTCGAGTTCCGAAAAATTTTACGGGGAGAGCAGGTGTGTAATAGAGCTGATGGAAAACTTTTCCGGACAGCCTGCCCATTTCTCAATTTTTTTTTATTGCCCTCTCCAAAGTGGTGATTGCTCCATTAGCCGACGAAGTTGTATGTTTTCCACGTAAATTGTCTCTGAAAGGCTTTCGAGAATGTAGCTGTAACTACTCGGAGCCTCGTCTCTCTTCGTCTACGAGCTTGCTTAGCCTCTTGTGTCTCCCCTACCGTAAAAAGTTCCCTGCAGAATACGGTACCTGAATGCTAATCGCGAAGGCTTTGTCCACGTATGCATTTGTTACTGTCACGTTCTAGATTCTCTTCCGAATACTACTGTGTGCTATAAGGTCCCCCCCCCCTTCTCCCATAATAGTGCGGCAAGGTCATGGCCAACAACGGCGACTTCCGCGTTTCAGTTTTACATCAGTCGAAGACTGATTGAAATGAACGAAAGCACATCACGCCACAATCGCACGCGCGTACCGTTGTGGGTTCGAGGCAGTGTAATTGCTTTGTCTTCTGGAGGTGGGCCGGTCATCCTGCCCATCGTCGTCATCGCCGCCACCATCGTTGCCACTTAGCGCTCAGTGTTTTGCCATCCCACCAGTCAGCGCCTCTACTGCCGCCTGTCAGTTTTCTTTTGTTTCTTCTTTCGCATTGCCGACACGAAAACGTGTTCCACACGGCTGTCAGTCGCCTTTCGCTCTTCACCAAATATCGTGCACCTTGCACTTCGAAATGTTGGTTCCCGCTCACCTGACTAGTGACCTTATATGTGTCCATCAGGATATTTTCTAGAGCGCTTCGAGATTTATAGGTCCAACTGCCCGGTCTTAATATCGTGAACATCATAGTGGACGTAGCCAGTTCCTGCCGTTTCAAGTGGTTTTCTCACTATTCCGTGGCCAAAGCCTCTCTTCGACTGTACTTTCTGTGACACCTAACATCGCTAGAAGATCCCTGAAAGAACCCAAAAGTCAAATGGATATGCACTTTTGTAGTATTATTCTTGTAAGCCCATCCAGACCAGCAAATAACAAAACAGTCTTAGCATAAACCCTGTAGAAAACAAACGGTATACACTCCCCGAGAGATAATGACCCATGAGCGTCCGCGTATTTATTGGCTCCACTTCAGGGAATCCCTAGGGAGGCCAATTATATCAGGCACTTCATCTTCATTTATTGTGCCTTATTCAGGGAATCCTATCTTCTCCAAAACATTCGGGGATTTTTTTTCATTCTGACTGCCACTATTGGTCCACATTTACTGTGCCTAGTAGAAAACGATGAATTTGTGCTTGTGGCTTTTTGGTACACTGTACCCTCAACATGCCTCTATTGTGGTTCTAGTGTAAGTGTTGATAAATCTGTGCTTGCGTCGATGACCCTATCAATTGTGCTTCCATTTAATGGAAACCCTTTCGAGTATCTTGAGCGAGTTCGAGAACTCCACAACCACCGCGTTGAGTATGCGTATGGATGACCTTAGAAGCGTGCCACCTTTCTCACTTCCACTTTTTCCGATGTAAATAATGACAAGACCTCCCTCTCGAGGAAAATTCCGACCCACTTATTAAGCACGTGACCCTTTACCTGTTGTGGAAGCGTTTCTCCTCTGTATCATGCCGAGATGGGTGATTCCGCATGGGAAACTTCATCTCTCGAAGTTTTGTCTGTACGCTACTTCGGACGAGTCTGTGCATCCTACAGAGGATCTGAAGTACCTTCCAAAAACTGGTTTGCTGATGCAGTTCAGATCGAAGAGTTAGAGGGGACTGTTTCAGTTACCAGTGAACCTTAAAGGTCAACGACCTTAACAGTCTGATCTTACTTTTCTCACATGCACTTTCAAACTGTACTTTAAGTGTCTTAGGACAGTTTATTCTTATTCACCTATTGCTGTTGCTCTCTCCTCATTTTTGTTTTTTATTTTTAAAATATTCCCTTATCCCCCTTAGGAATTACGATAGGCAGGGGATTTGCTCAAGATTGTTTTTGTTATCTGAACGCCATAAGTTCTTCTTCAATCTAAATCGTCATGAGATGAAGGAAGACCTGGGATGTCTAAGGATGACGTCTTGGATAAGCCATTCGATTTAATCGTCCCCACAGAAGCCGTCGTTTTTGAAAGTCTGTGCATTTATGAATTTCTGATCAGGTTTCTTGGCTTATCATGTTAGAACCCTCTCTCTGTGCTAGCACTTACGTTACAGAACGAATTTAAATGCAGATCCCATGGAAAGTCTATTGACTCCACGCGGAATCACCTTGTCGACCCTGACCTTATCGACTAATGGAAGGAGGGGCACCGTACGGCAGTCCGAGTTCAGGCTGTGCCTACCTAATGTTTCCTCCAGTAACCATTGTTTTCCACTTTATCACAATTTATAGTAAGATTGCTTATAGTGCTTACATACGCGTGAGGAAGCCTATCGGTGTGGTACATGGCTAGGTGTGACATTACCCCGGATTTAATTGATTAAAAATTTTATGGAAGATATGTGAAGATTATTATTTTACCATAGCAACTAGCCGTGGGATAATATATCCCTGGGAAACCTCACAGCCTCTTTCTGGATCTTTCCTAAGCAAGTGTTCGCCGTTCATTTGATCGTTTCGTTCGTCGTCATTCAAGCATTCATTACGTGGCTGTTCAAACTTCCCCGCTTACTGCAGGATTTCGCTAAGAATTCGCGGATCAGGTGCTTCCTAAACGTCTGACATCATGTCTAAATCTTCAAAGAAAAGCAGTAAGTTCTGAAGCGTTGCTGGAATCACCTTGTGCCTTTAAGGACTTAAAACGTGTATACAACTCAGCTGTTCAATTGCTTACACTATGTACTTAACCTGTACCTGTTAGGAGTTCTACCCAAGGCACTTCCAGATGTCGAGAAAAATAGCCGCGTCAATACGACCCCCCCCCCCTCTACGGTACCAAATATGACTCCCCCATTTTTTGAAAAAAAAACTGTTGCCTGATTGTATAGTTACAATGTGTTTTATTGCTATGTATTTTTACTTGAAGCAGAAAAATATTTGTGACGCATTTCCTTACACGGGTTTGTTATCATCTGTTTATTAAGAGTTTAGATTCTAGTGCTTATCGCTGAACTCTTTAGGTTCGACTCCCTCCCCTCCGTTGTACAACCCCCCCCCCCAGTCGAGGAATCTTGGACCACGGTGTACCCTGGTTCTACCTATACTCATCTTTTTCGGTAAGGGTAGCAACGGGAAACGAGTAATTAAGTTGGTAGGGGAACAAATACATGAGATAGAACTGAGGAACTGTAGAAACCTTCATAAAAAGAAGGAATCAATAAATTCAAGCTGGTAGTTAGTGTCCAGGTGTTGGCACCTTTCGACTTGGATCGATAGTTGCGCGATTGCGCTACGAGTCTACAAGCACTAAGGTTTCACGATAAACTTTCCAAGCTAACCTCTCAATTTGTGATTTCCTGCAATTCCGATGCTACAGTCTACCACACGATACTATAGCACATTATCATAGAACGACAATCAACATTTTTAGCTCGACATTTAGATGTGTCTGTTCCTACAAAATGTTCAAAATGGGTCCAAGAAGTCAATAACGAGTAACTCCAGGCCACTAAACTGGTTTTTTCACGGCTAGTTGAAGTTACACCTGGAGAAATCAGAAGAAACAGCAGCCACTCTTTATCAGAATGCCTATGTTCCAGGCCAGACTGCAGGCTTACTTTTCCACAAGATGTAGAACACAATTCAGCGAGGGTACGGGCTTTTTGAGACCTCCTGCTTGAAGTCGCGAGCAAAGTGATGCGTTTTTTGAGAAATGCACGACAAAAAATAGTGTCATATTTCACTGGGTTCGGGGAGGGGCTCATATTTGCCTCTATTGGCAGGCCCGAAATTTTCACTTCTTCCACCTCTGCGCTTGCTCTTCGTCCTTTACCCTATATCGTTTCGCTTGATATCGTTCTATCCAGCTAGAATCAGATGTTCTCCTTATAGTGGGCAATATCAAGTAGCCAGTCAATAGATATTCCTATTGCATGCACGATCGTTCTTGCGTTTCGGAGCGAATTCGAGGCTCCTAATATTCAAAACCTAAACATAGCTTTCCTTATATAACAAAGATCAAATAGTTCAAGACAAATATCAAATCACTTTTGAAGCAGATTTGGTGTGCTTTGAAGCGAATTAGTTAGCAAGTCGTCTTTTTGTACCCACTCATGATCACTCTTTAACGAGGGAATTGCAGTCCCAAATCTATTAGATGTTCCACCGCTGGGATGGAATGGTTACTCAATAAACCCAAGAAGAGACAAAGCGATTCCCTTCATGGGATGAGGAAATCGTACGCTTCCGTTGTCGTTTTGCAGCTGAAAAGTCTATGTGCTCTGAAAGCACTTTTCTAGTCTTTCTTTGCGATGCACTTGGATCTGCGACATCTAACTGAATGCAAATTGGCGGAGAAATTCGTGTGTCGAAAGCGGACGTGTCCCCGAGGCATCCAACCCAACTACTCCCATCGTCCATCTAATTCCCACTAATCCAAACAGATGTCTTGTGGAATTGTTTCCATCAATGCAGACATTCAGGATGTTTCGAAAAAAACCGGAAAATGAGGGCAAGAGGGTCGCAATGAAGGCGGAAAATTGTAGGAGTTAGACTTAGCATACCCGTTAAAGTGTACAGCTCACATGAGTCTCATGACTCATGTGAGCTGTACACTTTAACAGAATTGTTATCCGTTTCTCTTTTGCCAGTGCTTAATCGAGAAACTAGCCAGTTGACTCCGTACAAAAACTTGTTTCTACTTTTCTCCGCTGGTTTTCAGCAGCGTCTATTTACGAGCATGGCACTGAAGCTGCAGATTGCACAAAGATGCATGTTCATGCCACATCCACTTCCTAATTTTTCTTCGCAGTCAGGTCTCTAAAAACAAGATTTTCGTCTTATGATGCTTTCGATCTCGTTCTTCCATTGCCTTCCAGAATTTGACGCGCCAAGCAATGGACTATTCAAAATGTAAAAAACCTGAACGCGAACTCATTGGGTCTAGGGTTTCACACTGTCTACCCACTTCGACTGATACAACTTAGTCTCCTACCTTGCTTATTGTTGTTTTTCAAAGTTTCAGGGTTCTATATAGATGCCAAGAGAGTGATGAGGGTAATGTGGGTACTAGGGAGCTCCGAAGTCAGCCATCCAAGTGAAAAGTAGGGCTCTAGGAAGCTTATATTCGGCGCAGCTCCCCGATCAAAGGCGCTACCTTGAGATTCGGAGGAGGTATCTTTCCAACCGGCCCCGCCCTTCTTGCCAATGTCCGCCTCCCATTGCAGTGACTGAGGAGTGGAGTAAAGGTGGTTAAAGGCACAATTCACGATAACATGAGTATCTTGGCACCATCCACGAGTAGACAGCTATCACGGCGGCGTGAGGATGAGTGATAAACGAACCCGTAAATGTGATGGCTTAACCTGTCTACCCATCTTCAATTCAACCAACGACGCAGCGGTGGCACCTACGTGGATGGGAGGCACTGTCGGGGTACACCGAAAGTCGAGGATTCGTCAACAGAGGGCGTATTCTATCCAATAAGAGGGTGGGAGTCGCACCTGCAGAGGTCAGTGATAAGCACTAAAATCTAAATTTCAATATGCAGATGAGAAGCAAAGGGTATATCACCGCAAATCTCTGTGACAACAAGTAAAATAAATATCTGTTTGTCTCAGGATAGGATATATAGCAATAAAACACATTGCAACTATGCGGTTCAGCAAGTTACTGGTATTGTAGAGGTCAAAGAAAATCTTCGACATCTGTGAGTGCCCTGGGTCGACTGAGGTATGATAGAATCCCAAAATAAAGCAACCTTATCGGATAGTATTATCAAGTAAAAACTTGTCCGAATGATTATTACTGGGCTGTAAGCTCGTCGAAGCCGAAGGTGGGAGCATCTTATAAGCAGGCTTTTTCGAGGCTTCTTTAATTTTTTTTTCATTTGTGTGCTCTTCAGCACCTCCGGAATCTTTATGGAGCGCGACGACGCACGAAAATCGTTAGTTGCGCCTTTAGCTGTTGGCTTTTGTGATGATATCGTCCACTGGTATCAAATATGTGAATGGATGAAACAACTGAGTTACACCTGCCACCTTTTAAAATTATTTTTTTAGTCTCTATGGAGTCACCATTGCACACCAGATCGAGAATCTCGTGCAAATTTCCAACCCCACTAGTATTGGTCAGATTTGCAGAATTGGCTACCCCCCCCCCCCCCCCCATCAAATTCGCATTTATCAATTATGGAAGCCAGCTTCCTTCAAATGGTTTGATCCATGTAGTATTTGCATTCTTTGTGCATCAACCTACCTCGTTGCCTGTTGGATAAGATTGAGCTTTAATAGGTTTGAGAAATTGTAATTGGTTGTGTAGAACACTCAAAGTTGCCCACTCTTGGCGTTCTTGGAATGTTCCTTTTCATTTACCCCAAAGGAGATGAAGGCGTTATGATAGGGATCTTGAAGCCATTTAGCTACTCTTTCGAATCGGCAGGTTCAATAGAGAAACGCACCTGACAACCTAGTGTAACTCATGAACTGAAGGGGTTCAACTATATGTTTACGGAACCCTCAGAAGGACAATTCATGAGGGATGTTGTATGGCTTTGGTGACATAGGTTCCGGCACTCCTGCTATAAACTGGGCCTGATCTCTGACCAACCTGCAGTAAAACTTGAGGAATCCGTACAGTTCACAGAACTGAGATGAAACTGAAGGAAAACTAATCTACAGGAGAGATCTCCGCTCGCCAAAATAAACCTGTTCAAAGTGGTATTTCCGATCTCTTACCTCGTTCTATTTCGGCTTCGTTGACTGTGAACCGATCTGATACGACTGAAAGTTACGTTGTTTTTGAGTTTTAAAACCCTATATTTGAATTTTGACAAAGGGGTTTGTGGTCGAAGCTCAACCACCACAATGGCTGATGCAACCTGTTTGAATTTCGAAGTAAATTGAAGTGCGTATTGGGCTTCATCGTCGTTCGTTGTTCTTTGTCGATTTTCTGTCCACCTACTACCTCGTCCCATGACCTTCGCCGAAAACATAATCATGGACGTTCTAATGGAATTCCATTTCCACGCCACGCGTCCAGCATACTCTTTCTCGACCACTTGCAATGGCCTAAAACACACGCGGCTCCTCTGTCTATACATTTGCCCCTCACATTTCATGCCTTTTCTTCAATTTTAGGCAAACTTTCTGTCGCTTTTCCCTCCTTTGAGCTGAAGAAATGCAGCAGATGCCTTTATCAGGCTCATAAGTACCGATAAATATCCATTCGTCGTAATCAGCAGACCCTTTGCTGCCGATTCCGTCGGCAAGGGAATTTCGTAGGAATTCCTGAAAAGCCATCACCTACGAAGCTCTGAAATTACAAAGAATTTAATGTTTTTGATCGCTATGGGGTCGCTACCGATTCACCTTTGATATAGGGAGTGTGGGGCTATTCGGGGGGTAAGCCACATTACGACTGCACATAGTCTATTCTATGCCCAGGTTCCTAATACGTTCTCTAGTATGTGAGCAATTCCAAGAACATTTCCTGTTCACAGCTCATTTCTGTAGATATGGTCATCGTCGAACATCGATTCATTTTTTTCTGATGGGTTGGCCACATCTATGTAAAGCTTATGGTTTGACATTACATTTACGATTCTGAGTAAGCTTTCACCTTACTCACTAATTCTTGTATTCCACGACAACGTCTAACTTTTGACTGATTAAAAAATGATGGTCAAAATTTCTGAATTCATGATCCAGTGGTCAGTTAGTATCTCTGAGAAGATGTGAAAGGTTTTCCAGATGATGTCCTATGCAGGGTGAACCTTGGCGCCGAGGAAATTGAATTCACTACGACTAACACCCCTTCCTCTATGATTACCTAATACTAGCACGACTTGCCCATCGCCGATCAATAATCATATCAAGTGTTATGGGCATATGCCAGTATCCAATACGACCCCCTACCCCGTTGAGGATTCCTTGACTAAGGGTTGACTCTGATCTCATTTCTTCACCTCCGCTAATAATGGGCGAGCATATTAATCGTCTTTCACCCATTTTACATTTTCATTGGAGCACTGTTCGAATAGTAGAATCTGATTCAGGTAATCGCCGGGCATTTTCATTTCCTGATGAGTTGTGTACCGATTGAGGATGAAACAGGATGAGCGTAATCGGATAGCAATGCACATTTCGGCCCCTGAACCATGTAGGTGTAAGCCCCACCCCCTTCTCTTTATCACTACACTCATTTGCCTCGAAACAGGAAACAATACAACTTGCAAGCGCAAACGCTGACTTGCGGCAAATGTTTTTATGGCTTGCCCTGCAATAGCATGTGTTCTATATGAGAAGAAGCTTTCGTGCTGTTCAGGAGGGGCTCTTCTTAAAAAAAAACATGACGAGGTCATCCATCCTCTCTCGGCTTAGCATTTCCTCAATGCAACACGTTTGTTTAAGGGCTTCAAGCAGTCGCAGGCCTTTCCCATTTGTTCGGCGACTGGCACTTTTTCGAGCTGACGATGTTCTAATCCTTTGCCGACCTTGCCCTTAGGAACTGACGTCTTTCCGGGAGAGCGTGGCGCACCAAGGAGTAACGGCAGCAGCTGTGAGGACGCAGCAACAAGCACTATACTTTTCAGCAAGCTCCCTCATTAACTTTCGAAAGTCTGAGAGCTTCTTCTTTCTTTGGTAGTCAAAGGCAATATCCGTCAGATTCGGTTCTTGATTTAGCCTGATTCATTATACTACGGGGACCCTTCCACCCTGAAAGAATCGTCCAGGAAATTTGAATTCTTTTGTTACCTACATATTTATATCATATTTATATTTATACATTACATTTCTATTTATTTATATGCATGTCCATATGTATCTCGCTTTCATTTCCTGACTGCGAATCATGGGGATCAAAGGATTACCCATGTGGTCATAATTGCAGCGAGAAGGTGCATTTTTGGTAGTAAAAGGCAATATCAGTCAGTTTCGGT
The DNA here is from genome assembly GCA_963978905.1 of Trichostrongylus colubriformis. Taxonomy (NCBI): domain Eukaryota; kingdom Metazoa; phylum Nematoda; class Chromadorea; order Rhabditida; family Trichostrongylidae; genus Trichostrongylus; species Trichostrongylus colubriformis. Next base: position 36,565,594 of record OZ022256.1, on the reverse strand, counting down.
TCTCGATTCAGCCTGATCTTACCTGTTCTATAAGCACAACAGTAGCAACATTGTTACAAGGATGCTAGAGATGGGCAAAATTCTTAGCCTCAGACGGGACTCGGTCTCGCACTCCAAGCTTCATGGGCATGTGTGCCAATCCATTATACTACCGAGACCCCTTTCACCTTAAAAGAATCGTCCTGGAATTTGGAATTCTTTTATTACCTACATATTTGTATTGTTTTTGCTCAAAACGAACCACATCGAAAGTTTCACTCGCATGTACAGGAACTCAATGGACATAAAAGGATAAAGGATAAAGTTTTTGGCGTTAATCAATCCCTTCTTGGGATGCGCCGCACATTCTAGTTCCATTCAGAATCGTGGTGGCTGGTGAATGTGATGTGGCCTATACAATGACTTGCGGTGGCCAGCCGATGTACAAGTCAGTGCTTTTATCCTCCCAGACGAGTCTGGTACCAATTTACCGACCCCGGAGGGATAGAAGGCTTGGTTGGCCTGGGCAGGCGTTGATGCGGGATCTGATCCCCGCACCATGAGAGTGGGGTGCGCGCCACCTGTCACTACACTACCTCCGCCCTATCAATGGACATAGAGCTCCTTAAAGTGCTACCCGCGGTGCCTTTGAGCCGCGATCGACTACACCATGTGGAGTCAACAATGCAAAAATTGCTATACAAATGCAATACAAAGGTGTTGAGACGCCTTAAAGGCACATACCGCGGTAAATTATGAGCGCTATCACGTTCCTTACTGAGAGTAGGGCCTCTTATCCAATCGCCCGAGAAAAAAAAAAAACAAACGAAAACCCATAGCAACACCGAAAATGCGGTCCCCTCTGACTGCAGACCTTGCACGAGAACTGTAGCCTTGAGAGCAGTCTTTGCTTGATGGTTATCACTTACTATTCAGCGATATCACATGTATCGCCCTGGTGGCGTTACATAACCATAGGAATTTCCAGCTTACTCATCTTATGGCAATCGCTGAGAAGCCTCCTTTCCCACATGATAGCCGCGTTGGAAAATGCTCTGTCCAGTGCCAGGGAGTGGGTGGGCGGAATCGAACAGGTTTCCCGAGGGCTTGACGCCGTGAAGAGGTGCACTGGCACCGCAAAAGGATGAAGCTTGGACAGTTACCCGAAAATCTCTGCTGATCCCGCGAGCTAGGCTGCTAATCTGATAATTCCAGGGTAGGCCTTTGAAAGGTCATGATATCGATTTCACCCAAGGAGACACGATTTTAATGCCCAGTCTCGCTTTCATCACCTGATTCGTTCTATTTCCAAGTATCATTTCGCGCTCTCCAAAAGCCGTCGGTCTGAAAAAGCGCTCCACATGTGTTCATTATGAATGCCACCTTCGCTCCAGAAAGACTGCGTGGCACTATTCACGCTCAAGAGAGCGTTATGAGCTTTTAAATGAAGCCCCACAACGCACAGCAAACTCACTGGCTCTGGGCCCCACCCATAGTCGAGCATACCATCCGTTCGCTTGACCACGTATCACATACTCCGCCGCTATTAAAATCAGCGGGTGGAAGAGCCCAGTTCTCGTTCGGCCACTTCTGTTGGCTTTTTCATCGTTGCCACACTCCCTATGAACCCCACTCTCACCTCCAGCAGGTGGTCGATTCATCGCACCTACTGCTCTTTGACTAATTCTAAAACATCTACACAGAATTCGCTGGTTCCAGGTGTGAGTCTAATTTTTAGTTTTCACACAGCGCCATTCCGGAATATTCAAAAGTCAAGCAATCAGTTATTAGATAGAACGGGTGGAATGTTCAAACCCATGCAGAAAGTATCTATACATATAACTTTATGCGCGAAAAAGATGAACATTGTGTTGGATGTGAAATAAACAAAAGTGCAGATAATAATGTTGCTTTTCTCGTATTATTGATGAAGTCACGAATTATGAAGCTACATTGAATGCTACGATACTCGTGCTGTAGAGGAGTGATTTCCCGAAATAGTTGCAATCCACGTTGCTGGCAACTAATTACTTTTTGCCGATAGAGAAGGTCTCCCATGGAAGGAACAGAGATCATCGACAATTCATACTAATTTGAACAGTCAACACAATTGAAGTGGTTTTTCAAAGCGTGAGCATTTTTATAGTAGTCACTTTCCAGATGAAGACGACAATCCAGTAGACGACACAGCCATGGCTGCACGCTCGGCGTCCGGACCCGGGCTACAACGACGACGAGGTGAGTCACTTCGAATAGATCGTGTTAGTTCCAGCTGCCTTTTGATTATTCTAATTCGTGCTTGAAACTCAGTCTAATGTTTTCTACTCTTTGATTTTATTTAATCTGCGCGCTAGTAGTCTCTCACAATTAGTAGCATTTCTGATTCAAAGTTACGACGACGACGGGGAGGGGATGGGGAAATTGTTGAATTTCGAATAGCCAGTACTGACTGACGTATAAAGAACCGTGGATGTGCCTCGGGACTATCCAACTAGTCACCGTACTGCTTCGCCGCGGCACCGAGTTCCTTGCTGATCTGTTTGTAAACTGGCCGTATGCTGGGCGTGCAGCAGCCTTTTTCTCCGGTTTTCTCCGCTACTTGTTCCAGTTGGAGAGTTCTGACCAACAAGGAGCGAGACCATTCAATCCTGTTTGTTCTAGTCCTAGAGATAACCCTTTATAAAGTAACGGCCACATCCTCACTCCGAGTTTTTTGTGTACGGGAGGGGGGGGGGGGGGTGGGTTAGACATTTGGCTGAGCTTGGGAATGAGTTCCAGGGATGTGAACCACTTCAGCAATGCGAAACCTCGTTCTTAGAAAAGGGAGGAGTATCTCCTTCTACATAATATCGATATGTTCAACATTCATTCAACACTCGCTACTCCTTCCACCTTGAATCCCACGACACAAACATTTGTTGTTGGTAATGTACCGTCATCCCCTTTTCCTCGTTTACGGCTTCCTGTAACATTGTCTTTTTTGACTACTGAATCGGCTGTACTGCTTCTCAGCGTTCGTTTCATACTCTCTCCCTTCTGTTGTTCACCTCTCATTTTCCCTCGTGTTTGAGTTTCTTTGTGAACTTTCTCCGGGCTCCGTTCCTTCTGCCTTGATGGCACAGTTCCTGCTGTCTTACATTCCATGCCTCTTTTCTCTCAACGCTGTATGGCTAAAACACTAATTTATACACATAGCGATCGGAATCTTGAAGACACTGAAACGGCCGATTCCATTCCTCCAAAATATAGCCAATGTAGATAGATTAAAATATTAAGTCAAGAGGAGGTTTCTCATTCAGGAGCAATCAAACATGCCCGAGTGCATGAGATTCGTGGTCACCAATTCGTCGCGACGTTTTTTCGACAACCGACATTCTGCTCGTTGTGTTCCGATTTTATGTGGTCGGTTTACACCTCTCACCTTTCTAATTACCTGGTAATTATGACGAAAAATTTGATCTCCACCTTTACATGTACCGTTATGGCTGCAACTTTGATTTTTGCACAAAAATGCATAGGAACAGAGGAAGTGGTCAAAATTTCCACTGGGAGATCCTTTATTGATGCGTCCCACTACGGAGATGTGAGCCATTTAGGATACAGTATCCAGAGATGCTCACTAGATTTCCCTCTTCACCTCTTCTGTGAGCTTCTTTTCTGTAGAGGACAGTGATAGGGGTAATTCGGCCGAATATGGAAGGATCACTAAATATGAAGGTCGAGGTGCTCAATAGTACGGAAGTGAAGAAATACCCGAATGAAACGGTCGAAAACCCGAGGAATAAGACTCTCTTCCCGCCGTTTATTACCAAAAGGCGGGTCGCCCTGAAAAAAAAGGCAGGCTGCCATAAACAAGTGGTAGCTGTTGAAGAAGACGGCTCTTATAAAGCTCGAAGGCACTCTTTCTCAGCGGAAATTTCGCCACATATAGTCTTTTTGGACCCTTAGCTTTCATTTGCGTGACCCATTTAGAAGTCCCATACCCACATAACCCCTATCACTGTCTTTGAACATGGAGTTTGAGACATTTCTTGAGTTGGCAGGAAGAGACCTGAGTTAGCTTTGCGTGCCAGGTCGAGCGATCGCGTACTGAGTGGTTTGCCGAGGTGAACTAAGGTGCGCAATATTCCTAGTTTTTTTCAAATATGGCTAAGAAGTGAGAAGTGTATAAGACAAGAGTGCAGTTATCGATGTAAGTGGATTGGAACTCCTTTTACTCAAAGCTGCAGTACACTGGCAGGGGAAGCACACGAGGTCAATGTGGCCGTTTGCAGTGATGTGCACACCATCCGACGTGCATTGGGACGCTGATCTCGAACCTGCTCTGCAAATTCGTGGAGCAAGTCTTTGAAAAGAAGTACAAGGGTTTTTTTTTGATGAAAAAAATTTTTATGAACATGAGCCCAAATTCTTGTATTGTTGACGGCAGTCTGGCACGACATGGTATGTGTCGTGCTCGATAAACTGGACGATGGTTGGGATTCAGTGGGAAATGCTCTCCTTCTGGCGCACATTTTATACTCGTTCCCAAATTCAATCCTTTTATTGATATTACTACATTTTAACCCTCCTTACAGCGTGGTCAAATGGAAAGCTGACCAAATTTTTCAATACCATCATTTTCGATTGATAACTTCAAAGCTATTGGAATTATCTCATTACCGAAAATGATCTACTATGTTAGCCACGTGGCAGGCGCCGAAGATGAGATTGTGGGTGGTGGCTGATAGACCGCTGTGTGATCTCTGGTTTCGGTACAAGAAAATAGCACTTGGTATGTCTGTGACGTGACGGACTGTCACTAAATTCTGTTTGGTCGTTGTGCCCCTTATGAAAAACTTGTTTTCATTTCACACTAAACACGACATTTGTTCGTAAAATGTTCACAGCACAATAGGAAATTATACTGTTAAAAAGCCACCAACTGTACCCGCCTTATACTAAAAGGAGCGTCAAGATGCGGTAATATCAAAACAAAAATGCTTTGTGAGGCCGACAGAAGTTCAAAAGAAAGCTGGAGAGCCATTCCGATCAAATTTTTCCGTTTTCCAGGGGACTCAACAAACAAGGCTATCAATGTCAGTTGTGTTCGACAGCAGTGCACAAGAAGTGTCATGAGAAGATCATAATGCATTGTCCTGGCTCAGCGAAAAACACTAAGGAGACCATAGTGAGTGCGCCACAAATGTATTTACTTGTTTGAATCGCGTTTATAGTGCTGTTGTTGTTTGTTTTATTCCCCCACTTAGTGGTGGTACTGTAAGCCTGAAGTGCAGATCACACTGAAAAATCTCGTTTTTGCTTTTTCAGGCTCTGAAAGAACGATTCAAAGTTGATATTCCCCATCGGTTTAAAACCTACAACTACAAAAGTCCTACATTCTGTGACCACTGCGGCTCCATGCTTTATGGGTTGTTCAAGCAAGGACTGCGATGTGAAGGTACAATTGTTGCTTTTCTTGTCCGCAAGAATCTTGTGACACAATATTCACAAAACTGGCCCTCTTGTACGCTTTGAATGGAAGTAATATCCCCCATACCTCGATGCATTCGTTTGCTCAGAGCTCTGATTCCTCATCTGCTAGCACTCAAAGGGTTATAGAGTCTCGCACAGAATGCGATTTCTGAAGTATACGGTTTGCGAAAGACCACATCTATTCTCTCTAATTTTTCTCCCTTTTACAATCTTCGCTCTGCCGGATATGATATAAAACTAAGAACCATTGTTAAAGCTATCAAAAATAAAATGCACGGGAGTAAGAGTCAAAGAGGAAGGGATCGCCAAGACACTGGAATCGGGCCACGCAAGGGGCATTGTCGCTCGCAATAAGTGCCTTGCTGGTGTCGTTGTGAAGTGACCGCGCATCAGGGGCCGCAGTTACCGACTCCTCACTTGACTTCACCTTAATCAAATGTTCTAGCGTTCACTTAGAAACAAGGACATGCGGTACGAACTAATGCATGCTTTCTTTAATACTTAAAAACAAGGCACTTATATGTTGCAAGCATTAGGAAGACGTTCAACAAGTGATTGTTGTGCAGTGCTCCAATGGTGAGCTCTGCGCGTTCTTCTCTGATTTACTTAAGAATCCGAATTTCGAACTTCTACCTCGCATAATCATTCTTTGTCAACCTAACTGCAATTTTACAGTCTCAAAGGATGTCCCGTTAACTATCGGATGCCAATTGTCTTGTCAATTATGGGTGTAGAGTGCATTCCAATAAATTTGAAAGAAAGCAGCAGTAATTCTAAGAATGAGATCGATTGCAATTCACAAAATCCATTGTTGTTCACCTGCTTTGATTCAAAAGAAATCACAAAAATTTTTTCCCCGTGCGGCTTGGATGAATCTGCTGAGGATTCATTGGGGCGCGTTCCCGCTTTGAACATTACCTTAAAGACATCATTAGGGGTAATGTGGTAATGGAGAAATCTCTACAAGAAGTCACCCAATGGTAGTCCTGGGCCTAAGAAGGCTATCTGTGGCGAAATCCCGGTGAAAAAGCGCCCATCCAAGCTGTGAAAACCATGCAAAACGCCGCAATCATGCAGCAGTCCCGCCTCTTGGACACAGCGGTCTCGCCTACCGATGTCGTAATTCCCTGTTGATTGGGGTGGGAGCGGCCAAAGAGATGGGGCAGGATCGGGGGTTTCGCGGCGCGCTTTCGCAGTTTTAGCCTGAAACTCACTCAAAAAATAGATGTTGTCTTATTTTCAAACATTCCCCTGTGTTTACTTGGCAACATGCCAATGGAAAACTAGATCAGACTATTCCCCTCTTGAAGGACAGGTCGTCCGCGTCGAGAATGAACCGTGGAAAGGGGGTTCTATTGCTCGGGTTTTGGGCCATTCCATCCGTTTTTTCTCCCTTTATCCCTCACAGCGCTTTCACTTTAATTGTCAACGTTCAACCGAATTATTGCATCCACTGTTTTTAAAACACTGCGACATTTGACCCCCTATGAAACAACTACTGTCATTTTTTTCTAAGGTAACTGAAAGTAACGCAAATTTCAGTTTGTAATGTGAACTGCCACCACAAATGCGAAAAACTGATGTCCAATCTGTGCGGAGTGAACCAGAAGCAGTTGTCGGAGGCACTCTACGAGATCAAAAGAGGCACGGCGGCCAGTTCCAGGTATGTGATTAGTGGTTGTTGATGGTCCTACAGATGCGGCATAGAAGCTTACCGTTTGTTACAGTTGTCCACCAGCCATTGGCAATCTGCATCTGGGCAACGGTGACTCAAAGCAAGCAAATGGAAGTCTACCAAATAAGTTGAAGAACTTCTTCAAGGCCCAACAGTACAGCATGGACAATCATTCCGAAAATGACGAGTACGTTCATTACTATTCGATTGATTGAGTTAGGTTTGGGATTGGAGATCCTTGTTTAGGTACATGAACAGTATCTGGACTGGTGGCGAGGGCCCAGTGAAGAAGTTTGGTCTGCAGCATTTTGCGCTTTTGAAAGTGCTCGGAAAAGGCAGTTTCGGAAAGGTCGGGGCTACAGAAGCTACTAAAATCAGATTTTCTCATCGTAACTTGTTGTGCCAACTGATTGACTGAATCGTTTTTGCAGGTGATGTTAGTGGAATTGAAGGGTAAAAATGAGTTCTATGCAATGAAATGTCTGAAAAAGGACGTGATCCTGGAGGACGATGACACAGAATGCACGTATATCGAGCGACGGGTTCTTATTCTGGCCAGTCAATGTCCATTCCTTTGCCAGCTCTTCTGCTCCTTCCAAACCAATGTGAGTTCTTTTGTATGAAATGGATATCGCAGTAACTGGTAAACCCTACTGTAGTAGAAGCGCTATCCGGATATTTTTTTCTCATATCTGGTGTGAGGAAGAACTGTCGATACCTTTTAGCGGGGTCACTTCGATACCTAGGGTACATCGAGAGTCCAGGATTCCTCAACAGGGGGTCGTATTTGGCGGGCGGGGGATCGCAATCGCAGAGGTCAGCAATGATCTCAAGCTAGATGATAAGAGAAACGTGCCATTAGCTGATCCGGTTATGTAAGAAAATATGACTGAAGTCGACTGATCAACAAAAGAAATTATCATGGTTGAGTACTCAGTTGTACTATGGAATCGGCAGTAGTTACTGATACTGTAGAGGTTATGTAGATGTTCAGGGGGAGGGCGTATTTGGGTACCCGTTGAAGGGGGCGGGGGGGGGGTGGGTAAGTGTGTAGAGTGTGTGGTGTTATCGGGGTTAATGGTGCGCCCTACATGTCATCATACTTGCTTTTCCATGAATCCATGAGATGTCATTACGATCTATATGGAGATAGTAGGGGTGAAGGTGCTGTAGTGACAGGTGGGACACACATCACTTTCACGGTGTGGGGATCAAATCCCTCTTCAATGACCGCCCAGGCCAACCAAGTCTTCCATCCTTCCGAGATCGGCAAATTGGTATCTGACTCGTCTGGCAGGATAAAAACACTAAATTGAACATCGGCTGGCCATCGAAAGGCATTATATAGGCCACATCACATTCATCAGCTATCACGACTCTGAATGGATCTAGAATGTGCAGCGCGATTTCAGGAAGGGATTGATTAACGCCAAAAACTTTATCCTTCAAACTTTATGGAGATAGTAGGTGTGGCGCATCCCGGTAGTGTATTGTTTAACGCTGATCGCTTTACTCCTTTATCCTCTTTGTTTCACAACCAACTATCTCGCAAAATGAAAGCGCTACGGAAGGAAGTGCCACTGCATTTTTAGGAGTACTTGTTCTTCGTGATGGAGTACCTCAATGGTGGTGATCTGATGCATCACATCCAGCAAGTGAAGAAATTCGACGAAAATCGGACCCGATTCTACGCCTGCGAGATTATCGTAGCGCTGCAGTTCTTGCACTCAAATAACATCATATATCGGTAAGATAATTTTAATCTGAACTTTTTGCGCTGAAAATAAAAGCAATTCATAACAAAACTGTGTGTGTTCATTTTCGTGACATGCTGCAAAGTATTTCGATGCAGTAGTATTAATGGATAACTACTATTTTCAGAGATCTGAAATTGGACAACATTCTGTTGGATTCAGAGGGACATGTAAAACTAGCTGATTTTGGTATGGCCAAGACGGAAATGAATCGTGAAAACGGAATGGCATCAACCTTCTGTGGAACGCCCGACTATATCAGCCCTGAGGTTTGTGGAATTAGGTTCTTCAAAAAGGTTATTCCCTCATTCGAATAGGTACATGGAGTGGTTCCAGATTATCAAAGGACAACTCTATAACGAAGCCGTCGACTTCTGGTCATTCGGAGTTCTTGTGAGTCATTTCAGCATTTAGACAATTTTCGAAGCGAATTGGCTTTTATTGACGGTGGACGTGGCTGCACCCTTTTCTTACCCTTTCCCTCACTGAAGTGTTTCAGATGTATGAAATGCTGGTTGGACAATCACCATTCCACGGTGAAGGGGAAGAGGAGCTATTCGATTCCATCTTAAACGAGCGACCGTACTTCCCAAAGACCATCTCCAAGGAAGCCGCCAAATGCTTGAGTGCTGTAAGTTATTATATTTGCAATGATTCCAAGTACTACCATTCAAAGGCTTCCCTTTTAGCTATTCGATCGTAATCCAAACACACGACTGGGAATGCCTGAATGCCCAGACGGCCCTATCAGGCAACACTCCTTTTTCCGCGGTGTTGACTGGAAACGATTTGAGACACGGCAAGTGCCTGCGCCATTCAAGCCTAATATTGTGAGTGAATTCATCTTAATTAATCCGCAGTGGGGATCAACTAGCTTTTTTTCCGTAGCTGTACGATTAATGTCGCATTTCCCGCGATCAGAAAACCTTCGCTTGAAAAGATGTTTCTCCTTCAGAAATCCTCCTCGGACGCCTCGAACTTTGATGAAGACTTTACGAACGAGAAGGCTGCGCTAACGCCGGTGCATGACAAGTCTCTGCTAGCCTCGATCGATCCAGAGGCTTTCCTGAACTTCTCCTACACCAATCCGCAGTTCCTCTGAATAGGTCATCAGAACTGTGACGCTGATGCGTATGTAATCAGCTCATAGTGACTGATATTGATACTGGGCTCAATCGTACACGCAATATTACTTCTCCATGATGTTATAGTGCAGGCACGCCATTTGACGAAAAGTATTGTATAGAGTGATAGAAATGCCCTTTTAGAGATTTTTACGTATCTTGATCATCGTGCCCTCCTATTTCCCTCCTTGTACAAGTCCTATATAGTCATAATTATTAGAAAGAACATAATAATAATTGGAATCTCGTGTGTGTTTCGCTTCTCGGATCGCGCCTGGACCTCGTAGTACTTCCCCGCTCCCGAAACTTTCAGTTCTCAAATCGAACTCGCTGACTCCTCAGACGCCCAATTTTAGCCGGGTCTCACTTATTGGTTATCATGCAAGTTATGTTTCTCCTCCCTCGGCATGTTGGCTAGCGTCACAGTTATATCGCTGACCATTTTGTCGATAATTATCCATCATTTTCCTCCTGTTCACTTTGTTACACAGCGACACACCGCAAACTCGTGTTTTATTTCTGAGCATAGTAGATTAGAAATTACCTGTGATTCATAAGAATTGATTTATTGATATTGAGGCCGACGCTGTATCTTGGCCGCTAATATAAGCAGAGCTCTGAATTGAGAACTCGTATGCACATCTTCGCCTGCAAAATGAAGCTTTACCCAGTCTGTGAAGAAATTAGTCTGAACTGACACGAGTGTAGTGTTCTTGAAGTGCTAAGATGTGTGTACGACAACTCATCACCTTCTCATATCATATTTCTATTAGAAAGGCCGGAAAACCTTCTTGATTGTGAATCGTTTCTTATTTGCTGATGTACAAAACACTTCATCCAATAAATGGTGATTTATATGCTCGCATAATGCTAACACTGCAAGGTGGTAAAATATGTTGGTCCGGTGGGTATGGATGAACGCTGGAACACCCAACAGAATGCGGCGCTTCTTATGCACTGGCACTTACAACCCATCTGTCCTTTCTGAAAACGCCACCTCGTAATCATCTAAATGCAGATGGTCGATTGAATTTGCTGTGTAGCTGTGGATGTTACACATGGGTTATCGTTATTCGAATCGAGTACTCTCTGTAAGAAGTATCTCGTGTCGAGAAAGAGGCCGTGTACAGGTTTCAGCTCCCTTATTTTCCTAACTATTCTCGTAAGGGCGAAGGTGGTGTAGTGACAGCTGGCGCGTACTCCACTTTCATGGTTCTGGGATCATATCTCGCATCAGCGCCTGCCCAGGCCAAACAAGCTTTTCATTCCTCCGGGGTCGGTAAATTGGCTCCAAACTCGTCTGGGAGGATGAAAGCACTGACTTGTTCATCGGCTGGCCATCGCAAGTCATTGTATAAACCACGTCACATTCACCACCCTCCACGATTCTGAATGGAACTAGAATGTGCGGCGCATCCCAGGAAGGGATTGATTAACGCCTAAAACCTTACCCTTTATCCTTTATCCTTTTAACTTGTCGTAAAACGCACATGCCACAAGTAGGTGTATCGTCAGGTATCTGGAATTGATGCAAGGGACCATAATCGTTAGCCACGTCACAATTTACGGTTGATCCGCCCGAACCGTGATTGCTCTAGGAGTAGTCTGAGTAATTGTCATACCTTTTGGTTGCAAAAAGAAATGGATGCACATTGACCAATCTCTGTATTAGTTGTTTGATCCAAGATCGCAGGAAATTTGACGGCTAGTACCATCAATACCCCTTTTCTTACTTGGACTAAGTCCAGAATCCATTAATGTCGATTCTGATACTTTTGTGTATTGTTAGGCATAGCCGTACACTGCTTTATATATTCGCCTGATGAACGGGTCAATTACGCAGTGCTTTGTCACGTAATGGAAAGGTGCAGGTGCCAATTTCGTAGCACTCGCGACTGACAACGGAACCGTGGATCAAGTGGCTGCCAACCCCCAAACAACCACAGTTCCAACGTGGAGTCATACTCTCATATTGTAAATATGCCACCAGATATGCAACAGTTGACTGCCCAAGGAAACCTGTGTTCCAGGCAATATGGTTACCAAACTAGTGTGCGATTATTTTTCGGCCCCTGAAGAGAAAGGTGGAGCTAATTAGTGCGATAGCGAAGAATAATTGAACTGAACTTATTGAACACCGTGAGTGAGTCTATCCTCTCCGTTTCTTTTCGTGGGAGATACGTTTTCTGTCGTGGCGGACTAGAGACTGATGTATTGAGCCGAGCGGATTCATTATGGGTGGCGGTTCTACAAAGCGAACGAAGGCCGTCCGAGCCACCTGATTGAGTCAGCAGGGGCGCTTTATCGCAAAGCGTGCAACACATCACCGTAGCACTCTTTGGCCGCAGTTTCAGTGCAAGGTAGTAGCAGTATCACATAATCATGAACGTCTGTCGCGGCGGCATAATATGGTCTGTTACATCATCAGTTCATATCACATTCTAAAAGCAATGCAACATAGAAAATAACAACAATAAAAAAGTAACTTATCAAAGGAAAAGCCAGGGTGGGGGTCGATTGGTTGAGTTTTCGCGCTACCGCCCGCGGCGAGTGGCGCGACGAGTGCGAGTCGTTTGGAATTCCGCTTGAGATGCAATGGGCTGGTACGGGTGACGGTTGGGACACACGAATCTAGGCCGTGACCCTGTGACAGCCTGTGGCCTTTGCCCTGTGATATGAATAATTCAGACAATTTGACTATACAACGGAACAGACTTGCAAGGAGGACACGATTTACATGAACAAATTGTCTGAACTATTTAAGGCTTAGGTCAAAGGCCACAGACTGTTACAGGGTCACGGCCTAGATTCGTGTGTCCCAACCTACACCCAGGCTGGTACTGTCAGGGACCTCCAAGATTGCACGTATTTTCAGCGCGGGCGGCTATTTGCTTTTGTTCTTATGCTTTCTGAGATAATTGAAATATTAAAGGTAATTTATAGTCCATCTCCCGAAAACTGATTGGGCATGTCCTTCGAACTTGGGTGAATGGCGAGAGTGAGAGTGTGTGGCGGGGTGAGAGAATTGAGAGAGTTTGATAAACGTTTATACAAGTCCGTAGGACACGCCTACTCAGTTTTTGGGAAATGGACTGTAACTGTTATTGTTCTCTCTCATTCTGCAGCAAGTGAACCATAGAATATTTTTTCCAGAAGCGTTAGCAGTTGACGAAACTTATCAAGATACAACAATCAACAACAACCTCAAGAACAATAGAAGCAGTGGGAGCTATGCCTTTATTAGCTTTGAAGGACGATGGAGAGCTCATATTGCAGTCTTAGGGAGTTCTAATTCACAACATACTGCTGAAATAGGTTCATTCCTCAAAGGTCCCTTACGGCATCGGCCCGTTCGTCTTGAGCGGAATTCCAAACGACTCGTACTGACGGCGCCGTCAGTGCGACACCGGAAGGGTAAATTCGATCACTCGACCCTCACCCGAAAAACCATGCTACATTCCCCTGTGATTCTCTATTCCAAGGCAATCCCACTTAGGAAGGTTATTACAGTCGATTACCATAAATGAAACTCGAAATCTCAGGGAGGATGTGCAGTTTGTTTACGCAGAATCTTTTCGAGAATGAGTGAAGCAACACAGCGCTGGTAGACAAATCCCGGAGAACTGTGTCGCAATGAGAAAGTCACCTAGCACGCCTGTAGGGTAATAAGATTACCTTCGCATGCCATGACATCCTCGACTTAACCGCAACCGACCCTTTTATTGTTTGTTGAATTGTGATCAAATTTTGTTTGTTAAATACACTACTTTATTCAGTTTTCGAAGTTCGAGCAAATGAACAGGCACCGTCTGACCAAAACAACTCTCCGGCGATGCAACAAAACCATTTTCCGCTTTACAATCGAAGTACATAGTTATTGTTTTGAAACGAGAGGTGTAAGTGACAGCAAGCGAAGTTCAATGTGTTACAAACGGTTAAGCATAACAGTACGTAGCTGAAACGATTTTTTCCACTATTATGAGAAGAACATGTTTATTTTCATATTCAGCACCAGTACAAGTACGAAGGTAGGAGCCATACTGATTCAGCAACATGGACCTTGGAACTTCTCCTTCGAATCACGTTCTTTAGGAGGCGTTTCACTGATGTCTTTTGGTGGTGGAGGTGTTGGGAGCGTGTGTCCACGGCAATGTTCCGTCTGAATGTTTTCTAACAGATACGCAGTAATCGCAAGGAACTCGGAGTAGGCAGAAGGAGTTTTGGCGGGACCGTTGTATTGGACCAGTTATAACAAGAGGAACCGTCGGCAAAATTCCTGAACACTGTGTTTGATTCTGATTTGTGACAGCTACATTATTCACACGTGTATTAGGTCTATGCAGAATAAATGGCCAAAACGGACTACTTTTTTCAAAACGCCATAACTTCGCTCAGACACAGCTTTATTTGTCGAAATAAAAACCATTCGAATCTACACAACCTTGCCAACGATCTGGTAAAGAAAATATGCCATCATGATCAAATTCAGGATTGCGAAAATTAATGAAGTCAACGATGGCATTTTCAGCATGCATCGTTTCAGCGAACTCCTTCTGACCCAGGTTTGCATCGAGAATCGGGAAAAAGTGGTAATTCGTCAGAGATAGGTCTGAGGAATAAGGGGGGTGAGGGAGAGTCTCGATCAGTTTCTGCCGGGTGACTTGCGAACTGTGGGGTTTTGCGTTGTTTTGCGCACCCAGTAAAAAAAATGATGCAGTTAGGCATTGAGCCTCTCCCTCATCCCCTTATTCCCCAGACCTATCCCTGACGGATTACCACTTTATGCACGGTAAAAATGCCATTCTTGACTTTATTGATTCTCGCAATCCAGAATTTGATCGTGATGGTATATTTTCCTTACTAGATCGTTGGCGAAATTCTGTAGATTCTCTGAGCGAAGTTATGGCCAATTACGTTTCGGCCATTTATTCTGCATAGACCTAATATTTCACGTAAATGGAGCTCACAATCAGAGCTGAAGTGCACGTGCAGCATGTTTTCATTGAAGGGCAGTATCTTGCTCACATTTGCGTTACAGTCAGCATGGTTCTAATGGCGGATGCACTACGATTCTGATTTGCTATGCAGTTTAATAAAAGCTTGGTGCATAATTAATGCGGCTTTCTATTGTTGCTTTTTTCTGCAGTAGGAATCGACGTTTTGACGACTACCAAGTGGTATGCAGTTCTTGATTGCGATGGAGAAAACGCTCCTGAGTAATTTCAAACACGTTTTGTTAAATTTTATTATTGTTTATGCTAAATAGAATGTTTGAAACAAAGCCGCAAAAATTATGCACCAACATAATGAATGCCTCACAGTAACACACTGAGACGAACCATGGTGTCTACTCATAAGCCAACAGCGATAGACCTCTTTTTCCTAGCTTTCGCGTCATCGCAATCACTTTTCCTGTCCCTCTATAGTGTGAACCATTTTGTGTCAGTGACTATCTGTCGATTTATCGTTCTATCTGTCGGTCGGATGTCCGTCTACGTAATACACTCGCAGCCACTCTGCGAGGTGCTGCCGTCGCACTATGTGTTATCACAGAGGAAATTCGCGGAGATTGGATGAGTATCTGGGGAACAGTACAGTAAAGCTTAAGCAAGATCGGTGAAGTTGTGTGATGCAGAGTACTGATAGCGATCTCAAGCCTGCTAACAAGTCGTAGTCAGCTTAGCCAGTCATCCTGTTGTGCGCAGACGGTAAGTGGGCCACAAAGCAGCGTTGATGAATGGTAATAAGAAACGATATAGAGCTAAAGAAGAAATTTCGCTGAAGCTTTGGGAGGAAACAGCTCCGTAAATGAATGAGCTTTTATAGTTTCCCATATCCCCTACATAGCTTTACCTTCTCGGAGCTATTCAAATAGCACAAGTAGAGCCCCAAAATTCCGAGTTCAATGGGTCGCACCAATGGATGAGTCTACATGCTTAAGCGTGAATCCCACGAATGTATGGCTCTCTTTGCTGAAGTACGACGCTGAGTAACCCCTGTTAGCATTACCTTACATACTTAAAGCTTCTCACCAGCAGAGCCAAGTGGCGTCGAGGAAAATTCTCAAAAAATTCGACCCCCTCAATAGAAATACCGGAACCGAACAAGGGGGAGGCCTCATACGATCTTCCCACTCTCCCTACTCCCTTCTTCACGTTCCGATATTTCTATGGTTTTCGCCTAGTCATTGCTATTGATCAAGGAAATCAGGACCCTATGGTTAACAAAACTGTGGCTAAGCTCGTAACATTTTAGGAAAAAAAGAGCCTAACAAAAGAACCCAACAAAATTTAGAATTCATCCTGAAGCGGAAGGGTCCCCGACCATGGGTCATGTGCTCGTCTACTGATGATAGAAGAAAAGGATAAAAGTGAGGATAAATACGCAGAAGATAAGGATAGAGTAGATAAGGATAAGGCTGCGGGCATACTTAAAGGCACATTCGAGGATTATTGGGATATCACATCTTCTGCCGCGGATGGATAGTTCGACCCAAGCCACAGGCTGTACCTTTACCGAGGCGTGGGTGTCAGTTCTTGGAGAGTGAGAGCCAGAGAATCTTGGAGAGTGAGAGCCAGAGAGCCTATCAACGCACTGCCGCTGAAAGCGCTTACTATTTAGAATCAATTCCACTTCCAGCACCTTCCAGCAGTTCATCGACTCCATGATAGCTAGACTTGACGGCGTTGCTGCCTATCTGGAGGATCGGTACTCGAGGCACCCTTTGCGAGCATAACGCCAACGTGCAAGCCCTATTCTCAATAACATCCGTCTACGGGTCCCGCGTCTGATCAGGCATGTGTCGCATCGTGATGACTCATCAACTTACTTATCTCGGGAACGAAACCACCGCTGCTAGACGCCGACTCGAATCTGAGAAGTCTGACGTCATATCTCAGATGGCAAAACCGAAGAATAGTGGCAGGTGCGGTCACCCCTCGGCCTCATTACCACACAGAGCATTCATGTCAAGAAAGAATCAGCTTCCTGCACCGCTTGATGCAATGCTCAAAGAATATGTTTCATTCGACTGAAATTTCAAATGGACGACTTCCCTTCAAAAGCGCCAAGGAGGTACTCGTCTCGGATCTACTTCTCACTTATACTGTTACTATGACTCTGTCTGGTATGCCCACATGCGGGGTGACTTGTCATTACAGAAACCCAGTTCTCTTCCACCGAGTCCCGAGGATCTTGGCTAAAGAAAGGAAATGTTCTGTCACCATTACTCCACGTTCAATCAAATAGACAGGCTAATGGGCGCCTTGAAAAGATGAAGAACAACTCAAAGCGGATGTTCCAAAAACTTTTCTTCACATCCATAGAAATGCGCCATGTACTTCCTAGCCCACTAGACGCAGTCAAGCAGAAATTTCCGGACGACACCGTCGAGTAACCATGGATCTGTTAATGCCCAATGGAAGAACAAAAGGTTCGCCAAACACCAAGATGGAAAAGCGCTCCTTGTCGAAGCGGAGCGAAGCCATGAAGTTTTGAGGCAGACGACCCCGTCTATGGCCGGGGCTACCGCTTATGACAACCACGATGGGCTTCTGTGTGCGTTCTACTCCGACATGGGCACTCCCTGTACGTAGGTATAGTTCAAGGAAATGTCTGAAAGCCTGAAAGTTTGCTGAAACTGGACTAGTGTAGAAAAATGCTCGTGTAAAGATAAAAATCCTTTCATTTCTGACAGAGAGGGCCTGAGACAGTGTCAACTCACTTCAGCTTCATCTTGTTCCCATGTCGTAGGATCATCCCACACCCGAGGCCTTGTGTAGATGCAACAGCAGTTAGATTTCAGCCGACCGAGATGTTCATTATCTGAAGTCCACATTTGCGATGTCACTATACTTCACTGTGCTCCTGAGATATATTGAACGGATGGGAACGACACGGCGATACATTCTGATGCCTAAGATGGGTCTAGGGTGAAATCATCAGAACGTCCCCATTTATACAATTGTACAGTGACGATACCATGGTTTCTTGCCATGAAACCTTTAAAACTGCCTTTTCGGTGCTCTCAAATGAGCCTTTAAAGCAAATATGTTACAGAATAGGTTTCTTTATTCGTTTTTCCATGCATAAGCTGACCACATGAAATTCTGGGAAATATTTTGCATTCCTGCTCAAGTTCATTTTAGTTGGTGACGACTTGTGGCTGCTGATGTCATCGGAAGCCTAGACCATGAGTTTGTCTCGTTCAATATCACAAAATTTTTCAAAAAGAAATCGAAAGATATTTAAGGAAGTCAAACTTCTGCCTCAGAAAATATAAACTTTCCATCAATTATTGTTCGCCACTATTGATATCCAGTAAGATAGAAATCACCCAATGGCCTATTAGATAACTTTGGAAAACTTATCAGCATTGACTTCAATGCAATTATTTTGCTCACCCACTACGTCTGCAGCCCAGGTTACCCTGGGCCGGTCCTCGATTGGTTGAGATCGTAGACGTAGAACGAGGTCTTCCTAAAAATTCATCTGTGGTTACATCCTATCATGTGATATCAGTCTAGAAAGATTGAGTTTTTGAGAGCCACTGTGAGTCTAGTTGTGGAGTACTGCTTCCCGAGGGCGCCGCCGGAAGAGCTTTTCTGTCTTGGTCGTGTTATCAAAAAGATCGAGAGAAGCAGTTAGTCGCTACCTTAAGTACCATGGAAGCGCAAACAGTATGACAAAAAGCTGAAATGAAAAAATAAAGCTCAATTTCTGATAGTACAGTTGAGTGCTGTGCCAATTGGTAGGAAAGATTGCAGGCCGGTAGTCGCCTAAGCCTAGGAAGAGGGAAAAGCTTCGATGCTGGTTAACCACATTCACGTGAGAATCACGGGGAAATCGTTTACGTTATACCCTTTCAGATCCGCTCTATCCCAGCACTAAGATCCTGTGCTAGAGAGTTGGATATCGTTTATCAACTCATTCTTATGTATTGCAGAATGGCAAGCGGTGAGGTCTCCTAGGTACTAGCGGCCGAGATGAATACAGGAGCTATCTAAACAAGATGACAGCTAAAACAATTGCCAATTAAAGATGAGCAGTAAGATAAAGTGAAGTCACGAAACATTGTAGATTGACGGACCATTCGTAAGACAGATGGGCACGTGAAGGGGTGGGTGAAAAAAGTTGCAAATATGTTGTCGTGCTGTCGCGGCAAGGGATGGAGCATCTCACTATGTGTCTTGAAATTTCACGACCATATGTCGCCAACTTCCACGACCTTTTTATCAAAAAGGTTCACACTGTAGTTCAATCGATTGCTGATGTTTATGTCAAATGCGCATTTTCTCGGATGGTTTTCATTCCAAAATACCGTATCGCCCGTTGTAATGTTGCAATATTGATAATGTAAGCTATACAAGCTGATGGAAGATTGAAGTTTTGGTTATTTTTTCTTGCCTCCTGAATAAACGCTCTACCACTGAACTTCTTTCTACTATGCTCGTCTCCTGCGCTATTTTGGTTAGGCATTGACGAATTTGGGGAGGCAGGGTATTCGACTTAGGCAATCTGGAGGAAAGAGTAGGCAAGCGTCGATTAGGTGACTGATACGCCCAATCGCCTGATCGCCTAATCGATACGTATCCTATTCTATCCGCTTGAATCGCGAACTTTGAACGAACTATTAAACAAGGACAGGCGCTTGTGTGCCCAGACTCACAGGTGATGCTGTTCATGTGATCAGCTTTCATAAATTAATCACCTTTCATTGCGATACCATGCTTCTCCACAGGATACAAGACTTTGCTATGCTTCTGAGGGGCATCTTGTAGAATTTTGAAAGCCTATGCAGCACCTTATCAACCCGCACATCCAAGCATATATTTTCGCTCAAGTCTCAGAGGGAAGAAGTGCATTCCACTTTTAAGCTATACCGAACTACGAGCAGGGTAAGGTGCTCTCCCTCCTCTCATTACGATATCACCTAGAACAAGTATTTGAGAAACATGGGTAAAAAGAAGTATAGGTTTGAAAATGTCAGCGATGTTGACAAGTCACGAAATTTCGTGACTCGTCAACACCGTTGACATTTTCAAGGTGCAGCCGATAGTAAAAGAACAGGAATGGCTGTAAGACGGCACACCTTTTCGTGATGCTCTGTCACAACTTCGGTCGTTAGTACAGCTGCCGTAGACGCCTCCATTGCTTCGAATGAACCTGCCTTCAAAAATATTGCTTCCTTGTAGTTTGATAGCTGATATAGAAGGAATGAATACACTCATATCATTGAAGGCAACGTTGTTGCACACGTCGGCATTTGTCTCATGCCTACTTTATTAGAGAGCATTAGGAGATTTCAGCTTCATATGCTCCTGTTACAGGAAATTCCAGTTATGCCATCGCGTCACGCACAGTGAGTCACTGTCGTGACTTGCGTGCGAACATGCCTGGGTATATAGCATGCGCCGGGAAGAAACCGCTTCGGGCTAGGTCCGTCCTTTGAACATCATGGCTCAACACCTACCGTAAACGGTCACAGCCATGTGGAGCACGGGAAAGTGTCGATCCGCTGATTTCCTGCCAAGTGAAGACAGTCGTCGTTGTCTGTCGTCCTCCAGAGCGGTTGTCTCCTCAACATCCGCCTAAGCCACTCGTCTGAAAATACCGTCTCCTCGAGAACAAGATCTAGGATAAGGACGTCTTCACTAGCCAGGTGGAGGTGGGGGACGATAGGTCGAATTTCCGCTTGCGGCGTCGCACTCGCGGCGCCGTCAGTACGAGTCGTTTGGGATTCCGCTCAAGACGCAGTGGCTGGTACCGTAAGAGACCTTTAGAGATTGCACCTAATTTCAGACGGGTGGCTGTTTGCTCTGATCTTTCTTTCTGTTCTTATGCTCTGTGAGAACTGAAATGTTAAAGGTAATTTAGCTGTTATTGTTCCCTTTCATTTTCCAGTGAGTGATCCCTAGAAGTTTCTGCAGGACCGTTAAAAAGTGATGTAATTAAACTGTAATTGTTCTCTCTCACCCTGCAGTGAGTGATCTATAGAAGTTTCCGCAGGAGCATTAGAAATTGACGAAATCTATCAAGATAACACATCAATCAACAACAACCTCAAAATATGGATTGGGAGGGGGGAAACTTCTGCAAATGAAGTTATTTTTCTGATCATTTTTGTTTCCTCATCATCCTAATTGTCTCCTTCGTCTCAGTGAATCTCACATTCATCTCAAGTTTCAGTTGCAGTTGCTACAAAAACATTTCTGAAGGTAAAAGGGGTGCGATCGCAATTAGGGGGGGGGGGGAAGGGCATCTCACTACGGACATTATTTTCAGCTAAGCCTGAAGGGGAGAAGGACACCTTTTTCCCTCTAGGCTTAGGCAAGATTATACGCTTGCACGTGCAGATTGACCCCTCAGTGATCTCTGCAATATGCTCATATGTGCAACTTTTTATAGGATGCCCTCCCCCTTCACTGCGATAGCCCAGAAAAAGGATGTGAAACTGCTTCAGTAAAGGACCTGATGTCCTCTTAGCATCAGATTCCCTTTTCACCATTCACTGGCCTCGAGTCGCGACTCTATCGCTCCTACGGCGATCCAAACACATCATCATTTATATGATTTATGAGCAACGATGTAAACATTCATAAGGCACGTAAATGACACGACAACAAGATACTTCAAGGTAATGGATTAGGGATCAGTGAACTGAGAAGCATGGTAAGTGCAGGCGAAGGTTGGACCGGTCGCGTCCCGGTCCGACGGCCGAGTCCCCGTCATCGTCCTCCTCCCGGCTCCGCCCATTCGGTCCTCTTCCCTCCGGTCATCTGGAAACAAAGGGTCTAGAACATAAACATCAGACATAGTTATGCAGAATTCCCTGATGCCCCGGTTAGATAAGAGAAATATGGAAAATATGATATTTTAGATTTTAACTCCCTGAACCCTTACATCTCCCCCCTTACCCTAAGTCCGTCCTCGGACTTACGGCTGAATAGGAGGGTGCATGGAGCTGTCAAAGAAGTGGAGGTCGGTCACGAGGCGGCGCTGCTTACACCAGCGAACCACACTGGCCCACACAGCCGCCTTACGAAGGCAAGGAAGAAAGCCCAAGATAAACATACCATCCTTGGCGCGCGAAAGTGCGACGTTCAGACGTTTGACGTCCGAAAAGAAGGAGGCCGCCGCTGTAGTTTCCACCTGTGTTCGCGTAGTACATAGGATGATGATGGAACGCTCCTTACCCTGAGCGCTATCCACAGTGGAAACTGAAACTTCTGTCTGTTGTAGGATACGCTCGCATAGGAGCTTTTGATCACGATATAGACAAATGATCATGATGTTTGCTGCGGGAATACCTTTAGTCATAAGGAAACGAACCAAGACGTGCGCAGCGGTCGCTTCCACCATGTTACTATGCGACCCAGTAACTGACTGAACCGAGTATGAGGGAATATTGATTAATGCTACTGGTATTTTGGGATTTGGCATTGTAACACGTGAGAGCAAACCCTGCCGAAGAGACACGGGAGCGCCGCAGATCAATGTGTTGTCGTAAAACAGTTGCGAATTGAGTCGCATCATCTCGACGTGAGGATGATAGACTGTCCGGAGATGCGATATCGGTGTCCACGCTGGGTTGGTGACTATATCTAAAACAGAACGAGAACTTACCGCTACCGCCAACGGGATGTTTTGGATGCCCACGTAGGGAGGCAACTGCTTACTATCTCCGATAAGCGTTATGCTTGCTCTGGGAAATCGCGATATAAGTGCCATTAATGTAGCTTCTGGCACCATCGAGGTTTCGTCTAAAATAAACCTGTGCCAAGAATTACCGATTCTACGCCACAAACCT
This sequence comes from Trichostrongylus colubriformis, assembly GCA_963978905.1. Lineage (NCBI taxonomy): Eukaryota > Metazoa > Nematoda > Chromadorea > Rhabditida > Trichostrongylidae > Trichostrongylus > Trichostrongylus colubriformis. Next base: position 36,542,779 of record OZ022256.1, on the reverse strand, counting down.
TTCTTGTGCGTGAGGTTAAGTGCTGTAGATACCGTACAAAGGTACACATTTGGCTGATACAATTTAATGAATTTGCCCGTGAGAACTTTCAGTTGCCATGAAGTACGTTCTTCCAGGAACATAAGCTGCTTGTGCTCTTTGTTAACAATATTGATATTAGTACCTGAAAAGATGAATTCACGTAATTGGCGCCGTTCGTCGGCGAATCGCTTGAATGACTTATACAAAGCCTTGGACAGTAGATGCCCATGAGTCTCATGGAAGTTTTCCATGAGGCTCTGTAGAGAAAATGGGGACTGGTACTTTATGTTTTGTGCGACAGTTTCACTGACATACCGTACCGCTCTGATGTGCTCCGATTGCAGCTCTTCAATTTTCGCACCGATGACGTCCAACGCACTGTTCTGAACAGCTGTTACCAGAATTACCTGATTTTGCTTGGCAGATTCCTCCGCCATTTTGGAGGCGCAGACCGACTCACCGGCCCCGTACGCACTATCCACTATTTGGATAGGGTTTTCTTTATTATACATGTTGACCGCGTTGACTTGGTCCGGATTGAATTGTATTTGCGATCCTGCCACAGTGACAGTGATGGCGTCTAAATCGGGATAGTCGTACCCACTTACCTGCACGTCGCCCGACAGTAAGAGGCGAGCCGCCGTCCAACCCACCGTATTAGGCGTGAGCTGTGACATGGTAGAGTGCTCCATGAGTCTGAGGACCTGGTTGGCGCGGTCGTCCAGTGTGTGTAGGAACGTACCCACTGCGATCCGTTGGTTTTTGGAGGCTAATAGATAGGCCCTGAAGCGCACCCCGTCGGTTGTGTCCAGTCGGGTGGTAACGTCGAGGTAGTCGGCTTCCATTTCTATATCGATGATTTGAGCGTGCAATAGATCTTGCTCATACGCCCCTTGTATGGGACGCCCGACTGCCCATCCTGCCTTCTTACGCATTGGTATACGGAACTGCGCCAAAACAGGGAAGCTGTTAATGTCTGGCGAGGACCATATGGCCGCATGCACCGTCGTGTCCGTGGATTCCGCGATACAAGCTGCAATTGTTCCGCACGCCGTACTATACAATGGTGCTAGAAAAGAGCCGACCTCATGTGGGCGTTCACGGAATAAGTCAAAATTATGTAATTTCTTCTTCACCAGTTCCTGATGCTCCTTGCTGGTTAGTGTGATGTCAAATGGCGATGGGTCCTGACTCGGATGGTATGGAACGTCCGCCATATAGGACGTGAGTTCCTTTTCCGATCCGTCCCATGAACACGCGAATACCATGTAGTCCATTTGGCGTTCGCGAAATGGAGCTACTATGAAGGTGTTGGCGTCCATCTGAAGGGCTTCGCTCGGAGCTCCCAGTCGGAAAAGTGATGCTCCCACGATTCGGCGGTGACCTTGCATGCACAACGAAATCCTGCCAAGGAATAGACCCAGATTAGATCTCCTATGAGCATTTTTGTCAACGGTATGCCCCTCTTGCCTGTGACGATGTTTATAGCATAACAGTCGAGCTGTATCGTATGTAAGTCAAGACGGTCCGGAAGAGCGACCTCAGCATGCACGGTTTCCAGCTTTATGGCTTGTCCGTAAAAATTTTTAACCCTGTATAGTACAGGCGCAACCGTACCGTCAAGAACCAAACCTCGAACCGTTAGGTTCTGTTCGTCGGGCGATGCTGATGCCACCAACGGCATCTTAGGTAATGGTTCGTTCCTTTCTCTCATTTCTACGAGGTGCGAACAATCGTTGTTTTTGCGGAAGTCCTCGATGGCCTTGGGACCGACAGCGGCTAGAATTGAAATTCCTCCCACAGGTTCGTGGTCTGGACAACATTGACTGGGGAAGAGACCATTAACGAGACCGCTGTACCCTGAAATAGGAATTTTTTCGAAATCTGATTCTGCTAGACTAGTATTGTACGAGTCTGTTACTGGTGGACTCGTTTTTGGCCGTAGCAGATGAGCCCATGGATGGTCGACAAATTTTTCCAAAGGCTTATTTAGTTTATGCTTTAATACGTCGTCCTTTCGTTCGTAAGGTACGCGCCTAGGAACACCCGCTCGAGACGAGCTAGCGACTGGACTCGAAGGTCGCACGGAGGTTTGGTTTACTAGTGATGCCAAAGTGTCTCCGGCAACGTCATCAGTGTTTGCTGCACGACTTTTCCCGGCGGTAGCCGAGAGCCTTTGAAAAGTTGTAGGTGCCGATTCCTGAGCTTGTGCTCCGGTAATGGGCTCGTTTAGTGAAGAAGTGTCGTCGCTGTCTGAGGCAGTCGACGACGAGTCGTCCGAAGATGAAGATCCATCGGAATCAGACGAACTATCGGTCTTACTTGACGAACTTTTGTCGTCACGCAGTTTAAAGTATTTGGGTGCCGGTCCCTCAAGCGAGGTGACGAGCGAACTAAAGGACTTAGCTGTTTGTTCTCCTTCTACTTCCGTTGTTGTTGGATCAGGTAGAGGAGCAGACACGTCCATGGCGACGTCCATGGCTTCCATGACGTCCATGGCATCATCGTCCTTTGCTGATGGAGGATTGCTACACTCCTTAGGACCTGCAAAACTGCGAATATGCTTGGACGGTCGCGAGAAAAGAAAAACAGGAGGTTCACAGGTTAAAAATACCCTCGTCCGTAGGAGTCTTCAGTTTAGGTGAAGGTTCCTCAAGTGAGGTAACGTTCAAGTCAGACTGATCGGCAATAGGATCAGACAACGATTGGGGTTCTTGGTCCATACTATCTGCAAGTGAGAGGGATAGGTTATGAATGTCGCTTGTAAGCGGAAAAGTGTAGCCGAAACCGTAAAGAAATATGTGAACACGCAAATCATCGTAAAAAGATATCGCCGTGAAACAATGCTATAGTGGCGGGAGAGGCAAATTGAGCAGTAAAGAAAGTATGTGAATTGTTGGGAACTACGGCAGAAAGAAAAAGGTTACTTATGAAGAGCGAAGAGATTTTCGAGGGCGAAGGTTGTAACCGTGTTGCGGTTCATGTGTGGGAACGGTCTGCGGTTGAGCTTCCACTGATGTGGTGGGGTGATCGTACCCGACGATAGGATCGATCGATGCGTGAGTAAGCAAGTTTTCCTCTTCCTCTGGAATCGATGGAAGGGTGGAGGCAGGACCGGTGCATTCCACAACCTTTTTGATTTGATTGAGATGTACACGGCGTGGCTTGGACTGAGGAGAAGTTATGCTAACAATGACAGCATGTGGGGGCTCTATGTTGATAACTCTGAATTGTCCAATCCAAGGGAAGCAAAGTTTGCGTGCTAGACCTTGTTTGCTAGTATAATTTTTAAAGAAGACCCGATCACCGATTTGGACCTGTAGTGGTCGAGCCGCTTTATCATAGTTTAATTTCATTTTGATCTTGTATTGGCGTGCATGTTGGGCTGCGTTAGACCACGCGAGATGAAGCGCCGAGATTAGCTCTGTTTTGTATTCATCGACTTCGCTTGCGCCTGGGATCTGAGGTAAATCTTGTGGCTCTAAGATGCGGTCAATAGCAAAGACGGGATCTCGGCCGAACATCAAGAAATAGGGCGATTCGTCGGTAGCATCATTGATAGTTGTATTATAACAAAAGGCTACGCATGGAAGAAAAAGATCCCAATCTTCATGTTTTATATTGATGAATTTAGAAAGCATGACCTCGAAAGTACGGAATGTTCGTTCCGTAGCTCCGTTTCCCATTGAATGATATGGTGTAGCGAGTTTATGTTGAATGTGCAAAAGGTGGCAAAATTCCTGATAAAAATGAGATGTAAAACTAGAGGCCTGGTCGGAAATGAGCTCCGACATAGTACCGTATTTGAGGACACATTCCGTGAGGACTGCATGAGCGATGGTGTTTGCACGTGCATCTGGTAGAGGCACTGAGATTACATACCGTGTGAACCAACAGATCATATTAAGGATGTATCTATTACCGCGGTCAGTCACCCTAAGAGGACCGCACAAATCTAATCCTACTTTAGCGAACACCGCTTCACTATGTACGGGAATGAGGCGTTCTTTGTAAGCCGGGTTTGGCTGTCGCCGCATTTGACAGGTCAGACATGCATCGCACCATTTATGAATGTCAGAATGTATTGAGGGCCAGTAATATTTTCGCAAAATCTTGGCTAACGTTTTCTTCCATCCCATATGGCCTCCTGACAGCGCGCTAGAGTGGTGGGCGCTAAAGACTAGTGTGTGGAGAGACTGTGGTACCAGCAGAAGAGGGTGAGAGGGACGGTCAGAGCGGCAATAGTACAGGCAGCCGTTCGCCGCTACCGTAACTTTGTCGGCGAATTCCATGATCTTTGTTTTCTGCGACTCTGGAAGTGAAACGGCAAAGGACGGGTCATTTTTGAAATGGAAGATATTTTCCAGAAACGGGTCCTTCCGCTGCTCAGCCGCCATATCGACTGAATGATCCATTCCTCGAATAAATGTGCGACATGGCATGGCTACCGTGGAGGTATGGTCCTGCGTAATAGCAAATTCTAAAGGCAAACTAACAGGAAACTCCAAGATGTCTTTGAGTTCTTCGCATGATTCACCTAATTCATCGCTATCCTCCTTTGCGCGAGAAAGCGCGTCCGCGACTGTGTTCTGCTTCCCTTTAATATGGACCACCTTGATATCGTAACTCTGTAACTCAATGAGCCAACGGGCTAAATTGTCATGAGTTTTGCTTTTGCTTAGCAGAAAAGTGAGAGGTTTGTGGTCGCTATGAAGCACTACTTTGGTCATGCATATGTATGGTTTGAATTGTCGCAGGGCGTAAATTATTGCGCCGAGTTCAATTTGGACTGCGGGCCACCTGCGCTCTGTGTCGCTGAGGGTGCGACTACAGTATGCCACGGCGTAAAACCGTCTTGGGTCGTTTTCAAATTCTTGCATCAAGGCGCCCGCCTGCGCAACCGCACTGGCATCAGTGAAAATGTGAAAGGGTTGTTCATAATTAGGGAAGCCTAAAATTGGTTTCTGAAGAAGCGCGTCGCGCAGCTCAACAAAAGCGGACTCTTGGCGGTCGGTCCATTGAAATTTGTTGTCCTTTCGTGTTAACCAGGTCAATGGTTCAGCTATTTTTGCAAAATTAGGTATGAATTTCCTAAAGAATCCCACCATTCCGAGGAAACGCTTCACCTCTCTCACGTTACGTGGCACGGGGAATTCGCGCACCGCTCTCGTGTGGGCTTCCGCCGGGGAATAATGGTCCTTACTGATGACATGTCCTAAAAAGGTGATTTGCTTTCTGGCGAACACGCACTTCTTAGGCGAGGCCTTGAGGTTGAACTGGCGCAGGCGCGATAACACTTTTTTGATGGCATCCAAGTGTGTAGGGAAGTCCTTACTGTAGATCAAGATGTCGTCAATATAAGTCAGAACGCAATCGTCTAGACCGCCCAGTACTTTGGCCATGATCCGCGCAAAATAACTACCTGCCGCTTTTAGCCCGAATGGGAGGTGGGTCATTTGGTACACCTTGTTTTCGGTAATTACCCCACATTTATAGCTACTTTCCTCATCGAGGGGTAATTGGAGATATCCACTCGCAAGGTCTAGAGTGGTGTAAAATTGGTGTCCCCCTATTTTCTCTAGAACCACATCGATTCGCGGTACCGGATAAGGATCCGGTAGGGTTTTCAGGTGACAGCATTGATTGGCCGTCGCATGTCGAGGCATACCCTAAGAGAATTGTCCTTTTTCCGGACCACTACTAGGTTATGAACCCACGGGGTGTGAGATTCTTTCATGACCCCTGCTCGTAGGAGCATGTTTATATGTTTTTGAAGCTCTTCGCGATATTTAGTGGGTACCCGGTATGGCCGAATTTTAGCGGGGGGATCATTCGTTGTGAAAATGTGGACCTTTCCTGCTGTGCAACTACCTATATCGTACTGATGTTTGGAGAACACATCATGAAACGCATCCAGAAGTCGCTGTAGCTGGTTTCTTTGGTCCCCGTTCAAATCACAACTGTGCAGATCAACTTTATACGAAGGGTCTTTGTGCGCTGTGTCCACTACACATGATGCGAGTTGCGGAGGAGAGACAATGCTGTCCTCGGAGGGTGCGAGATCGTCAGCGGCTACCGTAGTCGCTATTGCCAGCCGCATACCCTCGTATAGGGTAAATGGCTGATTCGTGAGGTTCGACACCAAAAGGACAGGTGCTTGTGAAGAGATTATAGCGGGAGCTACAATGAGGTCCCTTTCCATGAGCTTACTGCATTGCGACATTAGAAGTAGTTCTTGGGATGGATTGGAATGGTCAACTACGCAGGAAACATACGATTCGGTGTTGGGTGGTATAATGATGGTTTTTTCAGCTCGTATATGATACGGAACATTTTTGGGCTGATGTGCGGTCCTCGGTAACTTCCCCAAGGGTAACACAGTAGACCCAAAGTAGACTTTTTGGTCACTGAAGTGGATGGACATCATGGGAAGCATTGCCAAGGTATCATTGCCCAAAATGACCTCATAGATCGAATCCATGTGAGGCACGCAACGAACTTTAGTGAAGTGGAGGATAGGGGTGATGATAATGTTCTCAATTTGGAGGGTAACTTTTTTGGAACCGGCCAGTGTAACTTGAGTACCCGCCATGCCCACTGCGGTGTCGGCTTTTGGCGGATCTAATTGAAAGATCCCCAAAGCTGGGCATAAGTCCCGCGAGGCCAAGGTTATGCAAGAGCCTGTGTCGATTAGCGCAGACACATAAATTCCATTGATCCTCAGGCTGATATGTGCTGAGAGGGGACTGTCCTTTGACGAGAGGCTAAAAACTCTTGGAAAATCCTGGGAAGGGCTTACCGAAGAAATAGTGCTTTCAACCACCGGAGGTAGCTCGCGCAAAGGAATAGCTTCCCTTCGGGAACCATTCGGCCGCGGTAAGCCCGCCAACAAGCGCGCTGCAGGGGAATTTAGTGAAAAGGAAGCATATAGTGCAAGTGCACGCAAGAGTATGTTCACGGTGACCAGAAAACAGCAAACGGCCACCCATGATTGGTATAGGTATGTGTACAGGAGTGCGAAGGGATTAAGCGAAAAACCGGTGGGAGCTATTGGGTTCGAAGACGTGCTCTGGTAGTTAGAGGAATGGTCCTCCAGATGGGCATCCAACGCGGTTTGGGAACCCTCCATTGCCGCCCAGAGTTCATGAAACTGTAGTTGAGGCAGGAATTCGCTGACATTGGTCAGAACGAGGTTATGAAAAAGTGTGAGAGCTGGTTTCATGTCAGATAGAGGAGGCGCATCCGTGTGCGGGATTACTGTAATGCGCGAGGGTGCGATTTCTTCCAGGGTCCCTGACATAGGGTAAAATCGCGTGACGGATCCCTGGTAAGCAATCTCAAATACCATTTTTTGTTTGCACTCCACAGGGGACGCAGAGTTCACAAATACTCGTGTCACAGGGTCCAAAAAGGTTTTCCAATGAGATCCATCCGGAAGGTGTACGAGAACAGAAGGAAGTGAAAAACACGAAGAATTAAAGGACACCAACTGGTACATAGAGCTATCAATAGGAACACATGACTTTGTACGAATAATATTTTCTCCTACGAAGACAGCGTCAAGATCAGACCGTTGGAGGAGTTTACGCATTGTTAGTGTAGGATGAGCGGACGCTGCGCTAAGTAGCGAGGCCGCTAAGGAATTAACGGATTTACAAAGATGTAGAATAGAGTGATAAAAGGATGCATTGAGTGAATGTTGCATGCTATCTTCCGCCGCCAAAAGTTGCGCTGCTAATTGATTTGTGGTAGCTAATCCTACTTGTTGCAAAATTGCCTGCCTTTTGTGGCGACGCTGATCATGAAGGATTTCGATACCGTAACCCTGGTCCGTAATAATTAGAGGGTGATTACAGTCATGGATGAGAGGCCCAGACAAAGAGAATGAGAGAGCGAATTCATGAGATTCACTAAGCCAAACATGATCAACCAAAGTGCCCTTCATCGGGGAAACTAATACGTACCTGCATTGTTCATTCTCTTCCGGAGTCCATATGACTGCTGCGCCAGTATTGGTTGAGCACGATCCATCCTTATATTGACATCCGTGTAAAGATCCAATAGGGCTCTCGATAGTTGGCGAACCGTGATAAGCGAATATAGTAGTCTGGAAGACGATACAATTAACAACTGAGATCGAACGCGGTGAGCAGCACTGGAAAGGAGCCGAAGGCCAATCAAACTGAATTTTATTCATAGTTTTCCATAGAGTCCCAACTGCTGTGAGCTCCCCATGCGTGCATGACCTTTGCTGCACCATATGTTTACAGACACCTATGGGGACATCATTTTCTTGCGTAGAAACGCTTTGGGAGCGGGCCCCGAAAAAGTTGACCGAGTAGGTTACGGTTTGAGAAACAATCCGACAAACGTGAGCGGTACTCTGATAGCGAATAGTATTCGGTCGATATACATTAAGCATAAGGAACCGCGGTGGAGAAGACATCGGAGGCAAAATGCGAGAGCAATTAATCTGCTCCGGAATTTTCCAGTAGTTCCTAGGAGACTGATTAGAGCAGAAGTAGGCTGGAGGCAAGGAGGAAGCTTGTGCACATGCTGCTAAAGCTAAAATGGTCATACATGTATATGCCCATGCCGCTGTAGAAGTGGAAGAGCGTCCCTTGTTTGAACCACTATTGTGGTCATCAGAAATGGTTGTCTGTTGGGTTGCGAACACAAGGTCCGCTAACGCATTATTTCGGTCTATCAACGCTGCTATCCGAGCGTCCTTGTCATCATCCGTCAAAGTGTCGGTACCCTGATCCTCTGCCATTTGTGGTTCGGCGGTAAGGACTGCACGCGGTGTAACTTGTCTCGGGTACCAGACGCGACCTGGACGTTGTTGATTGGCGTCAGATCCGCGATGTACTACATTAGAATTACGAGGATGGCTCGTAATCTGAGGTCTCATATTACGCGGCACTGGTGGCTGCGGAGGTTGTACATTATCTGGCGGTAGGGTAAAGTTGCAGAATGTTTGAAAATGACCCCTTCGACCGCAGCGATAACAAACAATATCCGAATTGGGCGCCCTTTCCCAGAGTCGCCTAGTTCTACTATTATTGGAGGGGTACCTTGGTGGCTGTCCCCGCTGTTGTCTATTGAACCTTTTCTGGTATGATCCCGATCCTGGTGGGGCTGAGGGGGAACGCGTGGATACCACGCGTACCTGGGGCGGAAGGGCTGGCTGCGCCCCGGGAAATATAGTTATGGCACTCGCGACGTCATTGAGAAGGGACTCATAAGTTGTCGCTTTTACTACGGCCTCATCAAACGTAACGGGATTAGCCGCTTTCACGTGGAATCTTAGTGCAGGCTTCAATCGGTCTTGGAATTCATCCAAAAGGCGCTCATTTTGTGCTTGCTTTGGCTGGCCACGCGTCACCTTTCGTACGATGTGCTTAATTCTCTCGGCAAAGTCGCGCGCATTCTCAGTTGGACCTTGCTTGCAATCCGAAAGTTGTTGTCTGGCCAAACTGCGAAATTGGTGCGACTCGAAGTGTGCGCGAAGGTGTTCAATGACTTTATGATATGAGTTTTTATCCTCTTCTGACAGGTCGTCAATGAGGTCGCGCGCTCCTCCTTCGAGGAACCCTACTAAGGTATTGATGCGGAGCTGGTCTGGTAAAGGAGGGTTTACCATGCGGACAGTGTCTTCAAACTTTCTTAGCCACGCTTCAAAATCCTGGTCATCAGAACCAGAGAAGCACTTAATCGGTTTAGGTGCGAGCTGCCCGTAGGTCAGGCCGCAAATAGAAGGAGTTGTGGGGTCACCCTCCATGGAGGGATTCCCCTGAGCACGACTGGTAGGAGTAGATTGATGAGCAGGTGGAGTGCTCAGGACAGAAGGCAAAGATTGATGAGAAAGATCCTCTACAGTCGAGCTTCGAGCGAGACTTTGCGAACGGGTGATAGCCGGACTTATGATGAGAAGAGCCCTGAGGACAGAATCCTCACGACACCACGAATGAGTCCAAGAATGTCACGAACTGCTTTCAACAGCTCTATATACCCGATGGCATTTGCGCCCCCTATCAGCATCTGTCATCTCATTAAATGTTGTTGTTCTCTGAGAATCTTTGTTAAGTGCCCGATGTTTCTGTTCGCGTCTTGAAAGAAAACATGAAAAAAAATGTGGCCATTCCCAGCGTTGAGTCAGCTTTCATGGGCTCGAAATGAACAGAGAGACAAAGAAATCTCGTCGTTGCTTTGTGTGCGGGGGTACGGTATGCAAAACTCAGCCTCGAACCAAGATTCGAATTTTGAAACCGAGGAGAAGAAAGGCCATGATTGAAATGACACTCATGATGCGATATAGTGAGAGTCACAGTGGAGTCTCCAAGAAAAGAACCGTGAAGGAAAGAATTCGGAGCGAAACCGCCATGTTCGCATGTTACCATCGCCTTACTATGAAAATGAAAAGAGAAAAAAATGCTTGAAAAGTGCGAAATACGGATTAATTTTGGAAAGAACTTTTTTTTTTGTTTTTTTTTGTTTTTGGATGACCGCTTATTGAATTCGCTGATCTCCGATATTTGATTTTGGAACTTGGCATATACTCCTTATGAGTGCTTTCACCCGGGTGGATCCACTAATTAGCTCATGGCGAGTTTTCACCGTCTGACACAAAGTGCATTAGATGCAAGGGAAGCGTACCAGGCTGTCTGAAATGAATAAAAGTGCGTCAGAAGTTGGCCATTCTCCCGGCGCTATCCACAACAGTCGTCCCCTTACGCTCGCCCCCGGTAGAGGCCTATACCGGTCATCCCACGGGCTAGTCCCGTGAGGCCTTCCTTCTATTAAGAGGATCAGAGCACGGTGAATCGCGGGGTTCAGTGACGCCGCACTCGCTGCTACCAGTAAAGGACCTGATGTCCTCTTAGCATCAGATTCCCTTTTCACCATTCACTGGCCTCGAGTCGCGACTCTATCGCTCCTACGGCGATCCAAACACATCATCATTTATATGATTTATGAGCAACGATGTAAACATTCATAAGGCACGTAAATGACACGACAACAAGATACTTCAAAAAATGGATTAGGGATCAGTGAACTGAGAAGCATGGTAAGTGCAGGCGAAGGTTGGACCGGTCGCGTCCCGGTCCGACGGCCGAGTCCCCGTCATCGTCCTCCTCCCGGCTCCGCCCATTCGGTCCTCTTCCGTCCGGTCATCTGGAAACAAAGGGTCTAGAACATAAACATCAGACATAGTTATGCAGAATTCCCTGATGCCCCGGTTAGATAAGAGAAATATGGAAAATATGATATTTTAGATTTTAACTCCCTGAACCCTTACACTTCATTGAGAAAAAATTCACTTCAATTTTCAGATCATGGCATGTATGAAGTCCAAGGATTGTCGTTATGAGTGTAGACATAAGCATGTTCAACTGACACTTTATACCATCACGAAGGTAGTACTTGTTTCCAGTAGATATGCCCTTCATCTTTTTTTTCAATTCGGAAATGCAAATCATAAAGGAAATTCGCTGCCCGTCCGGATTTCGAATTCGTTTGTCGGTGTGTGAGCTGCATTCATGATTATTGGAAGGATCTTTGGAGCTGCTGGAGGTGTTCCGAACTTAATCTACGCTTAATCAACATGAACTAGGCTTTGCGTTTCATATCTCTCCTTATTTTCTGATCTGTCACAACTATTGGTTGCAGGCATGCTCGTGGACGCACAAAAATGTATGGCTTAATTTTCATGCAGGTGCTTTTAATAGGTTGGTGAGAAAGTCCTGGGACACTGAGAACTTTTCTTTCAATTTCTAAAAAACTTTATTTCGACGTCATTTCAAACCAAAGTAATCACCTTCTGCATCGATAACACTTTGCCATTTTTTGGGCAGATCACGAATACCTTTCCTCCAGAAGGAAGCTGGTTGTGAGTCGAATAGGCGGGTCACCACCGATTCAAGTTGAGCTTGATCATTAAAATCCTTATCTCTGAGATTTTGTATGAGGGCCCTAAATAGGCGATAATCGGAAGGGGCAAGGTCGGGCGAATATGGAGAGTGAGGCAGTACTTCCCATCCAAGCTCCTCCAACTTCTCCCGAGACATTCTTGCAACATGAGGGCGTGCGTTGTCATGGAGAAAGTAAACCTTGTTCCGTTCTGACCGGTTTTTTTGCATTGCCTCGCTCAACTTCTGCAGCTGATAAGTGTAGATGCTTGCGGTTACTGTAGTCCCCTTTCAAGAAATTCGTGGTAGAGCATTCCTTGTGAGTCTCACCAACAGCACAGCATCACCTTTTTTCGATGGCTGTCTGTCTTCAATTGAGTCGGGGCCACTTCTCCTTGGGAAGCCACTGAGCTTTTGCTGTCTCCTGTAACGACCCTTCCCAGAAAGCCCTTGATCCGGAATCTAATGAGGAGAGACTGAGCGATGCTCAACCTCGATGACCGGTCTGAATCGCTCAGTTTGCAAGTCGAAAAAAAACGATCGTTAGTTCAGTGTTATCTACGATGGTGTGGCTATTGATCTATAACGTCGATCGGCCCACGGATCCTTTTTTCGAATTTTAACATCTTTTTGAAATTGGTGTCCCACGACTTTTTCACCAACCTAATACTACTCTATGTGCGAAATTCTCTCCATAATCAATGGACGCATTATTTTTTCCTCCTTTTGTTGCTCGCAAGTTTATCGTTGCTTGTTTGCGGTGTTTTTACCACTATTTACGTCGGCTCCACGGAAAAACTCACCGGCGCGCGTATGCGGCGCGTGCTAAGTGATGTCACAGCCATTGCGCAGCGCGACGGTGAGCGATGGCCTTGCTCCTACCGATGCGCTTTATAGATGGTAACCTTGTTTGTGCATTGCAAATGCATTAAGGTGAGCACATAATGCTGCGGAAAGTTTGCTGCTTCGACAGACTTTCGACAGCTGGGAGAGTTGGTCTTTTTTAAAGCGGGTGGCCTCTCCAGACGTATGGATTTGCTTTAGCCCAATGATGTAGAAGTCTCAGGAGATTGTGTGAGCTACGTCCCATGTATAACCATGCGGGGAGACACACAGTAGAAAAGTGCAAGCCATCTCATGACTTTGGTGAAGTGACAACAAGGTTATCCTCATTGAAGAGCAATGTTTGTAGCGCAGCCCATCGCAAACCGTCGCGTCGCACGGTGGTTGTGACGTCACCAAGCACGCGCTGCATGCGTGCGCCGGTGAGTTTTTCCCTCCTCCCATTTACGTCGAGCCGTGGGGCCTGCGTTGTAAATCCCCTACTCTTCGTTCAACTAAGTTTACGCTTCTTTTTTGTGACTTTCCGTTTAATTACATGTACCCTCTCATTCGATGAAGGGGAATTCTGTGTTGATTCATTTGTAAGATATTGCTGTTTTGCTGCATTTGTAGTTAGTGTAGCTACACGCTACTTTGTATATATATGGTAGATAATTTTCATTAATTGAACTTTAATCATTATTAATCAATTGAGAAGTTGTTAGTACTAGGATGTTCTTAACATGCTTTCAGAATATGTTTTTTCGCTTGCCAGCTGCGTTAAGGAGACGACCTTTGGAGTCACAGCTGCAGCTGGAGACTGTCTTCACTGTCTTCACGGTATTTAAGCCTCCCAGGATGACTCACATGGCTTCTGAGCGCTGTCTTCCGACTTCTGGCTGCTGGCTCTGATCGCCTCCTCGACGACCGCTTCATTCATCGCCTCAATAGTAGGTTCTCATAATTGAACCTATTTTTCCCGTATTCACTATAGTAGCCTGTTACAGATCCCAATCTCACTTAACCGCAATAGCTTCGGCACTCAATATTATCACTTACGAAGACTCCAACCAACAGTTCGTATCTGAATACTAGTAGATATAATAAATATTAGCTTATATCACTGTCTGTTTTCCTTCAGGACAATAACCGACAGTTCCAATAAAACTATTCCAATAATCCGCGTGGCCAGTGCAAGCACTGTAGGGCGAGCAACTACTTATTATATAAGGCTACTATAATTTGGTGCATCGACCCAATACGGATTCAGGTCGGTTCAACATTTTCTTTACCGGAAAATTCAAGAGCGGTTGCTTTTGCACTTTTGTTTTTGCCCAACCGCGTTTGTTTTTCTCTTTTCCCTCTCTTCGCTGATTCCTTTTCCTCGTCCGGTCCTTTGTCCGTTCTCATCGGTACTATTCCACTTGACGGACTGTTTCATTCATAGGGATCTTTCTCTTCTCTTTTCGAGGGTTGAAGATGACCACCTTAATTAGTACTAAGAAGCGTCTCCTCACCACTCATGTCAATAAACTCGAGCACTTAGTTGATCAGCTCAAACAAGAGCATCTCGAGGATACTCCGCTTGATCCCACCTTGTCGCAGGAGGTCACCTCTGCGCATATTAATGACTTGGAAGAGGGTGTCAGCGTCATCGAGCTCTCAATAGCGAAGGTAGAAAAGGCTTTGAGTGACCTGGCCTCACTATTTGACAGCCCTAATCTTTCCGGTAACGAACCTAGCGACTTCGAGGAGTACGCTAACAAAAGCGAACTAGCGCTGACGATGGCATTTGATTACCAACTGCTTCTTCAAGCACGGCTGCGAGCTCTCAGATCCTCAACAGCCCAGCCGAAAGTTATGCCACAGGAGCCCACGGCGCTTCCCTCAATAAGACCTGCCAAAGTCAAGACTCTGGAGCTACCACCTATTCCGATACCTGCCTTTGGAGGAAATATTTGGGAATGGGATAGTTTCTGGGGAATTTTCAATACCAATATCCATTCCCAAGATATCCCCGATATGGTGAAATTCAATTATCTCCTTAATGCTCTCAAAGGAGAGGCCAGAGATTCCATCAAGAAATTCCAGGTTACGGGAGATAATTACAATAAGGCCGTACAGTTTCTTCACTCCAAATACAATAATAGGGAAGCCTTGGTAAACGCATTAGTGGAAAAACTTGAGAAATGCGCTTTACGGGGGCATACAATAAAGGACCAGCGTTACCTTTTGGAACAGCTACAGGTCATCACTGCCCAATTAGAGGAAAAGGGGGAAGACGTCAATAATTCTTGGCTCGCCAAGAAGGTTTTGTGCAAATTCCCTGATCCTCTAAGGCGTAAAGTGATAGCGAAAAACAGGGAGCGGCCCCATCTACTCCCTTTTCAATGAACCTCCTCTTCGAATACCTTAATGAGGCAATCACTACGGAGGAATTATTTCTCACCTTCTCAGAAGCTAAACCCAAACAACCGGAGAAGGATACGATCACCAGAAAACCAAGTCCCAAACGATTCATAAAAGGGATTTGCATGTACTGTGGACAGAGACACCCTTCCAATAATTGCACTAAATATCCCACTCCACTGGAAAGATCGGCTTACCTGAGAGAGCATAAACTCTGTCTAATATGTGCGTCTCCCGCTCACAATACGAGCCAATGTAGGGGGCGCATGTGCCTCAAGTGCCAGGGAGCACACCACACTTCTTGTTGCTTCAAAGCCAACAGTAAGGTTACTCCTCCCACTAAATCACCCGCTACCAAGGACATTCGAAGTGGCCCAGTAGCAGCGCCAGGGAAGGTCAAGGTTCAAGACAATAATGGGAGGAAGGCAATGAAAGTCAGGTCTCATACCGTCACGGCTCCCGAAAACGAGGTATCCACCCCGTCTGTCAATGAGTCGGCAGAGACTGCCGTTCTTCAGCAGCAAGCTACCCCTGCCGAAAAGGCAAGCACACATCCATGCCTACCAGTAGGGAGAGTGACAGTTGTCGATACCAATACAAAAGCACTCATCAGTGTGAATGTACTGCTCGATACCGGGGCGGAACTGTCATTCATTGATAGTGCTTTAGCTGAACAACTACAGCTACCGGTCATAGAAGTCAAGGAAGTGCAGCTCATGACCTTCGGATCAGCGGAGGTCAGGAAATGTCGATGCAACAGAGTCCGCCTGGACGTCTGGGACATAGACGGTAACCCCCATACCCTGGACCTGTTCACCCACCACATCCTGACGCGATCGCTAGAGGCACCAATCCTCACCATGGACGACATGGAGCTTTTTCGCTCCTTGGGACTACCAACCACGGAGAATCAAAGCAAGAGGAGAATAAAGCCGTCAATTCTTCTCGGTTGCGATCAGCTGTGGGAGTTCATGAGAAGTGACAAACCCTCAATAACACTGCCATCAGGAATGCATATTCTGCCAACAAGATTGGGGAATCTGGTTTCGGGAAAACCCACTCAGAAGGGGCAAGTACTTCAAGTATCACAGCCTCATCTCGATGACTTAGATCAGTGGGAAACCCATTGGGCGATGGCTACTGTTCAAGAAGATACGCAGGATAGTGAAGTATCTCAGGAAGAGCAAGACAATTGGGACAAATTCTGGGCATTAGAAGCAGCAGGAACAGAGCAATTTTCTTGGACGGAGAAAGTAGCTCGTGCTAATCTCGATCAGCGAGTTTGGGAAAAATTCAATAAGACCATAGAGCGTCGACCAGACGGATATTACGTTCGTCTACCTTGGATCGAGCCCTGTCCCTACTTGCCAGATAACAAAGCAATAGCCTACAAAAGGCTAGTCAATGTATGGGCATCAATAAGCAAAGACGAACGACTCCTGGACCAGTACAATGACGTTTTTACCGATCAACTTCAAAGGAACGTCATTGAAATGGCAGAAGAAGATGCGATGGACGTTCAAGGGAGTCGAACTCACTATATTTCGCACCAACCAGTGATTACTCCCCACAAATCTACTACGAAATTGAGAGTGGTTTTTGATGCCTCAGCCCATTATAAGGACTGCCCTTCTTTGAACGATGTACTGTACAGGGGTCCAGTTCTTCTTCCTCGGATACACGGAATACTATTGCGATTCGGAATCGGGAAAATAGCAATGATTTCAGACATCGAAAAAGCTTTTCTCCAAGTTCGTCTACATGAACGAGATCGCGACGCAACTAGGTGCTTCTGGTTACGTGACCATAAGTCACCTCCCTCGATCAATAATACTGTAACGTTCCGTTTTACCCGAGTAACGTTCGGGTTGAAGTCGTCTCCGTTTTTACTGGCAGGAACAATCAATTACCACCTCAACACCTACCAGGACGAGGACGATTTGACTCAAGACATCAGGAAGAACATGTATGTCGACAACCTGCTGATAACTGGAGATGACTTGGAAGAGGCCAAGAATGTGTACCGTCGGACGAAACAAATTTTCCAAGAGCTCAACATGAATCTACGAGAATTCTCCTCCAATGACCAGCTCTTGATGGAGGCTATCGAAGAACAAGATCGAAGTGCAGAAACGAATCCTAAAGTGCTAGGCCTTTTATGGAATTTACGAGACGATACCATTCTAGCTTCTTGCCTTTTCCCAGATACCCCACTGTTGACTAAAAGAACAGTCACAAGTGCAATTGCGTCAATTTACGATCCCTTAGGCTGGATTCTTCCACTTCTTCATCGTGCAAAGGTGTTCCTAAGGGAATCGTGGAAGGAGCAATATAACTGGGACCAGCTCCTCAGCGAAGATAAGGAGAACCAGTGGCTCAATATCGTAAAGGCGGTTCACGGTTTCGAAAAGAGTAGGCCACGTCATCTTGCAGATAAGAACGCCGAGGTCACTCTAGTTACCTTTGCAGATGCCAGCTCTTCCTCAATGGCGGCATGCGTATATTTATGCCATGGTAACCAGACTTCACTTGTCATGGCTAAATCCAAGCTTCCCTCACTCCAAACAAAATATACTATCCCCAAATTGGAGTTGAACGCGATGACCTTGGCCATGCGGCTTTCCGAATACGTCTTCACCGAACTACAAGGCACTGTCAATATTACGGGAATCTACATTTTTTCCGATTCAGAGATAGTTCTTAACTGGCTAAGGCGGAATCGTGATCGAGAGGTGGGACCTTTCGTTTATAGACGGATTTTAGAAATACGCAATATTGCCCAATATCTTGCAAGACAACAAACACGTATCAGAATCGGTTATGTATCATCCCAAGAAAATCCTGCAGACTGTGCCACTCGGGGGCTCACAAGAGAAGAGTTGAAAAACCATTTGTGGTGGACAGGCCCCACCTTTTTGTATGACCCACCTTGTCAGAGGCCCAGTCAGGATAAACTTTTCGACTATCCTATTGAGGTCATCCAAGTCGATGACCGACCTGATATTGAAGTTATCCAACTTGATGACCAACCCGAGATTGAAGTCATCCAACTAGATGATCAACCGGATATTGAAGTCATTCAACTTGACGACCAACCTGAACCTGATGGGATTCTCGCTGTAACAACAGAAAGCAATAGTAACACCGAACTAATTAGTCCGGCTCAAGCGCAGACGCTTACAAAAGCTAAACGGATTCTAGCATATGTCTTGCGCTTCATCAATACATTAGCTAGACGTACCAACCTGAGAAGCTGTAGGTACTGGACAACCCTCATTCCACTAGATCCACTACAGCAAGAAAGATCAAATTACTTAACAGCTTCGGAGATTCGAACAGCGGGACTGGCGCTTATTGCGCATCATCAAGTGACACATATCACCCCGCAGATTATCAATTCTTTACGGCACCTCAATATACATCAAGATGAGCAGGGTATTCTCCGTTGTTACGGGCGATTAGAGAGAGCGCAATTAGACGCTACCACGAAGAATCCCATTCTTGTCCTTCAAAAAACGTTTCTAGCGGAGATCATAATTCGCGATATTCATCAGAAGGGCCATACAGGCATAAACCATACAATGGCCATAGTTCGGCAAGAGTACTGGATTCCGCAGCTACGCTCGCAAGTTTGCGCGGTAATACGGAAATGTGTCCAATGCCAGAAGTTCAATAATTTGCCTTACAAATATCCCACGCAAGGAAATTTACCTAAGCAACGAGTTATCCGCTCATATCCCTTCCAGCACACCGGACTTGATTATTTTGGACCTCTTTCAATCCGGTCGGCAACGGGAACTCAGGAAAAATGCTATGGGGCAATAATCACATGCATGACTACTCGACTTATACACCTTGATGTCGTTTCGGATATGACCACGCGAGCCTTTCTCAATATGCTCCGACGCTTCTTTGCTCGTCGGGGAATACCGCAGTCCATTACGAGTGACAACGCCCCAACATTTGAACTGGGGGAGACTATCCTGAGGGACTGCCTCCGAAATGCGCAAAACGACCCGGTGGTTTCACGAGAGTTAAGCAATAGAGAAATTGAATGGAGGTATAATACGCCATTTGCACCATGGCAAGGAGGATTTTATGAGAGGCTGATTAAATCGATCAAACATAGTCTCTTCAAGACAATAGGCCACTCCTTACTTTCTTTTGAAGAACTCACGACGGTACTGGCAGAAATTGAGGCTATGCTCAATACGCGTCCACTCACGTATGTGATAGGTGAACCACACGTGGATTCCATACTAAGGCCTATAGACTTCATTCAAAAGGACATGCAGGTGTACTACCCTTTTGGTAACGGATCGGAAGACGACGATCCGCAATACCTCCCCTCCACTGAAATGGCGGCGATCCAGACTAAAGTGCAGGCAGTGAAGGCCTTGGAGACATCTTTTCAGCTAACAGAGAAGTTCTGGAAAACGTGGCAGACGGAATATCTGACTGCGCTCCGAGAAAAGCATACGCTCAATATAGGGAAGAAACGAGGATGCGCACTTCATCCCAAGGAAGGAACGGTGGTGTTGATAAATGACCCGGTACAGCCAAGACATTCCTGGAAAATGGGTATGATTCACCAGGTTATAGCAAATGCCCAGGGAACAATACGAGAGGCTGTCGTACGATTGCCCTCCCACCGCTTGATTCGCCGACCAATTAACTTACTCACCCCATTAGAGCTGGAAGAGAGAGATTCTAACGACACTTCAGATTATCAGGAACAGCTTGCTGGGGGAGACCGTGAACGAGATGACGAAGGAATCACGCAATCGGGAACCACTTCTACTTCTGCTGAAGAGGTAGAAAGTGGACAAAGGTACAATCTTCGCAAGAGAAGACCCGTGGATTACACGAAAGATCCATTCGAGCGCAGGAACACCCCGGGACCCTCGAAAATGGTTCTTTTAACCACGTTTTTGCAATTACTGGTTTTCTGTGTCGGGAACTTCACGGTAGGAGCAGTAGCAACAGGGAATAACGAGAGCTCACGGGCAACTAGGGCAATAACATGCACTGCAAGAGGTGTACAACTGTATCTACCGGAGAAACACCCCTTTGAAATTTGTTCTGACTATTACTGCGTCGAAATCAAAGATCCACAAGAAATTGAAGTGGTAACTCTACCGTCCGAAATCATACTGCACGAGCACAAGATACAATGGAAACTTTCTTTTCCCGATTCGATAGAGATAATCGAGACCTTATGCCCAGCGGCACCGTTTTGTCCATCAATTGAATGTACATTCTGTAGCGCCAATATATTCAACCCAGAGTGCTGGCCAATTAGAGCAATACTCGCTACTGCCACAATACTCTATTTTGTGATAACTGGATGTTACGTGTTTCTGTACGTACCCCTCACTATCGGGAAACCACTGAGAGTGTTGGCCAATATTCTCTGGACAGCGTTCAAATTTCTCTCTTCTAAAGTGAGAAATCTCAGGCGAAGGAGATATAGTAACGCCATAGGTTTCCAGCGACGTCGGCTGGTGGAGATTTTGGCAATCGTGGCGATACTAACGGCCACACAAGGGTGTCAAATGGTTAACGTATTCTCCCCCCACTCAAAAGTGTGTTCGGAAAGCAACACCACAAATTGCCAAATCCAACTTTCCGTGGTCTTCAAGGTTAACGCGTTCAAACGCGAAGCCTGTGTTCGACTTTTGAACAATACCACTCTACTCCACGAAATACGACTACGATGGAAATCTTTAGATTTGTGGTGTGAACCGGGAACAGATTTCTTTACAAGGGAAGCTCAATACAAGGTAATAGACAGTAAAAGATGTGCACACGTCGGATCCTGCAAGGGAGAGAAGTGCGGAGCAATAAACTCGTCGAGTCTCATCCCGGAACTGGAACAGGGTAATCATTTTCCAGGCTACACCGCATGCGTAGAGTCCTGCGGGGGACCCGGATGTGACTGTTTTTTCCTGAGTTCGGGATGCCTGTTCTATAGGATCTATTTGGAGCCTATAAACGATAAGGTGTATGAGATTTTTCACTGTAATAGGTGGAGGCAAGCTGCCAACATCGAAATCTCTCACTTCGATGGCACTAGCCACAGTTTATCCACAATATCAGAGCACCTGAACCTCAATATTCCCAAGACGTGGAAAGCACTTACATTCACACTGACCTCCACCTCGATTCCGGTCCTACCGATTTTGGATAAATTTTTCATATCCGACTTCACACGTACCTCTTTGTGGAAGGACAATATACTTCCACCACTGCATTGTCCTACAATCGAGGACGCAAGAAACCTCAGTTGCTCTATGGTGGATGACTGTACGTGCCTGCCGGCAGAAACGAGAGTCAATTGTCAATGTAGGGACTTTCCCATAGGCTCTTGGTTCAATGAACTCGAGAATCAACTGCCAGTAAACTTTCCATTTATTCCTCTCTATCAAGATGAGCAGGCGAAAGTAAAGGCAGAAGTGACGAGCATGGTAACATCAGAAATAATTATGAATTTCATGGGTCCACTGAGTTCTGAACTAATAGTAGAGGATGCCCTCTGTACGGCTGATGCTACAGAACTTGCCGGATGTTACAACTGCGCCAAAGGCGCATTCACAGAGATTACTTGCTATTCCTCACGCAACAATATCCAGGGCGAAGTGATCTGTGGCGAAGCCGGCTTCACCATACCTTGCAACACCACAGGAATAACCTCAGTATTGCGATTTAGCCCTACGCACGGTCGAACGTTTTATGACTGCCTCATATCCTGCGGCTCACAGACAACATCTTTCCAAGTGGGCGGCATACTCAAATTCACAGCTTCATTTCAAGGGATGATTGACCAGTGGATCAAAGGAGAATCACAAACCAATGCTGAATTCGTGTGGCCTGACCTATTCCACATTGGTTCGGTATTTATCCAGTGGTACAAGACGCTAATCTTGACGATAGTGGGATTGGCTATAGCCATAGCCATTACATACCTCTTCATTTCTACATGCGGTATCAGGCTACTAGTGACTATGCTTCTGCTAGGACCCAAACTAGCTCTTAAGGTGCTAGTTTACCTCGCAAGCAAGCTCCGCATTGTCACCCACAATAAACAGCATTGAGAAGCGGGGAGCCCCGTAGGAACGTAGCAATACTGATTTTAGCACTAGCAGTCGTAGACAATACAATAACCTACAAGATCATTATACTAGCTAAGTAGACATCTAAACCTTACTCGATTTTCATCATTTCAGATTCGCACCATGGCAGAGGGTAACGCCTACCTAGCCGACTTCAACTTTATCTCCTCCTTACACAAGGAGGCAATCTCGGTTGATGACTTGGAAAAGGACATGAGGACAACTCTGCGCGAGATCGAACAGCATATCAAGATGGCCCGTAACGTGGATGCTCAGTTTACCCATCACCTGCTTGTCACATCCGGTCAAGACTTTACAGCAGGGGAACTCCTGATATATTAGGTTGATCGGAAAGTTTTGATAGGGTTGAGATTTTTTTTATTGCTCAGCATGTAGTGCAGGCTAATCAACAATATAATAACCATCGTTAGTTATAACACTTTCCCACCTAAAGAGCAGGTCAGCGATTTTCTTCTCCCAGAATTAGGAGGATTAGGAGTCAAAGAAGTCGCCGACCACTTGTTCAAGGTGACGAACTTTTTTTTGCTAGGAAAGCCTTAGGGGGCCGGAACAAGTGGTAATCTGAGAGGGCAGTATCAGGTGAATAGGGTGCATGTGGAACCGGGTCCCAACCTAGCTCCTCCAATTTTGCACGGCTCTCTTTACCCATATGGGAGACCCGTGCAAAATTGGAAGAGTTTGGCTGGGACAAGGTTCCACATCCGTCCTATTCCCCTGATGTTATCCCTTCAGATTACCACTTGCTCCGGCTCCCTAAGGCTTTCTTAGCAAAGAAAAAACTCGTCAACAATGACCACCTTGGACAAGTGGTCGGTGACTTCTTTGACCCTAATCCTCCTAATTCTGGGAGAAGAGAATCGCCGACCTGCCCGTTGGGTGGGACAATGTTATAACTAACTATGTTTATTATATTGTTGATTAGCCTGCATTACTTGTTGAGTTGTAAAATAAAATAGAAAAAATCTCAACCCTATCAAAACTTTCCGATCAACCTAATACATTAGTCGGATGCTGAGAACAGCCACGTTTGCGAAAGAAAAAATCCTCAGCTTCACTCAACGGTTCATGTTGGTCGAGTCAATATTCCGCATGTCGACGTACACCGGAAAAGTTCCGGAAAAACGAGTAACAGAGTGGGGCGAGGATAAAGCGCATGATGTGAAACAGCTCAAAGCCAAGGTGGAATATGAACTGAGGATACTCGATCGACACATCTCCGATATCGAGGAGGAAAGTATTCACTCGAGCGGAAAAAAGAATTCTAGATGAAAAGGTGGAAAACACAAGAAGTTTTGTGAACGCATTCAACAAAGCCGTCGAGAAGTTGGAGAAAAATCTCCTCGAAGCCATTCGTCAGATCAGTAATCGAGCGGAACCGTCACAAGGCGACAAACCAAGTGCGGAAAAAAGACGGCACAGCAGCGAAGATGAGCCAGGACCGAGTCACTCTAAGATAAAGGTGGTCTCGGACGATGAATACTTGCAAAGATTAATCGAAGAAAATAGAGACAGTCAAGATGACGACGAAAACGGCGTCCAAAACAAGAAGGAACAGCAAGACGAACGGCAAGAGAATCAAGCAGAGCAGTTCAAAAGCAAAATGAAGCAAGAAGAGCAGCTCAAACAAGAAAGGGAAGAGCAAAGTCGCAGACTACAAGAGGAAGAACAACGTCGACGAGAAGATCAACGCCGCAGACAACAAGAAGAAGAACAACGTCGACGAGAAGAGCAACGCCGCAGACAACAAGAAGAGGAACAACGTCGACGAGAAGAGCAACGCCGCAGACAACAAGAAGAGGAACAACGTCGACGAGAAGAGCAACGCCGCAGACAACAAGAAGAGGAACAACGTCGACGAGAACAACAAGAACGACGAAGACATGCAGAAGAACCACGACGTAGACAAGAAGAAGAACGTCGTCAATACATCAGAGAGCTCGAACTTGAACTCGATGACCTTCACAGGGGACGTAATCTACTCCCGCAGAGGAAGATTGGTAATGCCGAAGGGGTTGACGTCACATGCTCCTTCTGCGGTCGTTTCGGCATCCACTACTCAGACTCGTGCGGGGATTTCACCAGAGGAGAAGAACGTCGCGCCTTCATTGAACGAAGCAGAATGTGCATATACTGCTTGGGTCCCCACGAAGCTGATCATTGCAGAGCAATGGTGCGAAGCTGTTGGTATTGTGACATCGTGAGAAACACGGCTCTTAGGTTCCTCATCGAGAACGACGGACACCACAGAGCGTTATGCAATGTCCCCGACGCTAAGGACCGCATCACAGCGAGGATCAGACTCGTAAGAGATGAATTAGACAACGTAAGGCACGGGCAATAATGTATGTCGCCCGGAGTGTAGCTACACGCTACTTTGTATATATATGGTAGATAATTTTCATTAATTGAACTTTAATCATTATTAATCAATTGAGAAGTTGTTAGTACTAGGATGTTCTTAACATGCTTTCAGAATATGTTTTTTCGCTTGCCAGCTGCTTTAAGGAGACGACCTTTGGAGTCACAGCTGCAGCTGAAGACTGTCTTCACTGTCTTCACGGTATTTAAGCCTCCCAGGATGACTCACATGGCTTCTGAGCGCTGTCTTCCGACTTCTGGCTGCTGGCTCTGATCGCCTCCTCGACGACCGCTTCATTCATCGCCTCAATAGTAGGTTCTCATAATTGAACCTATTTTTCCCGTATTCACTATAGTAGCCTGTTACAGATCCCAATCTCACTTAACCGCAATAGCTTCGGCACTCAATATTATCACTTACGAAGACTCCAACCAACAGTTCGTATCTGAATACTAGTAGATATAATAAATATTAGCTTATATTACTGTCTGTTTTCCTTCAGGACAATAACCGACAGTTCCAATAAAACTATTCCAATAATCCGCGTGGCCAGTGCAAGCACTGTAGGGCGAGCAACTACTTATTATATAAGGCTACTATAGTTAGTACACCATTCTAAAACACTGAGTTTTTAACTTTGACATGATAATGCCATTACAGAATCTGCGCTTTTAATCTTTTCATCCTTCATCTTTTCATCAGCTGGTTTTATGTCCTTGATTTCATGAGTACGGTGTCTTATGATGTTTGGTCGAATGTGCTTAAATTGTTTGAAAACATAAATAACAGGTTGTACTGAAGGAATTGTAGGGTTTTCCTATCATCACTTTTTATTACTATTTCTTCCAACAAACGACAAAAAGAACAACGTATTCACCATTGTTATCGGAAACACTCTGCCACCACTTCGGCACTCGCTGATTCCCTCCTCCAGAACTCTGGGTTCTGAGAGTCAAAGAAGTTACCGATCGCCTTTGCAAGCGAGTCACAATCAACGAATTTTCTCTTAGTCAGGAAGGATTAAGAGGATGGGAAAGGTGATGGTCAGAAGGAGTAATGTGTGGAGAGTATGGCGGGTAGGGCAGGACATCCCAGCCGAGCTCCTGTAGTTTGGGCTGGGTACTCCCCTTGACATGAGGGGCTGTCATACGAAAATGAACTGAATCGCACCAGGAATCTGGCCGCCAGACTTCGCGATTTCTCGCACTATCGCACGCGATACTGCGACCTTAAGAAATTGTAATGTCGCAATTTCGCGTGCGAAGCCATGACACCACGTGATCGCGAAATCGCAGAATAGCAAAATCGCGAAGTTCACAGGCAGCCAAAGGTCGAAAGGAAGAAAATGCACGGAGATCCTCAACTACACATGCAAGGAGTGACTGCAGTGTTACAGCTCAGGACAACGTAAGTAGACAAATATTTTATTAAGGAAGACTGGCATCGAGGATTCAAATATACATTACCATTAAATCTATCAGCATCTAGCAACATCAACAACAACTATCGACATCAACACAATATTAATTACAACAATTATCATCACAGCCATTATCACGATCTTCCGTGGTGGACTTCTTATAAATCAGCAGAAAATAGCTGTTTGAAAAGAGTAAGTGACCGAAAACCAGTATTAAAACTTCTGGAACTGCCTTGAATTCTCAAAGCACCCAGCAAAACAGCAAGATGTGAGTATCAATCGCTATAGCACTGATACAATGTGCATCCCAGGGTCAGGCTTACGGACGAATTATATGAATGAAAGCAGTTATTCAGCAAGAGGAAGTTCGGCTAAGGCAGATGACCAATAACCACGATAGAACTTGACCGGAAATTCAACACAAATGACACAGCTAATGCATATGTACACAACAATTTTCCGTGCTCGGTTCTCGATTGTGTAAGTATAGCAAATTAACCAGCCACGGAAAGACGACTAAGCCACAAACTACAGGCAGTCATCTCAAATCGTGAATATTTCTTTAGATGGAATCGTAAAAATTGAAAATTCGAGAGCTCATTGCAAGTTTTTTTTTGCTACAGTACTTTGTAGTATATTGCTGCACCATTCATGTAACTCCGCGAACACTAATGACTGTGAAGTTTTGATTTCTGAAAAAAAGGGTTGATAACGTAACAGATTAAGTCACACACAGCTCCTTCTCAGCCAGCTTCTTACTTTTATGAGGGAAGCTTTGCATGCTGCCCCAAGCAAGCGAATACAACATAAATATTTGAGTAACAGAGCAACTTAAATTTCCATGGACAATTACTCTAGTCTCGAATCAATGACCATCAGTAAATTTGAGTTTGAGCGTGATTTTCAATTAAAATGAAGTGAATACTGGTAAATACATATTAGATATCGCGACGCCATACCAAACTCGTTCATCAGCTCATAAGTATGATATCCCAGTTCAGGTAGATTTTTGACGTGCAACCAAAAATACTATCACTACTATAAATAAATAGGAAGAAACTCAATGTGTCCTTTTTGTTTGCAATAAAGGCACAAACGTCACTGGTCGGTGCATAGAGTAAACGTCTGGCTTTGCATGGCGCGTCGCCAGTCGAGCTATTAAAGTGCTTCCGCCTGTAATAATGATTTATCAAGAAAAATTGAGCGAACCCATTTTAAAGCAGCGGCAGCTATAATTTGGCCGCCGTCTACGAACAAATTGCACATGACAGGGGGTAGTGGAGAAAAGCAGAATGAAAGGGTAGAACCCAGAATATAGGACACCGTTCTCTTCGCTTACTTCCGCAGCTGACCATCAGAGTGAGAACGGAGCCACAGTGGTAGAGACAAGCTGCTTAACAATGCTTCGTTTGCCGGAGGCTCCCAAAGCATAAGAACAAAAGCAAATCCAAGCAAATAGCCGCCTTCGCAGCAAGTCAGTGCAACTTCGATATTTTATCTTTTTATTTTTTATTTTGCCTAACGATTCCGGCCCGTTGTGTCTTGAGCGGAATTGCAAACGACTCGTACTCGCCGCGCGGTCCGCCGCGGGAGTCGCGCAGAAACTGACCTATCGATCCCCACCCGCCAGGTGAACCGGACGTGCTTCCCTTCTTCCCTGGCCCCAGGATTACCTCGTCACCTACAGGTCGACCAGTCTCTACCTGAGTCAGTTGTTTGTGTAACAGTAGTTGTATCATTTAAACCTGCATATTTGGTTTCCTCATATTCTCTTTCTATGTTATGTCATTCCCCCTTTTTATCGTATTATCCGTAGTCCTCATAAACCTGTAGTATAATCTAGTGTTCTGTAGTGTAGCAATACCTCACTGTAGTCATATCATCTTTATTAGTAATCTCTTCGCAAAACGGCTAGGGTACAGGTCACTGGGGGCTCGCGCAGGCGATACACAGCATTCTCTTCATCGCCACAGGTACTTTTAAAGGGTGTGGACCCTTCCAATACTCACGTTCTGCCGTCATCCGGTGGGGACTGAACCGCACGATGCATACCGATACAAACCGCTAACCGCACCGGCCACGACAGCCACTGCACGCAGCGAGTTTCCTGCTGGTACCATTGACCCAATTTCCGACTAGTTGGAGAGTCCTGACGCTTAACCAAACCCTTCTAATCCTTTGTGTTGACGCACCTTAACACAATTAGCGTGTGCTCACTGGCATCGTTACCAATGTGATCGGATGCTACCAAGTGTTACAGGATAACAGCTTTGTAACAACTCACCGCTAACCTTTGACTTGAGACTCACGGAGTAACCCCTGAAGACGTTGCGCACTCGGTGAGCGATAGTTGGCTAATGTGAGTTAGGAAATCGATAGAGAGAGGGATACGAAGCTTCGCACCGCAGGAAGCGCGGAGCTTCAGTGACAGAGCAGCATTAGCCGCACTTCGTTGATCTCTAGATGTGCATAAAAACACTACCCTTGCTCATCTCCTTTTCTTGTGCTTTTGGAGTTGCGCATAGCCGTCAAGATGGTGATACCGTGAACATCGCTACCTTATTCTTGGAGTTCTATCTTAAGCTGGTGGCTGATGACAGAGAACAGAGCCACCGCTCAAAATCACTTGTCGCAGAGGATGATAATTGAATTGTCGGTCCCATTGCCTTCATTACGAATTCTTATCTCGTCAACGCAGCCCTCGATGGAGATATGGCAAGACAGAGTAGGAAAACGTACTATATAGTTTTGACTTTTGATAGCTGATGGTTCGCGTTTAGCCCGCGATGCGAAAGCTGTTACAAGTATGCTGAATTATGAGTAAATGCTTTTGCCCATAACTCAGCATACTTGTAACAACCATTCCCTCAGTGTGGGTGTGTGTCTGTATGCCTATGTGCGACCGTTTGTCTGCTACGGAATGCATATTTCGCGTCACAGCATAATGGGACCCAGGATTTTGGAAGCGAAATGAGGGTGGAAGGCGGACTCAAGTGGTGGAAAACCAAAAGTTACAGTAACTGATTAGGGGTGCTAAGCAAAGTCGTAAGGCGAATGCCACCAAATTTAATGCTTTTTTCCAGTTACGGGTCGAGATGCTTATGGGTTCAGTGGTACGGGGAAAACAAGGGCGGATCACTCGTATTGATAGCCGATAATAGGCGTAAGTTTTTGAAAGCCACAAATTCAATGGGATTTCCGTAGAACCTGAAGCGTGAACACTCGTGCTTTTTAGCGAGTTGGGAAGGGACCTTGGGAAGGTAGATAATCCAAATCGGTTACTGTTGATAAGGGCTGACAAAAACCGTCAGAAGGTGAGGGTGCATATATAGTTAGGTCAGAGCGTCTCCTGCGACCTCACGCACTCAAACAGCCATCGCAAGTTGCTGCAGCCGGATGGGATTTTTATCCGGACGCGGCGAGCCAATGTTGTGAAGTCCTTCAAAGAAACATATCATATCAGCAGCAAAGATAATTACAGAGCGACGTATGTTCTTACGCACGGAAAATGAATTAACACATGCTACGCGTGTGGCCGCCTCACGATATACACCAGAGTGTTTTTGATCAAAAGTGATAACGTCTGATGAAAGCTCATAAGGGCCGCTAACAACACGTTGCCTTGATGCTTAACGCCACTGCGTGAGCAAACTTCGTTTAGATCCTCACACGTTGGGATACTCACAGTAGTCCGCGAAAAGAAGTACGTAATGAGGAAATGACTGACTACTGATATCGAAGAGGTCCATATCACATCATTCAACACACTGATAAGGCATTACTAGGCGCTAGCGCACTGGTATCTTTACAGACACCTATCTTTGTTCGTAATATCGAGCAGTCTAGCTGTTGTAACACTCGGCAACCATTATCGAAATCGAAGAGAAGTTTTCTGTGTTCGCGGTGCGAACACTGCAAAAAACGAAGGCCTCTCTCGAGCTGAAGCCAAGTGCGACGCCAGTTTTCCGGAAGGCACGTCCAGTTCCCTACGTCATTAAACCACGGATCTGTCAGGGGATAGACAGGCTGGTTGCTGCAATTGTTTGAGTCCAGTCGATCACTCCTACTATGCTGCACCCGTTGTCGTTGTTTAGAAGAGAAATAGATTCATTCGCCCACTCGCAAATTTTTCTACAGGTCTGAACGACGCTTTGGAACAGTACCAGCATCCGCTTCCAACAGCAGAGGAAGTCTTTGTCAAGCTAAATGGGGACACTGGAATTTTTTTCAGCTCGATCAAACGGAAGCGTACGTACATGGTAAGATGTATGGAAATTTTCGACATCTCGTGGAGTTCAGGAATTCCAACGCGACGATGCCAAGTGAAACAGTTGTGATATAATAACCCATCACTGATGTCTCAAATGGATCTCTTTCTGCTCCTTTTCTCTGCTAAGAATGCAAAACACTCTTTTGATTGAGAGTGTTAGTAACAAGTTCTATTGTTAGTGCCGAAGAATCACGATCGCTTAGTATATAGTACGAGACAAAACTCGCTCTCGTTTCCACAACCCCCTTTACAAATTCCAGAGTCAACTGAGAGAAGATGCAAAACGCGACTGGCACAATGTGGCCCACTCTCATCATCCATGAGTTTGCTCGATCATGATCCCATACCCTACCGTTACTATTAAGCCGTTCGCATGTCGTAGGGTGCTTTCTGGATTTTCCCAAAGTGCTTTAGCGATTCTACACGTGAAGTTTTCTTGGGGCTTGCCCCTGAAGAAGTTTCATATAGGTGACATACCTCTATTCGTTCGGCGTTATTGGAAAGTAAGTCTGAAAAGGTTACAACTCTAGCGATACTTTTGCGCTGTCATGCAAGGAGGCCCATGAGGGAGCGGTGAGCTTTCTTAGAACGATATTTTCTATCTCGTAGTGTCACATACATAAAGGATAAAGTTTTTTGGCGTTAATCAATCCCTTCTGTGGGATGCGCCGCACATTCTATTGTAGTTCCATTCAGAATCGTGATGGTTGGTGAATGTGATGTGGCCTGGACAATGACTAGCGGTGGCCAACCGATGTACAAGTCAGTGCTTTTATCCTCCCAGACGAGTCTGGTACCAATTCACGGACCCCGGGGGGGATGGAAGGCCTGGTTGGCCTGGGCGGGTGTTGATGCGGGATTTGATCCCCGCACCATGAGAGTGGGGTGCGCGCCACCTGTCACTACACCACCTCCGCCCTGTCACATACATACATGAAACAAAAAACCGTCTGAATTTTGGATGGTTCTGAGAGGACCAAAAAAAACCGACAAAAGTTGCTTGGGAAAATTCAATTTTGACCACTTCCTTGCACTGCTTACAACTTGTGGAGTTCAGTATATGCCTAATAAGAGACTCTCAATCTGCACCAAACCAATGCGAACTGGATCCGAAGTGAAGAGGCACCTATTGTAATTGCTAAAAAGGGCACGGAAAACTCATAGTGAATGCAGGGGTTACAGTTACTACAGAGAGCGGATAAATGGAGAGCAGGGTGGACTGCTCATTCGAGCGGCAAGGAGGTATTCATGGTTCGGCTCCTTTTCGTCACAGGACGGTCGCATTTTTTGCATTTCCACTGTCCATGGCTAAACTAGAGGCGCACAAGCAAAGTTGCGGCATCGTTGCTAGTTTACCAGACCGACCCCATTAACGAGTTTTCAGCGTTTACATGCCTAATTTCTTCGGAGCCCTTAGCGCGCGAGCCCTCGTTCCCGTGTGGACCTAATGTGGTACTCTGCTCAATGAGTTATTATCCAAATTTTGACTCAACTTCGAAACAGTGAGGTGGACATAGAATGCAGTGAACATGTGCAGAATGGACGCCTCCCTATCGAACTGCACTTAGCAACACCAGGCAATGGCGAAAAATAGCAAATATTTTCTGATACTGGCTAGCGACCTCCTTGTTCTGGATTATGGAAGAAGTACAAGCCATCTCAATTTTCCAAACATAAGCCAAAATCTCGATTAGATTGGAAACTTGTTCCCTCGGATAGTTCGATCTTCTGGGCATGAATATCACACGCGGTTTGCGGGAAATTTCCTGGTTCTAGTGTTAAGAGCGTTAGCAGGTCCGTTAGCTGTCATCAAATACATTAAAAAAGTAAAATAGGGGCACTCTGGCAGACCAAAAATGAATTTTGCACGTAATCCGCATGTGCGGTCATACATGAACACAAATGAACGAAAATTGGATAAATGCAAAACTTCGTTCTTAGTGGGAATCGAACCATCAGCCATTTGCTGGCAATCCCAAAACCATTTTGTCCACTTTGACACCGGTTTTTTATTCATTTACGAGCCCCTATAAAATAGAAAAAACCTTCTCAGAAAAGCTGTACACTCATCAAAACCCACGGATTATGCACGGCCTCTTAAAGGAATCGTCCACGGAAAATGAGTTTTTGTGTTATCCATATGTTTATGTTGTATTTGCCTAATGTTAGCCTCATGCAAAATTTCACGCGAAAAAATGTGAATCTGGCTGAGATACAGCACCACAAAGTGCGGTCCCAGTGGGCGGGGCCTCCGTGTAAAAGTCTCGTCCCGTCTTCCGCCGCCGTTGGGAACGGAGAGTAGGACTGTTTACGTAACCTTCTGTTCCTACAATGCGTCTCCGACCACGACGGACGCGGTACGAGGCTTTTACACGGAGGCCCCGCCCACTGGGACCGCACTTTGTGGTGCTGTATCTCAGCCAGATTCACATTTTTTTTCGCGTGTAATTTTGCATGAGGCCAACATTAGGCAAATACAACATAAATACATGGGTAACACAGAAACTCATTTTCCGTGGACGATTCCTTTAAAGCAGCATACCGGATTTGCAGAAAGCCTTCCATGATTGCTGCTGAATCTGCCATATCACAGAGGATCTGTTTAATTGCAAAACTTGAATAGCATCTAATTTCTTTGTAAGCAAATGTTTACTCGACATTAAAAAAAACCAAAACAGAATTCTGATAACTTCAAATTCTTTAACAAGACTGCTAAATTGCTCATTACTGCTCGTTAGCTACATAAACTGATACGCAGTCAATCGCGCCTGATCCTAGCTCATTTGCGGTAGCATTGAAGAAAGTTAATCGCATAGTATAACCTGATTGAAAGTTCCTATGCTGAAGATTGACGCGTGTTCATCCTTGTCCCATGCGGTTGCACGAAAGTTAGGTTTCCTTGTCTGTCATTTCCGTAAAGACATAGTAGAACCTCCTCCTTCTTTGCCTTTAGTGAATCCTTTCTTTTTATTTACTTTTTGTTAAACACCTATAGGATAAGCTACATTCTCACTATGGTCCCTCCATGAAATAGTTCATTACCCAATTATGCTTCTCTATACAAAAACAATGATATTGATTGATATGGATAGACAGCCCTTCGCCATAGATTTCGCCCTGTGTAGTTATGTTCACCTACCGGGGTTGTCCAGTAGTCGTTCCCTGCCTTCCTTCCTTCTCACGAAGTCACATAGAATCTTAGCATTTGATCCACGCAGATCCGCGGAAGCCACCCACCCTCCCCTCCCCCCCCCCCTTCCCTTTGGAAATTCATTTTCCTTCTATAGCGCTAGCTGTTATGTTGCCGACTTCTCATTTTTCTCGAATCTCAACTATTTCATAAATGAACTACTTGGCCGCACAGCGCTGCGCGAATAACACAACAGAATTATGTAATAGAGAAATTTCGATACTGAGTAACGGATATCGAAGAAGTTCATATCGCGCAGTTCCACATTGTGATAAGCGCAATACTGAGCGATAATCGATAGTCTATCGCTATCGATAATTTGGTCACTTTCAACTGCATATCGTATTACTGAAGGTGACTTAGCGGTCGATACCTCTTGTACAATGATATCGACGACCATGAGAATGGATCAGAAATAAATGTGTTAACCCACTAATCATTAAGCACTTTGGCTGAAATGGTCACTATTGTGAGTTTTTATAGTTTAGAAATCGATAGCCTACACGGAAGGCCCATCAGGTAATGGTGAGCTTTCTCAAAACGCTTTTTTGCATTTCATAGGGTCACATACATGAAGCAGAAACCCGGTATCAAATTCGGCTAAATGGTTTTGGGGGGCCCAGAAATTGGTCAATGGTTCGACCCCCCTGAGGCCAAATTTTTGCATTTATCTAGTTTTCATCCATTTGTGCTCATGTGTGACCGCAGGTGCAAAATGTGTGCAAAATCAATTTTCATCCTGCAAGGGAACCGCTATCTTCAGTATTTTTGAGTATTGGGCGAATGATTTGTTTGGACCTGCCAACGCCCATAACAAGTAAACCAGGGGTTTTCCCGCAAAGCACGTGTGATATCCATGCTCAGGGGGTCAAACTACCCTGGGTGACATGTATTCAGCCTGATCGTGCTTTTGACCCAAACTCGGAAATTGGGCGACCAATAGTACTACTACTACCATAGTAAAGAACACTCAACGAAAGGAGGTTGGTAGCCGATATAAGAGAATATCTGCTATTTTTTCCAACGCATAGTGTTGCTGGATGCAGTTCACTTGGAATACGTTGATTTTGCACATGCTCCATTGCATTTAATGGAGGCTTCTAGTTGTTCGTCTGTGCAAGTAGAACAGTGACTGTGTGCCCATGTCCATCCCATTGCCTCGAGTTGGGTCAAAATCTCAATTTGGATAATATCCTGTATCTTGGGCTACGTGGGTCTCCTGTGCACGAATATCACACTAGTTTTGCACGGAAACGCCTGGCAGGGGTGCTAGGGGCGCTGAAGGGTCCAAATAAGTTAGCCACTGAAAACTTGTAAACGCCGTCAGTTTGGTGCACCGGCAACGAAAATTGCACCCATTTTGCATGTGCGCAAGTAGTTTAGCGCTGGGCGAGAAATAAGAAAATGCAAAAATGTTGACGTCGAGGGGAGTTGAACTACAGTCGCCTCCCCCATTGTGCCAATGCCAGTCCACTCCACTATCCATTCGCCCATCCAACCACTGATTAAAGGCTGACCTGTGCATCCCCTATGAGTTTTCTTTGCTTCGTTTAGCAGTTACCATAAGAGATTTCACATTTTTGAACCAGCTCGCAGTGGTTTTGGCGTAAGTTTGAAGACAGTCTTCTGATATGCATATACTGCGCGCCGCAGCTGGAAAGCATTGCAGCAAACTGGTCAAAATTGCTTCTTTCTAAGCAGCTTTTGTCACTTATTTTTTGGGCCTCCCAAAACCATTTAGCCGAATTTGAGGCTGGTTTTCTGCTTCATGTATGAGACCTTATAAAATGCAAAAATCGTTCTGAAAAAGCTCACCACGATCTGATGGGCTTTCCTTGTTAGTACTCGTTTTCATCGACTGGTAACAATTCATCCACTTGCTGAGCATCTGATTCTTGCATGTTGGTAATAGATTCATATGTCAGTTATCGATGCTTATCGTTTTTGTAGGCATGCACCACTAAATGGAATTTCACATAGTCAGCAGTCCATACTCACAATCAGTATGTTGCTAGTACCGCACGAGAAAATGAATCATTCGCCTTGCCATACACCGTTGTTTGGGAACCTTTCCCCATAGTATCACTTGTATTAGGCTGTCCCGAAAGTTCCGGAACACCTTGGCGGACAAGGGTTTTCGGGCCTTCCCACGATGGATAGCCAGGACATTTGTCGATTGACTTTGAGGAACGTTCCATGCCATAGGTATATAAGGATTCGCGCCTATCCACAAAAGGAATAGAGCTCGAAATGGACGAGACGTCACTCCGAGCATTGTACCTCTACGAGTCTACCGAGGGAGTTCTATAAAGGAAGCTGTCCAAATAATCAGCGTCGCATACGGAGCAAGCACAACTATCCACCGTTGGTTCACCCGCTTCCGTTCTGAAGATATAGCCCTGAAAGATCAGTAACGCAGTGGCCGTCCATCTGAGCTGACGATCAGCTTCTCAGGAGAACTGTGCAGGAGAACCCCACGGCAAGCACACGTGAAGTAGCCCTGCTACTCGGTTGTGGGAACACCACAGTCGATCAGCATCTCACTCGGCTGGGATACCGGAAAGTGCTCTCGACTTGGACACCCCATGCCCTTCCGACCGACATCTGGCAACATTCACCCGGGACACCTTGGCAACGCTAGGCTGGAAGTGCTACCACACCCTCCATATTGCCCCGACCTCGCACCGTCTGACTACCACCTGTTCGCCCCTCTACAGAACTTCCTAAATGGGATACAGCTCAAAAAGCAGCGCGACATCGAGATGGAAGTCGAGCGTTTCTTCGCGAGGCGGTCTCAACAGTTCTGGGCGGATGGGATTGGCAAGCTTCCGGATAGATGACAGAAGATGATAGATAGTAATGGTGAATATCTTGTTAGCTGAAATGTGTTTATGTTTTAAAGAAATAAATTTGAAAAAAAAGTGGTCAAGGTGTTCCGGAACTTTCGGGACAACCTAATACAATTCAGGGTCACACCTTTGCTACGACACGAGATATGAATTAAATGACAAAGTCGGCGCTTGGAAGTCGGCATCTTTACCGATTCTTTTTCTAGTGTCGCGTTGAGATTGCGTTATGAACTTCTGAAATAGGCCCCACTCATTTAGGGTGCGTTCCTTCCACTGGGACCTCTTTCGTGTCTTTCAAAAACTCTCGCTGGTCTTACTCCGTCATTCCCATCGTTTCGGTCATTGCGGACCATATCGACAAATTTCGGTCAAAAGGCAAGAAAACAATAAAAAACATTTGTTTCAAGATTAATGTGTCCGGAATAAAATGAAGCGTCCGAGAAACACACCAGAATCAGAGCAAGAGGCGAAGTACGTGAGCGACAGCAGCGCGTACACTGTAAGTCCCACTAGACATCAAACGGCCCTGTATCGCAACTCCACCGAGACCCATCGGGTGGGGGTCGATTGGTCGAATTTCGCTTCGCGGCGTCGTACTCGCGACGCTTTCAGTGCAAGTCGTTTGAAACTCCGTTCAAAACGCAATTAGCGCAAAGGGTAACGTAAAGGTCCTTCAAAGATTGCAGGTTGGGAGCTTTGGAAGTTCTTATATGTTGTGGTTGTTGCTGTTTCAACGGATAAAACAACAAGCAACTCGCACACACCGCGGGCGGCAGCGCGAAAATTCGACCTATCGACTCCCTCTCAAGCTCCCATCTGTGGACATAAGAGGATCGCAGAAGTTAGGACATATTCGAGAGTTTGAGCAAAAACAAACACGGGACAAAAAAATGCATGTTTAAGAAAATGAGAAAACTACCACTTTTGGGACCAATTCTCGGTCTAAATACCTGCTCTCTGCGGAAAGGATGAGTAGTCAATTGCTTTTGGCGATTCAAACCCGCCTTGTGATTTCCTTCAGTTTGCTCCGAAATCAAATGATAGAAGGAAAGTTCACTTCTGACATCGGTGAGTAATTTCAGACTGACTCATAAAGTAAGAGAGTTTCGAGATTCCGTCGACTTCATTTCTCTACCATTATTCCCAAGTTATGATCACACGTACGACCGATAGTATTGCATCCATTGGAAAGCCCACTGGAATCCACTGCTTCCAAGTCGAAGAGGAGCCCGAAAACAAATTTGTAACGAAACGTTTTCTCCTCGTTTTAACCTGTTCGAGATAAACGTGAAAATTCGTTCTCTTACAGCAGAACATTGCTAACCTAATCTTTCGGAGTACTCTCGTACCAGCAAGAATTCATTCGCAGTTAATCAATAATTATTTTCGAAAACACTTATCGGCTAGCAACTTCTACCTTGAATATTTACCCTCCATTATCGACTGTACACACCTTGTCTTGACAGCAGTACCGGCACCGAGGCACTCTCGATCGCCTGATCGTCACCATGAAAGACACAAGGGGGTTTATTCAGTGTACAAATGTACAAGTGTGCGAATGCATCCTCACTATAGACTACATTAATGAGTTCGTATTGTAAGTGCCTCCCTTTCGCCCATGGCCATAAACGACTTGTTACAGACCTGCCGCTGCCCCATACTCCTTCCGGGAGTTGTTAGGCAGCGAATCTGGATCTAACCTTTTTCCAGCAAGTTGGGACCCGAGGGTCTACCGGGTACATATGTATAACTTTTCACTGACTCCTGCTACCTAGTTTTTTAGCCTTTCGTTTTTCTTTTTTCTGTACTTCTGAATCTCCCGGTAACAATAAGAACCTTGACTACCAGAGTGTTTTTGAACGAGGGCTCAAGCAGTATTCAAAGACTTCTCACTGATTTTGGGTGCTCTTCACAAAATGTCATGGAAATTTCATGTGGAATTCACTGCGAACATTTGTGCTTATACAGTGCGTTTCAAAATTATAACGTCATCCCCCAATTTTCGGTTTAAGGAGAGACAGCTGACCGAAAATTTTTTAAATATTTTTTATAGATTCCTCACCACAGGAAACCTTCTTATGCCAGTTTTGGTAACATTACCTTACAGCCCGACATTTTTATGAATATTTTCTGATTTTTGTGCCGTTTCATAATTATAAGGTCACCCTGAAGAAACAGAAAATTTGCTAGAGTTAACAGCGCATGCGAAGGAGCTTATAAGCTATGGCACTCTCCTGCTTAAGAACGACATTAACAAGCAGATTCGGTGAAGTAGAAACGAAATTTTGGAGAACCTCACCACAGATATTGTTCCAGTCTTCAACGATCTCCTGTTTCAGCAGTTTTGCTTCTCAGAATTGGTGATTATCAGGGTAAATATTTGAGTCGATGTCTTCTACTCCTTAATAGAGCTGAGACCAAGACTACATGTTATCTATGGCTGGACATCCGTATTTCGGAGCTTCAACCGCAATTCCGTTGGATGACCTACGTGAACAACAGCATCGCCATACTTTGAGACCCACGTATGAAGAGCCGGTCGGCTTCAAAGGGCAACTGACTTCTTCGGAAGATCTTTTAGCAGTCTCTGCAGTCCATTGTGCAGGTTTCGAAGGCAAAGTTCAATGCAACCTCATTGCCGAAAACAACTCAGGCCATCACCCTTCTCCTACAAAAATTGCCAAGGTTCCCGTAGATTGGCGCACTTCTCAGACCAAGCTAGTACTACCTCTACCCGTCAGCACCATACAAATAGAACATTTTTAGACTCAAAAATACAATTGAGATGGTATTACTCGCATGCAGGGTGCAACTGCTATGCAAATTCAGTTTCGTTCAATCCGTGCCCAAGATCAACTTTATGTATTGAAGTCGTGCCGCCTTATGGTGAGTAGGCCTCGGAAACTACTTGATTATTTCTTTGGTGATGTTTCTGCTCTTCCCCATTACTGTATGCGCTGTGGTCCCAGACAAGGAATGGTTCAACTCCAAAAAATTGCTCTATGGAGGAGGTGCTGTAGAAAGTGGTCCCCAAAATCCCTTTCTCGTTGATGACAATGATCTCATGTGGTAATCCAGAGCGTGAAAAACAGGTGAAGACACCGACTGACTCGAATGTTACCTAACTGAGCACAGGAATCTTTCGATTTTTTTGGAATTGCCTCAAACTAAGCCTAGCACCACGAGAATCCCAAATCTGGGCTTTTCTCTCGGAACATAGCAGCAAGCCACAACATAATTGAGCATGTATCCGAAGATGTATTTGGAATACATATCCACCTTCACAACTTGCTGGAGCCTCAACTTTTTTCTTTTTTCAAGGGTGACCTTATAATTATGAAACGGTGCAAAAGACGAAAAATACTCTAAAAAACATAAGGTAAACGAGACTGCAACAAAAAAATCGGATCGGGGGTTATTTCAGGTGAGGAATCCGTCTATGAGGCTGAAAAGATCCCTTAATGGGGTGTTGTTGAGAACCTGAAATTCAGAGGAAACCTAAAATTCTTATATGTATTAGGTTGATTCATAATAAATCGGACAAATGGTAGTGATGATTTCTAGAGATCATCAGTAACAAATTAACGAAAATGGACGCGCGAGGTACCGTTGGAATGAGTATGAAAAGCTCTTCAAAGTACCGCAAAATAATCACTCCAAAGTAAATTCATTCCGCCACAATGCCGCACGATTTCAAGCGGTCCAGAGACCACATCCGCAACGTCATACTATTTATATCGCTATCTGGCCAGGAACCCGCGGATATCGGCAGACGTCTGATAGAAGTTCACAAGGAGCATGCCCCCGGCAGAAGTACACTGTAGTTGTAGCATTCGAAGTTTGCGTCAGGCGACTATTCCATCGAAGACGAAAACCGCGGTTGGTGGAGCGTACACGGCGTAGAGTACTGGGAGCTGCTCGATGAAGGTACCACAGTATCCGCCGACGTCTACGTTCGTCAATTACGAGAATTGAAGGCCAATGTCCAAAGTTCGCTACGGCGGCGGTCACATGTTTACTTCCAGCACGACAACGTGTCTACTTCCACAGACCGCACTTCGCAAGATCGACCAAGGCCGAGCTGCTGTCGTACAGTTGGACCGTACTTCTATACCCACCGTACTCCCCAGACCTGGCCCCTTCAGATTTCCACCTTTTCTCCCACAGCCAACGAAACCTGGACGGCCAAGACTTCAAAACTCGCGACGAGGTCAAGGCGGCACTCGGCAACTTCTTCGAGCTCCAGCTTCCGGCCTTTTGGAGCAAGGGCACCATGATCTGCCTATACCGTGGCAGAAGGTCATCGATAAAGATGGAGTATATTTCAAGTGAATCCCTGTTGTCGTAAAAAAGTTGTACGACAATGATTAAAATTGGTCAATTTGTCCGATTTATTATGAATCAACCTAATAATTATGAGACGCACTGTAGTCGGCGCTTCAAGCGAGCTGTTAATCAGATTCACTTTTCATTCAACCAAAACGAGCTGACTCACACCACAGCGCTCTTTTTCGTTTAAGACCTATTTCATATCACCTTAAATTACCCACTTCGATTTCTGTGCCATACACTGCTGTTTTTCAGTGGCATAGCACATTCCAAAATACCAGGCCATTGACTTTTTGATAATTCCAACATAAGTGTTGGGTATCTTGTGCCTCTTCAACGGAAACTGATGTGTATTTGAATTTTAGTCGCTTGCATCAGCGTTCGAAGTTGAAGTCAGTGAATTTCATTTATACAGAAAAATGCCCAGCGACATCCTACGGTTTGCAGCGGAAGTGGTGCTCGGAGCTGCCTATGCACTTATCGTATTCACTGTTCTTAAATCCCGAGAGGAAGTTTTCAAAAATGCCATTTATATACTGTTCGCCACAACAGGTGAGGCAGCGCTTTATGTATAACTTACGTTTTACTATCCGAAATCGTCCACAAAAAACCAACGAGCTCAGCTATCTTTATCACTGACACTCTTTGATTCTTCAGAGAACAATGAGTTTGTAAAAGTGTAAGAAGAAGTGAGTGTAGGATGCATGGTATTATAGTAAGCTGATAGAACATACGGCTCGTAACTCGAAGGAAGGGATGTCGTGCTAAATCCCAACTAATCTTGTATGGCGTAATCTCGTATAAAATCTCGTATGGCGTACTCTCGTATAAAATCCGTTGCCGGACAGTGGTAAAATGCCCGCCTGCAACGCAAGCGGCTTTGGTGCGTTGCATCATTATAAATAGGATAACTATGTACAGGGCGCGACAAAGGAGTTGGCCGTTTGGTCTTACCATAATGGGTGGAAAAATACAACATGTGTCCCACTGGTATCTATTAGGTCGTTCGGCAGGTTTTTGCGGTTTCCGACCTTTAATTTAAATGCGCATATCTCGGCTCATACTAAGTTTTATCAACTGGAACAACAATCGTGAGATTGACAACAACTATAAGAATGCACCAACTAAAACAAAAACCATAAAATCAGAAGATTTTTGCCAACAAATTATAAGCTTGCATATTCCGCTTGTCCAGAACTGTGGTTATATAGGGCAAATGAATTTGTTGAAAGTTTCAGCATCATGTTGAGTCTTGAAACGTTTCTCCTGCGAGAGATGTCCAGGTGGGAGAAATGGTGATCGGTGGGAGCTACCGTAGGTGAGTATGGTTGATTTCGATGAGTTCCTAGCTCCGCTCATCAGCTAGCGTAGCTTCAACTTCATCAAAGTTGTTTGTGCAACAGGGGGTCATGCGTTATGGCAGGGTCCTTCCCATTGTAAAATACTGAGCTCATGATCTGCAGTTTGCGATGCCTCTCGCGAGATCCTCACAGCACTTTTTAGCCGTAATGGTTCCGCCAGTATCCATGAAGCTATGGTGGATTAGAACAACCATGGATAACTATATCGCCGCCCTGTTCAACCATATCGCCGCCCTGTTCACGCGGCTGACTATTACGAGCATGGCCTTTGCCAACCCACTGCGCGGGTACTTCGATCTGCGCAGATAATGGATATCAGTAGAACATGTAATTTTTGATTGCCTTACAGAATCCGGCTCTCATCACCGTCAAGATGAGATTTAAAACTAGATCGTTTGTGAGCAGGGAAAGGATAATGTACTTGAATTTCTTAGATCCGACGATGTTCGAATCAAAGCCAACCAGCGAGACCGACTCAACCAAGCCATCAAATGCACTTACCCTCCTGGATGACAACTCACCTCGAAATCAATGCGGATGACTTCCAGGAGAAAATAGCTTGACCTACATAGCGCAGTTACTGCAACAGTGCCTCGGAACAAATTTCACCACTTTACCACGTCGCAACGATCACCACCAAACAGCATGAATAGTATTATCCCGCTCAACATATACTGGAGTATCTTGGAAGGTGGAGCTTGTACCACTGCCCATAATTTATTCACCTTTTGAAGATAAGTTAACGAAAGTTCGGAACAATTTGCGAGCAACAGCATATGCTTTCCCTCGTCGTTTATCAGTGTCTGCTGGCCAGAAACGATATTACCAAATTCTACGAAAACATTATGATCATCTATATTTTGAGCATATCTATAGGATACCTTTTTCAGTTGAAATGGTAAGGCTTTCTCAGGTAGTCAGCGCTTTTGCCGCACCCTTTTCCAGCAGACTGGCATGCGGGAGCGTCAGAGATGTTTTGACATAGCATAGGGTTCCGACCCGATAAGCCTGGGTATACCTATGTCGAATTTTCGCTTTGCGACGTCGCACTAGCGGCACCGTCAGCCGTACTTGCCACGGCCGGTTGGATTTCCACTCAGAACGCAAGGATCTGTTACCATGGAGGTTCTTCAAGAAATAGCTGTTCATCTCATTATTATCTAAAAACAATAACTTTGGTGCTCAAAAAAACGAAAATAGTAGCATAAAAGTAAAGGAAACGATAGCACTAGAAATAATTAATTAGGGCTCAAACTTCTAAAGGGAGTGTTGCAATGTACGCAATCACCGCGAAGAAATCCGCAACGCCGCTAGCTGCGCGCGGCGGCGCTAAAATGCGACATAAGTGTACACATCCGATAAGCCTCAACTGCATACAGGGAACAGAGTTCAAAAACAGAGTTGAGCTGTCGAATAAATAAATACAACTTAAATAAATATCTGCATAAATATAAATAACCATCACCATAATAATCAAAATCATCATGGGAGTTGTACATATTGATCAGAAAATATGAGGACTGAGTAAGACATTTAACGCCACACAGTGTTATGTATGAGCGAGTCAATCATTCAAACAGTACTATAAAGAAGTGATCTAGAGTTGATATAACCGTTTAAGGCTGATCACTATCTTAAGATACCTGTGTCTTTTTTCAGGAATCACTGACATTTTCTCCATATATCTCGGTATTTTTTTCCGGGTTGTGAGCCAAATTGGAGTAGACTCAATTCTCCAACGTATTATTTCGATAGCTGTTATAATCAATGGCGTCGCTTTCATGGCACATATGGTCGGAAATGTTATTATTGCTATCAACCGCTATTCTGCCCTTTGCTTGATGAGAAACTATGATATGGTTGGTGATAGAAAGGGTATAGCTCTTATAAACTCTATAAAAACTGTTAGCATCCGATGATCCACTGAATTTTCCGATGTCTTGATCATGACGGAAGACAATATATTGTGCAGTGGCTGGAGTGCACCAAGAATCGGGTAGCACCAAGTAGTTTTACGTTGTGCTGAGGGAACGTGATCTCCTTGGCATGATATTTAAAGCATGTTCTTCAATGCTGTACTGTTCCAGATCTTTTAATAGTCTGGTTGTTCAGCAACGGTTTATCGAAAAAGTGCCGAAAATTTCAGTAGAATGCTTCGCAATATTTTTATGCTTATTTTTAGTCCCTTTTTAGGCCTCAAGTATTATATATTTTTGCAGACATCCAATTGAACTGGAATATTTAGATTCAAGAACGGCCTTGAACAATT
Source organism: Trichostrongylus colubriformis (assembly GCA_963978905.1). Lineage (NCBI taxonomy): Eukaryota > Metazoa > Nematoda > Chromadorea > Rhabditida > Trichostrongylidae > Trichostrongylus > Trichostrongylus colubriformis. The sequence continues at coordinate 36,498,438 of OZ022256.1, read as the reverse complement.
TCATTCAGGCCTTCTCCCAATGGCTACATCTTTATTCAGATCTGGACGCGGAGAAATGTTTGGGTTATGGTAGGGCTACAATATGTCGTAGCTTTCATTGCTGTCAGTCCTCTTATTGGAGCAGAAATAGTGTACACACCAAACACTGATGGAACACATACTTTCGCAGGTCTTGAAACACAGGCTGATCTCGTAAGTTTGCTGATGAGAAATTGCAACAGTGAAGGTCCAGGAAGAAGGCGAAAGAGAAACTGTAAAGTAATGGCATTAAAGGGTAATAAGAATAAACTTCTGCAAAATTAACCCCACTCAGCGTAAAACAGAATTCAGCGCACTTGATTCAACGCATTCTACTTCTGGAGATCTGATCGCATGGGTGGAACGCACTTCTTCAAACCCCAAATGCATGCTCAAAAAGCTCTTTGACAGTGGTCCTTGTTCCAGTCAGGGCTGACCAAATTGCTTCTCTTTCCTATTCACTTCTTTATGAATATTACTTCGTGCTACAGCATCCTCATCGAATGCTTAGGTGTGCTAAAGAGTTGCAGAAAAAGAAACCAAGTTGCATGGTAGTCCGATTTAGAATATTCGACGTTTTCATGGCGCATCGGGTTTGTGTCGATCGGCATAAAGCAATCAGTACTGCTCTAAACATAAGTGCTCACGTCATTACAGCTAAAGTTGGATCGCAATCGCGTCTGGAATCCGTAGACCTGGTTCATGTGTGAGCACTTATCGGTTTAGGAGGCAATTCATGAGCGGCGTTAGGAGGCAATGTTAACGCGACTCTGGTCGACCATCTGCAGTCTGGTTGCATAGTTGTTTTTTTTTGCGGTTCGCTATGGTTAATCATCCCTGGGTGACCCATTGAATGAATTGAAACATCGCTAGGTGGAAATGAAAATGCTGTGCCTGACCTTTGGACACCGTTGTGGACTCGAGGACAAAGTCGAGGCGTGGCGTCAAGGAAAATTTTCTAAAAATACGAGCCTCAAATACCAAACCCCTCCAAAAAGGGGTCACATACGACCCCCTCTTTATTTTAGGATTATCTATGCTTTTCTACGCGACAGTGCGGGTATCAGAGGAAAGTAAGAGCATATGGAGAAAAATTGCGAGCAAACTCGTGACGACATGAGAAAAACCTACTTAGGAAATCGTACAAAATCAATACACTGTAACGTTCCCGACCATGGGATATGCTGATCTTCTAATGATAGAGGAGAGATGAAAATACACACAGCAATGCGTCAGGGATAAACGTGAAAAAAGAAGGTTGGAAGAACTAGGAACTGAATAGAATCCTGAAAGTGCGCCCTGTTAAGGCAAGGATAGCTGAAAGGGTTAAGAGCGTAAGCTTACTTCTGCACAATCAAGACCTTTGGGTTCGATCCCCACTGAAGCACAAATCATGCCTTGCATGTAGTTATGATGGCAACGTTACAATCGTCAGGCCCAGGTTGATAGGCTGGCTGATGGAGGAACATAATATTAACAAATATTGCAAAAGAATCAACCGTAAAGCTAGGAATTCACCCAGAGGTGGCGAACAGACCCCTCGCCCGAGTTCTGTGATCAGCATGCGAAGGATACCGAGTATGCGAGGGCTACGGTGCAAAGAAGTTAGTTCGAATCGGATCCGGCAAGTTCAAGAAAAGGGCTGGCTCAATGAAACGTAAGAGCATTCAAGCATGCCTCCAGGAAGCACGCCGGAAAGAGGATAAGCAAGGGAGATCAGTTATGGCGTCGAACTCCCATACAACGAAGGATAGACCAAACGAAATGGCGTTCAGGTATTGTAATGAAGTTTCTCGAAGAATCAAGGAGCTTCCAAAGAAAACAAAGGTGGGAACTGAGCGTAGGATACGATTGTGGGTGTTGCCTGAGGTGAAGAGGAGTAAGCTAAAAAGGAAGGTAATGGAGACTGGTCTCCTAGATTCTTGCAGTCGAATCAGGAGACCTGATGAAACGAGAAGGTTCAGCGAGTGGAGAAACGGAAGAAGAAAGCATACAAACGCCGTCAGAAAACGCGGAGTGCAGAACACCTCGCCTGAAAACTGCAAGGGTTTGCCAATGCAACTATAGCTAAAGCCAAAAACATGGTAATGCATGCATTATAGTTCTGAAAAGTTCCTCTTCAGGCTGGCCAAATTTGAACATTGAGCAATTCAAGATATCAGAGCGGTAAAGACTGTGAAAATTAACGCCGGTGTCATCCTGAGGAAGCCAGACAAGGCGAAAAGGTGGTAACAGGACAACTTCGATTGCTTTGTAAACGTGGAGTTTCACCTTGAAGGCACTTCCCGAGATAATCGCACCAGCTATCTACCCTGCCGTAGTCGATAAACCCCGTGTGAATGTTGAGGCTGTACCCTTTGAGCGGCGCCACGAGGCCTGCTGGCAGTGCAAGGCCAACGGGAAGCAACTGCGACCCTGCCCATCAACTGCTACCCCAACCGGTATTGGACAAAGTTTCTTCTAACGTGGTGTTTACATGGGCCTGTGATTCTGCGATAAGTTAAGATAAAAATGAAATTCCAGTAGTTTATGAAACGTTCACTTGGGGAGACAGGTAATATCTCGAGTTTTCTCATGATACCATCTAACGGGAACTGATTCACAGGCTCGTTTTTACGTGGTAATCTTGTACAAAGCCAGGTGTAAGGAGGCCTCATTTTTGCCATTCTCGGGGGCTTCTTTCGGATTTTTCTTTCTCGATGTCTTCTTCAGCACCTCTTATTTCATAATTCAGCTCTTAAACCCATTCAAGGTAATCGTGGAGAGTGCTTCCAACGACAGGTCAAAAAGGGAGACCACAGCTGGACCAGTCCTGTTCTCAACGAACAGAAAGGTCCGTCACATGCTAGGATGAAGGCTGTGAAGTAGGTTCGTGCAGGTGGGGTACCGAAGCATGGAAAGCGCTGAGAGAGTATGGGATATAGTGGCTGACTCGACTCCTCGACACCGTAACAGCAGACGGAAGGATCCCAGATGGCTGGAGAACTAGTAAGGTCGCCCCGATCTTCAAGCAGTAAGGTGATGCAATGGACTCTTCTAACTACGGCGGGATCAAGTTGAGGGCGCATACGATGAAGCTTCAAGAGATTCTGATCGATTCGAGGTCAAGGGAATTCATTCATATTACCCAGAAACGTCGCCTCCGCTAAGGCGACTCCCGACTAGTTCGCTGTACGCAGTAGACCCCTACTGGCTGGTGTTTTGTAATCATATGGCCGACGGTGTCTCGCATGGGAATCTTAACACAGACTGCTCTTACACGGGGAGCAGAGAGGCCAACTCATGTGCCATCGCTCCGATATCCGAGATCCGAAGGTGCATGGCACTGCAGATCCCGAGTAGCATATTGGCGTTACCTGGTGAAAACCAACTGGCACTTGGCAGCCGGCCTTAAATACCGACCTCGACCACAGAATACAGAGCCACCGCACGCCGCTAGACGCGACGAGCAGCGCAGTCTGGCGCGGATGGGCCGGGGAGTGCGATGTCCCCGACGCCATCATCGCGGCGATACGCTACGCTGGCAGAGAATAGACTCCGATTGAACGTCAGTAAGCCCAAGTTTATAAAGTTCGAAATATGCCTAGAACCGATAACGGACTGTCATGGACAGACCATCGAAAGCATTGAAGGCTTCCGATACCTTGGTAGTGATTAAGCGGCGGATGGTACTGTTGACCAAGTGGTGAAGGCCCAGACAAATGAGGGATGGATAAGGTGGGTGTGGGCTACTGGACTGTGCAATTAGCAGAGCTCCAAGTCGATCATGGTTATAGTGTACCGAGCGTTGATAAGGTCTGCAATCCTGTACTGGAGTTAATTCTGCCCATAACCAAGATACATGAAAGGCAGCTGAAAGGCACTGTGAAATGATTATAGTGAAATAGATAAGCTAAACAAAATTGGGCAAGGTCAGAAAAGAGGACGTGGAATCAGTCCTGCAGACGGCTCTTCTTATAGGAGCAGCAGCTGCGATGGATCGGAAGCGTGCTGAAAAGACCAGATTATCACCCTCCAGGAAAGCACTGGAGTTCGAAGTACAAGTGAAGCAACCATGTGGAGCCCCAATGAAGAGGTGGGCGGATATTATTAGGAGTGACGTCACCAAAATGGAGGCCATGACGGGGACGCTCTGGACAGGAACAAGTGACGACGTCTTACAAGAATAGAGGACCCTACGACGGCGCGAGGCTTACGCTAGAATGAAGAAGAAGAAGAAGAAGAAAGTGCGCCCTGTTGTGATTTTAGAGTCGCTATCGTTTAGCGACACGGTGGTCGAAATGGAGAGCGTTTTCTCAGTAGTGAGCTTGACCATTTTTAATGTACTTGCGGCTTTACTATAACTCAATATCAAAGTTGTGTAAACTGCTTTCAGAACAACTCCCTTATCCTTATTATTGGCCGCCTGGTTTCCTTAATGGCTGCTTAGTTCTCTATAAGTAAATTCAGACGAGGAAAATTGAAGAAATTCCGAAGTGTCTTCTTCAATTGGTCGTAACTCCCTTCGAACATGTTTTTATGAGAGGGTGTTCCCATGTGGAATCTACGAGCCGCCGCTTGCTAAGCATCACAGATGTCGGTCGGTTTCGCAGAAGGATGCGTCATGCATGAAGTCTTCATCGACAATCCATGAAGTTGAAGAACACACTATTACCGTGATCGTCTCGGAAGTGTGAACTGTGATCAAAGTATCGAGAATCATCCTTGCACCACAACATAAGTTTTAAGCGTCTAGTTACAGAAGCTTGATATATTGTTCGTAATCCTCAATTCCAAGAGAAAATAGGAACCATGTAACCTTTATTTGTGTTTATCTTCTGCTTCTGTCCATACGTTCTCCTCTATACAGTATCGTCTTATGCATTCCACTTGAAGCATTTGTGTCCTATCTTGCTTCCTCTTTACGTGTTAACTCTTTTCGTCAACCATTCGGAATTTTTGAGTGACTATTGGTTTCAGGTTTGAACCCTGCTAGTCAGTTCTATCTTATCTCCCCTTTACACTTTGGTCTCTCACCCTGAGTGATTTCATTTAACACTGCTTACCTCTAGGATTATAACCACCTTTCACTGGTCCAAAGTCTCCGATGGAGGCTTGTGCCTGCTTGAGGAATGAATTCGAAAGAGGGTGGCCTAGGAGATGTCTGAAACTGTTTCATTTTAATGCCTTTTGTGAACACTGAAATCGAAAATGTCGAAATTGACAGCCATAGAGAGATGAGAATAGAAGTAAGATGTTGTAGAAAAGTAATGCTAGCTAAGCGCTGTCAAAGATCCAGTTGAACTTCAGTCAACCCTCTAAGTAATACCGTGTGAGTACTCATAGTAAGATTTAGTGTGACAAACACCTAGAGTCAGTGTTAAAAGAAATTACTGTGGCAGCCCACTCCCACTGTCCCGCACCTCAGCTGCAGAATATTACATCAACAGCAGACGAGCTCTGATCTGCTAATGTGCACAAACAGCAAGTTCAATACTGTACTGATTTTTCAGACTAACAAACTTACCGCTTTTGGAATTTGTGTGGTTTATGCGTCAGTCAGCGTCATTGTTAACATCAGGCTGGCTATTGTATGGCGTAGATTACTGAGACTCGGTGATACTTCCAAATACAGCCGACAAGAAAAAGTTGGTAGGAAACTTTTGAATATTTGGCGGTATGTTTACACAGTGAAATTCAGAGCCTCCTTCTCTATGCATTGTGCGTTTTTATCTCAAGCATATTGATGTCCGCATTCCAATTTTTGAAAGTTTTTGGCATATACACTAACAACGGCAACCTCAAAGCTTGGGTCGGTGCACAGGTTAGTCCTTTCTGCTCTTTGAAGGTGAACTTTATACTTTATTGAATGTCGTTCAGGCAGTGAGCGGCATCTTGGGGAATATTTACATTTCAAAAACATTGAAATATTCGGTTTTTGCATGAAGTGCGTAAAAAAGCAAAAGAAAATTTGAATTGTGCTCAGGAAAAGTTTCCAATGCGCGTACATCGATGAAACACTTCTCTCAACATAGACTATCACAAGATGCGGGAATCACATGAAAGAGCCTACAATTAGCAAGCAATCAGCACACGAGACTGTAACCACATTCCTTTTTCAGTGGTACTGGATTAACGATCTCATGGTTTTAATACCGCCGATGTTCATGGTGATGCTTAGTGCAGAGCTTCGAAAAGAGATAGCAAATTCAATTCCATGCAGGAATCACGGAAATCCTAGCACCATTGCGGTTGGCACACACACCAATCAACATTCTATCTTGGGAAATGATTCGAACACCAATAATGGCGGGCGCACATTCATCGTTTCCACCTACTAGGTTTTAAAATTGTGAGGGAAGAAAACTTTCGGATTCTTTCCGTAAGCTGCTACCCGAAGCGAGTGGGAATCTTCTTTATTTCTGCTTATTATATATTGTCTTGTGAAGATGTAATTTGATCAGAACCTCACTGTGTGATAAAGTAAGTCAGTCTTGAAACATGTATCGTTATCGTTGAACACAACCGGATTTACAGTGGCGGTCGGAAGGCAACTGGGATGAGAACGTGTATGTGTTTTTACAATAGTGCCGAACATATTCGTCGGAGGGACACAACTATGGTTACGAGGCCCTTGGATCTTCGAAGTTTCGATGCTGCGTATGGCTCCTTCCAAATATGACCCTTGTATAATGGGCAGACCCCTAATCCGTTTACAATTTTGGTACGTCCAACTTCATGAAAAGTTACAAGAATTGCTGCTATTCATGAATTTGCATTGGTGTTAGGTACAGAGCTTTTCTCAGTTCTATAACGCTCCTGTCTTGACACTTGCTCTGCTATGCTGATGTGATTCAGATCGAACGACTAGCTACCAATAAATAAACATCTTTTTTTTTTGTCCCTCGCATTTCTTTTGTTCTAATCGGAACAACTAAATCGTTTAAGGCGATTGTAAAAGTTCATAATATGCCAGCGATACTGCAACAACTGGAAACGCAGTGGTTACCAATAGAAAAATCCGGTATACTGATTACAAATATGCCCATCAGAGACAGTGTTTGAGGACAAAATCATAACTTAGGTTGGCTTCCGTTTCAAGTGTGCGCTCAAGCAACTCCGCGCTGCATTTTTCGACATTGCATCTGCTTGCAATAGCTTACTTAAGTGAGCAATGCGAATAGTTTGGATCAAAAGATGGTCGAAAAATTCCGTAATTTTCAGGTACTGGCAGACAATCAAGTTGAATTGATGGTGAGAATAAGAAAGGCAGAAAAGAAAAATCTAATAGAAAATTACAAATACATCAAAAACCAATGATACTGCTTTGCTTCGTCAACAAATTGAAATCGACCAGTATACAAAATTGGAGTGCAGCCCCCGCGGTAGCCGTCGTCGATACAAAAGTACGCCTCATAGCCTATTCAGTCGATAGGTGTGCAGTACCGAGGCAACCCTGACTGCTTTCAGAAGGGCTTGATGAGCCTTCGTCATACAAGAGTTGTAACTCCTTGTTGAAAGTACTTCCAGCTGCTCCGAAATAATTTTCAAGAAGAGGAGAGGTGTGGACCCTAAAATGAGTATAGTAGAGGCGTAGATATAGAAGTATGTTGACGTTCAAATTGCAATATTCCTATTATTTCTGTACATACTTATATCACAGTGGTTGATGCAATAGTAGTAACTAATCTGACGTACAATTTTGTTGCCATACTCCTCATATATTCCAGGTATTTATGTTATTTATGTACGTGAGGCTTTAGGCCTTGGGGGGGGGGGTGGGGAGAAGGGGGAAGGTTGCCACTCATCTCTCTATTTTTACTTCCCTTATACTATCCTTATACCCTTACCCTTATTGTCTGCACTCCTTCAACTACAACAGTTTTTATTCCCTCTCCGTTGGCTAACCACCACTGGAAGATTTACATTTTCTAGGTCTCTAATAGCTCACATTGATAGGGCTTTCTTAAAATGGGCAAAAAACATAAACGATATCTGAAGTACCCTGTGGCCTTTATCCTTTTCTGCTGTGAGCATAACACCCTTCACTCGAAACACTAACACGAAAGTTCGGGTGGTCCAGCGATCGAGATGTTGCTGTTGACAGAATAGGTTTGACATTGAATGCTAATGTTCTGCTGCCAACTCGGAAATTTTCGAACTTTTGCCGGATTCGAGAGTGAAAGTAAGCATTGCAAGTACAATTGCCTAGCGGAAAAAGTATTCCATTATGTGAGCTCTAGAATAGCTAAGGAAGAAACGATCACCGAAGTGACAAAATCCGACGGTACTATTGCGATTCCTGAAGCAGATGAAGCTCGGCTTTTAGTGCACTCTTTAGTATGTTCCAACCTGAGTTTTTTTTTTGTACTAGAAGTGTCTGTTAGAGGAAAAAATGCTTATGTTATTTCCATCCTGAAGAAACCTTTTTCAGTGAAGCCAATTATAGGCTTGTGAGCACTCTTTTTCTGCAGAGTTTTTGAAAAAATTCTTAAATGAGAATGGTTGAGCGCCTGTGTTGCAATGTACTGTCGGAGTGCCAGCACGGTTCCCGTAAAAGTCGTTCAGCTATCACCCAAATGCTAGAAGCGATGAGTGATTGGACTTGCCATATGGACAATATGGGAGGGGGTTGATGTAATATGTTTTGATTTCTTCGAAGCGTTTGATGAGGTGCCACATGACAATTACTGGTTAGGTTTAAGCACATTGGTATTCATCTTAAAGTGCTAAGTTGGTTGAAATCATTCTTGAATCAACGCAACTTCCAAGTTCGGACTAACAGTACCTACTCTAGTGATAAAATTGCACCCAATGGTGTGCTACAGTTAGTGCCGTAAGAGTGTTAATAATCGCGCGAAAACGCGTTTTCGCGCGATTTTTACCACTCTTACGGCACTAACTGTACAAGGGTGCGTGCTGATACCGGTTTTGTTTAATATATACATATGAGCTCTCCAAACTAAGCGAGGCCTCAGGAGTATCTTGCAAAAAAGTGTTTGTCGACGGTATGAGAGTTTATGAGCAGTCTCCTCACTACAGGGGGTGCCAAAAAAAGTAATTTTGTCTCCTCCACTTTCACCCCACTTTAATCAGACTAAAGCGAATTCTGTCGAGGTACTTTCATCCCCAGCTTCAAGAGCAGACCTCACTCTATCAGTATGCTCCGTGGCAGCCTTCTGCGCGAGCAGGAACGGGAGCGAGGAAAGAGTGAACAAGATGTGTCACCTCAACTGGACGAAATCCGAAATTTCGTCGCCCTCGTTCACAACCTTGCTGAGGTCCGTTCACTCTGGGTGAAGGGGATTATTACTGGGTGATGTTCTTTAAGATCCCGTTTTTTCCGGGTTCCCAGCGTCCTTCGTTTCCAAAAGATAAAACGTGCCCTTACCACTGAAACCCCTCCGGAGGCGGATTTGAGGCATGAAAATGATACTTCGGATCAGAGCAGCGCTGTCCGAGCAGCAAGTGCTCTGTGACTTCCAAGAAGCAAAGGACCAATCCTTAGGAAGCTTCCCACAAAAGACCAACCACGGAACCCGCTCCGCTGTTTTAAGCGGATCTTGATACTGTAGGTACTCCGGAGCCCGATTGCGCTGCATGAAAGCTCCATCTTTTTATAAAGGTGAACGTAGGGAGCCACAGCTTGTTCCTGCCTTCAAAGGAACGTTTCGGGAATATTTGGCCCCAATACTTTTATCTCTTTCGCTCCCCTATATTTTGTATAATTGGCAGATGTGAGCCGTGGGCAAAATTACTTTTTTTTGGCACCTTCTGTAAATGATACGGCCTAAATTCAGAGCGCAGTCGAAATCATGAGGTCATGTACCAGAATATGGGGTATTCCTTTGGCCTATGAGAAGACTTCCTTACTCCACTAAAGATCGAACACCACCTCGTTCGTGTATTGATAATGTTAATATTTTGATAAAATCTAATTAATTTACTGCTGAAAGTAGAGGAAGAACAATGACTCTTTTTGGCAACCCGTGTATACCTATGATTTGCACTTACATACGTAAAAAGTCATCGAGTGATTCGAATGATGTACGAACAAACACTCTCGTGCATTTGAACCTGGATTTAATGGTGCTATGCCAACAAATTACGCGTTCACGCAGCATCGCTTTTGCAGGAGGATGTCCCACAACGTTCCGCAAATGGTAGCAGAAAGTGCACTAGGAGTTAGCTACGTGTGTGTTGTGTTCACTATTGTCACATCCAAGAGGAAGATTTTCAAGAATGCTTTTTATACTTTGTTTGTAGCGACAGGTGAGGTGCCATCCCTGTTCATATTTCGCAAGAAACAATAGCCGACAAACCTTTTAAAAATTTCCTATACGTTCCACGCGTTGTGTGTAGAGTGCAGTTTCAGTGCCATAGGCCATTGGCACTCGTGGTCTTGGTCGAGGATACCTGCTTATGAAGCTTCTCAAATGTACTCACAAAACATAGATATCTCGAAACATGTTGTTTGTAGAGGTGTAGTACCTGGGTCTATCACATTTAAATGCATATTCTAGGTTATCCCTTCTAGGAAAAATTGGTTACGAAACTCTGAATTATCTGCTACTGCCACTGCAACTAAATCTGCATGTTTTTCTCCAAACCTTTTTCGTTCTTATGAAGTCAGAATGCTGGGTATTTTCATACGATGATGCATTCACGGGGTGAAATTTCTGAAGCATAAAATACCAAAGTGACTGCAGACAATGGATTTCTCCATCATATTAATCAAATTGACAAACTTGTGTGCTTTTGCTGTTCCCGCGCATTTTTTTCCTAAGTTTTTTTTGACCGTTCTGACAATTGCGGCAAAGCTTGAGGATTAAGTTCTGAATGAATGCCCGCTCACACTGCTTAAGCTTTCATTCCTCAGGACTGAAAGCTTATGATATTCGTCTGCGAGCATAGAAAGAGTGGCTTGTACATCTCCGTACCCTGTAATCATCGTAGACACATCTCCGTACCCTGTAATCATCGTAGACTACTAACTCCACTCAAGCGCTACTACGGTTTGAATGAAGTAATCCTTTATAACACTCAATATATTAGGTTGATCGAAACGTTTTGATAGGGTCGGGATTTTTTCTGTTTTAATTCACAACTCAGCAAACAATGCAAGCTAATCAACAATATAATAACCATTATAGTTATAACATTGCCCTACCCAACGGGCAAGTCAGCGATGCCCCTCTCTCAAAACTGAGAAAATTGTGAGTCAAAGAAGTCACCTGTCCGAGGTGGTCATAGTTGAGGAATTGTTTTTTTTTTTGCTAGGAAAGCCCCGAGGGGCCGGAAGAAGTGGTAATCTGAGGGACAATATCAGGTGAACAGGGTGGACGTGGAATCGTGTCCCAACCTAGCTCCTCCAATTTTGCACGGGTCTCTCTCATAGACAAAGAGATCCGTGAAAAATTAGAGGAGCTAGGCTGGGGCACGGTTCCACTCCACCCTATTGACCTGATATTGCCCCCTCAGATTACCACCTGTTCCGGCCCCTGAAGGCTTTTCTAGCAAAAAAAATTATGACCACACCGAACAAGGGGTCGGTATCTTCTTTGACTTCCAATCTTCCCGGTTCTGGGAGAAGGGAATCGCTGACCTGCCCGTTAGGTGGGGCAATGCTATAACTAACGATGGTTATTATATCGTTGAAAAGAATCCCGACCCTATCAAAACCTTTCGATCAACCTAATACATTTTAAAGGCGAATAAAATGCGTATGTAAGTACGTGCTTCCCGAAAATGTCAAACAAATCACAGAAGGACAAAAGTAAAACAGGCGGTAACTATCCACCTATCAGTTGAGATGAATGGAATTTTTTGCAATCGTAGGAACATATTTCTTACTTCTTCACTTTTTTCTTCCCTACCCCGCACACAGCAGCAGTCGTCTCCTTCCTACTGGTAGGAACGAACAGCTAATAGCTCTGCTAGAATACAGTGGAACATGTGCAGAATGGACGCCTTCCACGCGAGCTGCACTTAGCAACACCATGCAATGTTGAAAAATGGCACAAATTTTTTAGTAATGACCAGCGACCCCTTCTAGCGTTTCTGAGCTAGCATATCGCACGCGCTTTGCGAGAATTTGCTGGTTCCCGTGTTGTGAGCGTTGACAGGTCCAAACAGATCTGTCATCAAATATGTAAAAAAAAAGAAAATAAGGGCACCTTGGCAGCCGAAAAATGAATTTTACACGTTGTTTGCATGTGCGATCATACATGAGCACAAATGAACGAAAATTGAAAAAATGCAAAACCTCGTCCTCAGTAGCAATCGAACCATCAACCATTTGCTGGCATTCCCAAAACCACATAGCCAAATTTGCCACCGGTTCCCTCATTCTTCTATGAGCTCTATAAAATGAAAAAACCTTTTTAGAAAAGCTGTTCATGCGCTGATGGACCTCCCTTGTTAGTGCAAGCACATCTTACAGAAATAGAAGTTTATAGAAGAGCTTACAAACTGGATAGGTTGATGAATTTCTCGAATCGTTATTGGTAGGTTTCCCTCTCCACTCAAGTGGTCAATCTCATGCAAATGTCTCATCGGCAGACACAAAACACGACGGTTTACGGTAGCGTTAACGCATGAAACGTCTCTAATTCCTTTGCAACAGGAAGCTGTATACTATGAAAACCCTCGGACTATGCACGGGCTCTTTCAAAGCAACAAACCGGATTTGCGGTAAACCTTCCATGATTTGCTGCTTTCACACAGAGAATCTGCTTAATTGCAAAACTTGAATAGCATCTAATTTCTATGAAAGCACATGAAAAAAACTAAAAACACAATTTTAACTACTTCAAGTTATTTAACAAGACTGCAGGTTTGCTCATTACTGCTCTTTAGCAACATGAAGTGATAACTCTTCAGTCCTCGACAAAGGCTCTGATGGGCTCAGTCGTGCCTGATTCTAGCTCATCCACTGGTAGCATTAAAGAAAGTTATATAGCATAGTATAGCCTAATTGAAAGCTCCTATGCTAAAGATGCAAACGAGTGTTCATCCTTGTCCTGTGCGGTTGGACGAAAATTAGGATTTTTAGGCTTTCATCTCCGTTAAAAAATAGTAGAATCTCCTCCTTCTTTGCCTGATAAATTCTTTCCTTTAATTAACTTTTTATTAAACACCTACAAGATCAGCGATATTCTCAGTATCATCGTTCATTTGAGTAGTCCATTACCTAGTTAGGATTCTCCATACAGAATCAATAATATCGGCTGATATCGGTCGACAGTCATGCTCTATGAATTTCGCCCTGTGTAGTTGTGTTTACCTGCTGGGGTTTCGTTATTCCTCCTACATTAAAACGCTTAATTTGATTCACGCCTTCCTCGTGAAAGCCACCTCCCCCCCCCCGCTGATACCGTTGAAATTTTTTTTCTCTCTTATAGCGCTGGACATTATCTGCCGACTACTCCCATTTTTCCCGATGGTTCTCAACTATTTTATAAATGAACCAGCTGGGCTATCGCACAGCACTGCGCAACTAAGGCAACAGGAATATGTAATAGGGAAATTTCGACACTGTCTATCGACATCGAAGAAGCCCATATCGCACAGTTCCAGATTGTGAAAAGCGCAGTACTGAGCGCTAGTCCATCAGGTACAATACCGCTCACATTTTTTGAAAAATCGACGGTGGTCAACGGATTAAACGGCACAAACCGTCGCACAGTTATAACTTCTTTGAAAACGAATAAAACGAGAAAAAATGAGAAGCATTAGATTCGTCTCGACGCGACGAATTCAACGACCTGTAGGATGTCGAATTTTGATAAGTAGGTCACCAGCTTCTCGGTAAAAGCTGCAAAGATTTCCTTTTTTTTACCTTATGGCAAGACTCCGACTTTTTCGGCTTACACTCACATGTTCATTTGTTGCTCGCCCATGTTCTGCACAAGCATCATTTTTTTAGTGAGCTATCTCCAAGTTTCAGGATACTATTCAGCACCGAATTCCACGACATTTTCGAGAATTCTTAAGCTCATTTCGTGAGAATCGATGGACAAATTGAGGAGATAGCTCACCTATCACAAAGTACTTGCTACGTACTGCAAGAATTACCTTGACTTCCGAATTGCAGGCAGTCGCTTCTTCTGTGATGAAGCTTCAAACATCGGTAAACGGCGTACTTTGAACTCCGAATAATTTCCCTTCTCTTTCCTGAAATAACATTTTGATCAATGAAAATAGCATGGAGTCTTCGAATACAACACCCTACACTAACAGAAAATGAAAGCGGCATTCAAACAATGCCCAGAATCATGAATTCAAAAAGGATGTTGATTGCACATGAAGGTATGAATATGGATAAACACTAATTATTTACATACGAGACTTATAATGATGTATCCAGTGCCAAAAATGCTGTTCATCGGTGTAAAGATCATCTCACTGCGAGAGTTTTGAGCTTCTACCGCTGTTTGCGTATTCTTTTCAAGCGTTCTCGGCTCCAGCACCGCTTGCTGACCTCTTAATTACTCCGCGGCGCTCAGCACAGATGAGGTCGCCTGTACCTCGCAGTATTATCACATCACATCAATGCACACCATTGACCTTCAGAACCGCTTACTGTTCTTATTCAGTGACCCCCCAGTCCCCTTCCTTTCAGTGTATGACTTAGACTTAACCTAACCTAACAGTTCACCATAGATCAGTGGTTACGAATTTCTATTTCGTGTATTTATCATTTGAATAAATAATTTCTGTATTGTGTGCATTGATACAAAAAGCACGATGATGAAAAGTTCACGTGATAATTCCGCAGCGCACTTGTTCTAACGTATCAGTCATCCAACTGATTATTGAAATCAACTGTGAGAGTTTCCAGATTGCCAACAATTCAGTCCGTTATCACTAGGCTCGGAAACGGAGTTCCCTTATCAACCGGTCGGATGGCGCAGGGCGAGTGACCGCTGTTCGCGGGCACTCATGAAGTGATGATTCGTAGGGGTTCGAATCCTCTGGTGCATGAAACGTTTGCAAACGTGTGTTCGCGATTAGTTGTGTGCTCCTGCGTCCTTCCGACCGGTTATTAAAACAAAACTGCGGACCAGCTCCTCCGGTTCGAAGGAACTGGTCCTCCAGTCCCCTGAAAAGAAGGGGACTAGGGGGATCACGGAGTAAGAATAGTTAGCGGTTTTGAAGGTTATTAGTGTGCATTGATGCGATGTGATAATACCGCGAGGCACAGGGGACCTCATCTGTGCTGAGCGCCGCAGAGTAATTAAGAGGTCAGCAAGCGGCGCTGGAGCCGAGAACGCTTGAAAAGAAAACGAAAACAGTGGTAAAACTCAAAACTCTTGCAGTGAGGTGATCTTTACACCGATGAACAGCTTTTTTGACACTGAATGTGGCAGTATAGGTTTCGTCTGAAATTAATCAGTGTTTTTCCATATTCATACTTTCATGTGCAATTAACATTCTTTTTAAATTCATGATTCTGGGCATTGTTCGAATGCCGCTTTCATTTTCTGGAAGTGTAGAATGTTGTATTCGAAGACTTCATGCTATTTTCATTGATCTAAATGTTATTTTAGGAAAGAGAAGGGAAATTATTCGGAGTTCAAAGTACGCCGTTTACCGATGTTTGAAGCTTCATCACAGAAGAAGCGACTGCCTGCAATTCGGAAGTCAAGGTAATTCTTGCAGTACGTAGCAAGTACTTTGTGATAGGTGAGCTATCTCCTCAATTTGTCCATCGATTCTCACGAAATGAGCTTAAGAATTCTCGAAAATGTCGTGGAATTCGGTGCTGAATAGTATCCTGAAACTTGGAGATAGCTCACTAAAAAAATGATGCTTGTGCAGAACATGGGCGAGCAACAAATGAACATGTGAGTGTAAGCCGAAAAAGTCGGAGTCTTGCCATAAGGTAAAAAAAAAGGAAATCTTTGCAGCTTTTACCGAGAAGCTGGTGACCTACTTATCAAAATTCGACATCCTACAGGTCGTTGAATTCGTCGCGTCGAGACGAATCTAATGCTTCTAATTTTTTCCCATTTTATTCATTTTTAACGAAGTTATGACTGCGCGACGGTTTGTGCCGTTTAATCCGTCGACCACCGTCGATTTTTCAAAAAATGTGAGCGGTATTGTATATCTAACACTATCACTACATATTTGGAATTCTACGTATTTTATCAGTCGAATCATTCCACTGTTACTGATATCGGGGTTTAATGCATATTTACTTGCTAAGCATTTGGAGCTTAAGTTATTCAGTGTCGATAATCTAGTCATTGTCTACAACTATCGTATCACTGAAGGACGCCATCACTTTTCGGCGGTTCAGATGACGATACCTCTTGTACAATGATATCGACGACCATGTGATGGATCGGAAGTAAATGTGTTTTACCACTTATCACTTAGCGTTTTGGCTGAAATGGTCAGTATTGGGAGTTTACATAGTTCAGGGATCGATAGCGTAGTGGCTGATTGTATCGACTGATAACATTTTATCCACTTGCTGAGGAGCATCTAATTCTTGCATGTTGGTGGTAGACCCATATGTCAGTTATCAATACTTATCGTTTTTGTAGGCATGCACCACTAATTGGAATTTCACATAGTTCAGCAGTCAATACACAGCACTGTTGCTAGTACCGCACTAGAAAATGAATCATTTACTGTGCTAGACCCCATCGCTTGGAACGCTAGGCATTTTGGCGGCCCATGCATCGCCACCCGATATCAGACAAATGTGTTCACCCAATGGCACTGAGCATCAAACGCTTTTACTAACATAGCGGTCGTATATTAGTGTAAGCGGTGTACCAGAATTTATCCCATCCACTTCCTGACGGCTCTTATCAACCCCTGTAAGTCGGTATGACTTTCGATAAGTCACCATCAAGGTCTACGTACCCTGCCATGCCTGTGAAATAGACATTCCAGTGCCGCTCGGAAAAGCGAAACCAACTGGGCGACATTTGCCTTTTCACGGTCCTTATCAAATTTTATCAATCGTTGTCGTCTGGATCACCCACAATTACTGTCCCCGTCCCACCCCTCAAAACACCCATGAGTGTCAGTGCTCAAGGATCAACTCAAAAAGCGAAATGGATTTGACCACATTTGCCTTGTGCCGCTCCTTATCGCATCTTATCAACTGTTATCAAAATGGATTACCCGCTGTTAATGTCTCCGTCCCCCTTTCCTACCCAACACCTATGAGTGTCACCGCTCTGAAAACATCGTGAAAGGCGAAACGGGTCTGGTGACATTCGCCTTTCCAGGCTCCTTATCAGTCCTTATCAGCTTTTATCACTTTTAGTCCATCACCGCTGGGGTTCCCTTACCTTCCCCTGTATCACTTGTACAATTCAGGATCCCAGCTTTGCTACGACGCTAGTATGAATTTCGTGACAAAGTCGGCGCTTGGAAGTTGGACATCTCTACCGATTCTTTTTCCAGTCTTACGTTGAAATTGCGTTATGAACTTCTAAGTAGGCGCCACTCTTTCAGGATGCGTTCCTGCCACTGTGGCCTCACTCGCGCCTTTCGAAAACTCATCGCTGGTCTTACCTCGTCACACCCACAGTTTGGTCGTTATGGAACCGCACTAAAACTCGGTCAGGCGCGAAAACCATAGAAAACAACTGTTCCAAGAACTATATGTCCGCTGTAGAATAAGGCGTTTGAGAAACATATCAGAGCAGGAGGCGAAGTAGGTCAACGACAGCGGCGCGTCTACACAGTAAGTCACACTAGACATCAACCAGGGTGGATCCCAGCTCCAAAGAAGCCCATCTGTCGACGTAAGGGGATAGCAGAAGTTAGGACACATTCGAGGGTTCTGAACAACAAACACGGGGCAAAAAATGCATGCAAATCGTAATTAAAGCATGAGAAAAACTACTACGTAAAACTTGGCTCGAATCTTCTGCGAACTATTCTCGAATTTCTTATGGCGATTGAAACCCACCTACAGCAGTGAGATTTCCTTCTGTTTACACCGAAATCAAATGACAGAAGGAATGTTCACTTCTGACATCGGCAAATACATTCAAACTGACTCTTGAAGTAGGAGAGTTTCGATATTCCGTCGAATTCGTTTTTCTACTTTCCAGAGTCATGATGACGCGTACGCTCGATAGTAACGCACCTATTGGAAAACCAGCTGGAATTTAGTGCTTCTGAGTCGAAGAGAAGCTCGAAGACAAGTTCGTAACGATACGTTTTCGGCTCATTTCAACCTGTTTGGTATAGTAGTGAAAAGTCGTTCTCTTAGAGCAAAACATTGTGGAACTAATCTTTCAAAGTAGTCCCATACCAGCAAGGATTCATTCGTAGTGAACCAATAATTATTCTTGGAAACACTCGTCTTCATTAAAGTCACGAGGAGGGGTTAATTCGATGTACAACAGGTTGCAAATGGCCATAAGCGACTTGTTACGACCCGTCGCTGCCCCATACTCCTTCCTATGGTCGTTACTAGCGAATCTAAATCTAAATCTCTCCCGGCAAGTTGCGGACCCGTGGATGAACTGGGTACATATGAACAACTTCGCAATGACTCCTGTTACCTGGTTTTTTATTCTTGTTCTTCTTTTTTCTGCACTTTTGAATCTCTTGGTCACAAAAATAACCTTCCTGTTCAGAGTTTTTCGAACGAGGGCTCAAGCAGTATTGAAAGACTTCTCAGTGATTTTGGGTGCTCTTCACAAAAGGTGAGGGAAATTTCAGTAAAATTCGCCGCGAACTTTTGGGATTTTAGTCGGTGCTTCAAACGAGCTGTTAATCAGATTCACTTTTTATTCGACCACAACGACCTGACAGCTCTCCTTTTGGTTTCATATCTATTTCAGGTCACCTTAAATTACCCACTTCAATTCCTATGCCCTACACTGCTGTTTTTCAGTGGCATCGCATTTTTGGAAATACCAAGCCACTGATTTTCTAAAATTTTCCAATTGTGTTGGGTCGAACAACTGCTTCAGTATCGAGTGCTTTTTCAAGGGAAACTAATGTGTATTTGAGTTTTTCTCGCTTGCATCAGCGTTCGAATCAAGTCAGTGAATTGCGTTTATACAGAAAAATGCCCAGCGACATCCTACAATTTGTGCCAGAAGTGATGCTCGGAGCTGCCTATGCACTTATCGTATTCACTGTTCTCAAATCCCAAGAGAAGATTTTCAAGAATGCCATTTATATACTATTCGCCGCAACAGGTGAGGCAGCGGTTTATCCATAACTTACGTTTTTCTATCCGAAATCGTCCACAAAAAAACAGCCAATTCAGCTAACTTTACAACTGAGACTCTTCGATTCTTCACAAAAAATGAATATAAAAAAGGTAAGAGGCAGTGAGTGTAGGTCGAATGCATGGTAGTAAACTATTACAACATACGGCTCATAACTCTAAGGAAGGGATTTTGTGCAAAATCTGAAGTGCAAAATCTGAACGAATTCCGGATGGCATAAAATCTCTTGGAGGGCACCAGTAGAATGGCCGCCTGCAACGCGAGCGGCCCTCGTACCATTCCCGTCGATGCACCATTATAGGTAGGATAAGCTATGTACAGTGCGAGACAAAAGTATTGGCCGCTTGGCAAAGTCTTACCATAATGGAGGCAAAATACAACATGTGTTCCTTTGGTGGCTACTGGTCGTTCGTCGAGCTTTTGCGGTTTCCGACTTTTAATTCCAAGGCGCACTTCGCGATAATCAGATAGGTTGATTTACATTCTTGGAACAGTGGATCCTTGAATAGCTAGTCAGGACACACCTTTTTCATGTCGCCCCGGTGCACTATCACGGCGCTACCTCTGCTCGAACCCACTCCAACGCCACCCACTTGAGAAATCGTCCACGGAGAAAATTTCTCTGTTACCTCAATATTTATGTGTACTTGCCTAATAAGGGTCGCATGCAAAGTTTCACGCGAAAAAGTGAGAATTCGGCAAAGATACAGCACCACAATTTCTCGGCCAGGTGGGCGGGGTCTCCGAGTAAAAGCCCCGTCTCGTCATCCGCCAGAGTTGGGAACAGGGAGTGGGGTTGTTTTCGTAACCTTCTGTTCCTACAATGCGTCTCCGACCGCGGCGGTCGACGGGGTAGGCACTTGTCCAGAAGCCAGGCTTGCCCGGACGAGACTTTGTGGTGCTGTATCTTAACTGGATCCTCACTTTTTCGCGTAAAACTTTGCAAGCTGCCCTTATTGGGCAAATACGATGTAAAAATATGGGTAACAAACAAACTCTTTTTCCCGTGAACAATTTCTTTAAGCTCCCTTGATGGTCAAATGATCAAAATGGGTGACGTCGGAGTGGGTTCCAGGTGAGCCGAGATAGCGTGCCGTTGCGACGCGAAAGAGGTACAACGTGACTAGTTACTCAAAGATCTACTGTTCCAATAAGGTAAATCGACCCCAACTGATTACCGCGAAATGTGCCTCCGAAGAAAGCGTCCACAAAAAGTAGTTCTTTTGCTACTCTCATATTTATGTTGTATTTGCCTAATAAGGGCCTCGTGCGAGTTCCGCGCGGAAAAGTGAGATTCGGCCAAAATACAGCCCTTGGCCAGGTGGGGGGGGGGGGGCACTGAGTAAAAGCGCGGCCCGTCGTCCGCCGCGGTTGGGAGGGGAGACAGAAGGGGAGTCCATTGTGTTCCCATAATGTATATCCGACCGAGGCGGACGACGGCGCGAGCATCCACTCTGAGACCCCGCCCACCTGGCCGAGAAATTGTGGTGCATTATCTTAACTAAATCCTCACATTTTTCGCGTGAAACTTTGCATTCGGCCCTTATTAGGCAAATACAACACAAATATATAGGCAACATAAAAGCTCATTTTTTCGTGGACGATTCCTTTAAATGCGCATATATAGGTGGTTGATACGAAATTTCTTCAACCGAAACAAAAATCATAAGATTCACAGCAACCATGAGGATTTATCAACCAGAACAAAAACCATAAAACCAGCAGTTTTTTGCCATAAAGACACGAGTTTGCTGTGTTGCCCAGAGCTGTGGTGATCTAAGGTAAATCACTTCGTTGAAGTTGCTTCAGTATCATGTTGAATCTTGCTACGTTTCTCCTTAAAAGAGGTGTTCAGGCCGAAGAAATTGTAATCGGTAGGAGCCTGGCCAGGTGAGTGTGGTGGATACCGATGGAGTTCATAGCTCCGCTTTCCAGCTAGCGTGCCTCAACTTCACCAAAGTTGTTTTTGTGCAACATGGGGTCATGCCTTATCGTTGCGTAAGAGAGGGTTCTTCCTCCCTCCCAACACTGGGCTCTGATATGCAGTTTGCGATGCCTCTCGCGAGTTCCTCACAGTACTTTCCAGCCGTAATAGTTCCACCAGTATCCATGAAGCTAAGGTGGATAAGAACAACAGCAGATCACCATAGCGCCACCATGTTGATGCGGCTGACGGTTACGAGCATGGCGTTAGTCCACCCACTGCGCAAATACTTCTCTCTGTGCAGATTTTAGATACTAGTAAAACATATAATGTGTTTTTCGATGCCCTACAAAATTCGGTTCTCATCTAACGTCACGATGAGATTGAGAAATGGGTCGTTTGTGAGCCGGAGAAGAGGCTCTGTTCTAAAATCTCTCAAATCCTACGAAGGCCAAGTCAAAACCAGTAAGCAAGACTGACTCAACGAAGCCATCAAAAGATAGGTATTCTCTGGGTGATACCTCGTTTCGGAATCAATTCGGATAACTTCCAGGAGGAAGTAGCGCTGACCTGCAAAGCACAATCGCCGCACTGTCTCGGAACAAACTTCACTAATTCACCACGTCGAAGCGATGACCACCCAAATGCTCGAATCTTATACCGCTCCACATCTACTGGTGTATCTGAGGAAGCGGAACCTCTGCTACTCCTCACAGTTTACTCAAACCTCTAAGGACACCTGGACGAATGTTTAGGACGATTTGCGGCCCACAGCACATGCTTTCCCTACTTTGTCACTGTGTGCTGGCCAGAGACGATCTTATCAAATTCTAGGAAAACATCATGAGCTGTCTAATGATCATCTGTACTTTGAGCATGTTACCTTTTTTTAGTTGAAATGGTAGCACTTTGTCAAGTGGTCAGTACTTTTGCCGCACTCTGTTTCCCCTCAGATTTCCATGCGGCAGCAGCCATAGGTGTTCTGACATAGCATAGGGTTTCGATCTCATAAGCCTTTACTGCATACAGGAAGCAGAGTTTGAAAAATTAACTGAGCTGTTCACATACATAAATAAACACATCTTAAATGAATGTCCTCATGAATATAAGTGAATCAGAATACATCATAATCAAAATCATCATGCGAGTCGTACGTTTCGATCAGAAAACATGGAAACTGAGTGAGACATCTAATATGTTCGCTGCACAGTGTTATGTATGGGCGAATCAATCATAGCAATACAAGGAAGTGATCTAGAGTTGGAATAACCGTTCAAGGCTGATCACTATGATAAGATACCCGTGCCTTTTTTCAGGGGTCGCTGACATTTTCTCCATATATCTCAGTATTTTTTTCCGAGTTGTGGGCCGAATTGGAGTAGACTCGATTTTCCAACATATTATTTCGGTTGCTCTTGTAGTCAATGGCGTCACTTTCATGGCACATATGGTCGGAAATGTTTTTATTGCTGCCAACCGCTATTATGCTCTTTGTCTGATAAGGCAATACGATTTGGTGGGTGATAAGAAGGGAATAACTTTCATAAACTCTACGAAAACTGTTAACTTTCGATGGTCGACGGAGTTTTTTGATGTCTTGATTTCATGACGGAGGTGCTTCAAGAGTCAGGTAGCACCAAGTAGTTTTCACGTTGTGCCGAGGAAATGTAATCTCCCTAGCATGATATTTCAAGCATGTTTTCAATGCTGTACTGTCCCGGAGTCTCATGATAATCCGACTGTTCGGCAACAGTAGTTTAGTTCAGCAACAGTGCCGAAAATTTCATTATGATGTTTGCAATAATTTAGTGCTTATTTTTAACACCTTTTTAGCCCTCAAGTAATGTATGTTGCTCGCATGGCCTCCCATTGGACTGAAATTTTTGCATACAAGAACAGCCTAGAACAATTTCATTCAGGACTCCTTCTGATGACTGTATTTTTTTATTCAGATCTGGAAGCGGAGAAATGTTTGGATTATAGTAGGGCTACAATATGTCGTAGCTTTCATTGCTGTCAGTCCTCTTATTGGAGCAGAAATAGTGTACACACCAAACACTGATGGAACATATACTTTCGCAGGTCTTGAAACACAGGCTGATCTCGTAAGTTTGCTGATGAGAAATTGCAACAGTGAAGGTCCAGGAAGAAGCGAAAGAGAAACTGTAAAGTAATGGCATAAAGGGTAATAAGAATAAATTTGCAACTTCTGCAAAATTAACCCCACTCAGCGTAAAACAGTATTCAGCGCACTTGATTCAGCGCATTTGCTACTTCTGGAGGTCTGATCGGGTGGGTGGAACGCACTTTTTCAAACCCCAAATGCATGCTCGAAAGGGTCTTTATTAGTGCTCCTTGCTCCAGTCAGGACTGGCCAAGTTGCTTCTCTTTGCTATCTACTTCTTTATGATACTTCGCACACACTCATCGTGAAGGATTCTATGTGCTAAAGAGTTGTAGAAAAAGAAACCAAGTAGCATGGGAGTCAGACAATATTTGAAGTTTTAACGGCGCAGCGGGTTTGTTTCGATTGATTAGAAGTAATCAACACTGCTCTGACCATAAGTTCCCGAAGAAAAATGAAAAAGGAAGTAAAAGGATTCAATGAGTTAAAATTGTGATAAGGGAGTGACTAAGTGGCTCGTTTTGCCTCCACTACTCAGACGAACCACTGTGTTTACACCAACAACTGAGGCTCATCAGTGAGTAGGTGTTGATGAAAACAAAAGGGTAGGTAAAAAGTGGTGCTACGATACTACGATCTATTCGTAAACATTATTTCATGCATAGTGCCACAAATTGGCTCCCAGTCATGCCTCACTCCGTATTTCTGAAGCTACGAGGACCTCGCTTGAAAAACGCGGGCAGAATCCAGGGAAATACCCGATAGTTGATGGGGGTCGCAACCTACCGCTGGTCTGATCTGGGCGGTCTTAACATTTTCGCCCCCCCCTCCCCTGAAAAGGACCTGAAGCCTTCCAGTAAGATCGCAAGTGGTCGCCACACTCCTCGGCTTTGAATTCTAGGAATGGAGGCGGGGGAGGGGGAGTGCTTCTGTCCTTGCACTACTGTAGTAAAGAATTATGATAGTTTAACAGACAATTACAAACATTCGTACACAGTAACAATCCTACGTGATGATTCTGTTCAGTTCTCTCATGTTATTGCTATTTCTTCCTTCACGCTTTGGGCTGTTGCCTCTTCTCTAACGTGCTGCGTGTAATAATGGGCGAGCGTCAGAGTTTCTGGCTCGGGACAGCCGTGTACCGTTTCGTAAGGTACACGTGAGAAGGAGACAGCAGCGTTTCGCTACAGCTCTGCCTCGAGCTGGCTCACTCTGGTAGTGAGAAGCTTTATACAGTTTGTGTAATCTTTTATTTTTTGTATGTGTTCTTGTATTTCCCTATCTATCCGCTCGGCTCGCTCGGGTTTATAGCATAAAGCTGATATGTGTGTCCTATCTCCGCAGTGGCGGCATCGCCGTTTTTGCCAGGGCATCCCCTGTGGCCATCTAGAGGTAGTACGTAGATTTCACACCTACGATTTTCTCCTGCAGTTTTTCTTTGAGCCATCGTGTCTGTGATTCACGCGTCCGAATAATGGTCGCCTATGGCCAGCCAGAACACGCATGGCATGTTCGCGCAGTCTGGTTCGGTTGAGAGGAATTTGCATCTGGCGTGTGGTTTTATTTTCCTCAGTTCATCCACGCGGCTCTCGGTATGAGCTTACAACACTTCGGTTCTTATGTGCTCTTGTAGAACGGTGATTTCGTTGCGCGTGCTCTGGTCCCTCTTATGTCTTGCACTGTACTGCACTTCCCGGGTGACTTCTGCCACGTTACCGTTCGCCTTATGGCGTTGGCGCCGGCGTGGTTGGAGACTTTTTTAACCCTCACTATCAGCTCCTCCACTTCTTCGTCGCTTCCTGTATCATCGAGAAGCACGAGCCCGTCTTCCTCAGGGATGTAGGATTTATGTACGTCCTGGACTTCGTTGATGTCTATGTCATCAATTCTAAGAGCTCTATGTACTGCTAATTGTCCAGAATTATTTTCTCCTCAGCTTGTCGTAGAGAGCTATCCATTTTTTTTAGCTCATATCCATTTTTCTGATCGCGTGATCGATGATTTTTCCTGATACCTTCTGAATTCTAATTTATCTGGATAAATGTGGATCACGCGACGATTACGAATTCATAGGCGTTTGACTGTTCTTTCCGCTTTTAGCTGCAAAATGAGAGTAATGAGTTAGATGCGTTAGAAACGGAGCTATCATATTCGAAATCTAATATTTCGTCTTTCAAAAGTAATTTTTGTATATTAAGTGTATTTTGATACTGTACGAGTTCAAAATATCGTTGCGTGAGGTTGGACGCATGTGCGCTGGAAGCGTTCTAACAGGGTAGCCTCCCGAGACTCTTTGGGTTCAAAGAATGCGGCGAAGGACAGTGTTTTTACTGATTTAAGAAGATGCATATGAATGTTCCGCACAGGTCCACTTGTCATTAGGACATACGGTCGTGTGCATGAAGCTCGCGACAACTTGTAGTACTAGCGTTATGGTGACTGACGCTGTTGTCAACTGATTGTGCTCGTGTTTGAGAATTATTGCACATAGTCCACAGTCGTACTGTTTGTTGAAATTTTGCCAATCACGGCAAATCTTCAGTGCTGATGGTTGGCCGCTGAGTAAGGGGTCATACCGGGTGGCTAATGATAGTGTTGTTCCCACTAGTGGTTGGTGATGACCTCTGTATAGTACGCCTCGCACATGATCGCGTATTGCCGTCCTTGATTTGTTCGTGGTGAAGTGCAAACACTATTTAAAGTGTATGTTTTTTGCATGTAATTGGGTAATGTCCCTATTTTTGGTATCGATAATGTGAGGAGGCAATGTAGAAAAGGAATCATTTCGAAACGGTACAAGTTGTTTCTCGCACGAAAACCGTGTTTGTGCATTTTGTCGCCGGATCTGTATTCTTGGCTTTCGCCGTGCTTGTCTTCCTGCGGATCCTCACTGTGTTCTACAGATTGTATAGGGGTGACGCTTGGAGTAGCATCGGAACTTACTTCGAGTGGTATGAGCAGGTTCACTGGGCGGCGAATTTTCCTAGAGTGGAGGCCACAAGTTTCACTTCTCTTGATGCGTCACCTATGCTTGATTTCACATTAATTATGCGAGCCATTCGACACCCATTTCGTGGTGTCTTGCGTCGCACACTAATACCACGTCTGCAACAGCTGGAGGGTTTAGAGTGTGTCATTGGTGTCTCTCATATTTTTGTGCTTTTTTCGAAGGCTTGTCAGGTATGTTCTTGCCATATTTCCCAGAATTTCTCTCTAGCGTCAGTGGATGATTTTGATGCTTCTATCACTTCTTTTCTTGTCTCGGTGCTCTGATAGTGGCAAGTATTCTGCGTCACTTTCGGAGGATTGTTGTTCCATATCTAGTGATAAGGTTAAGTCGAAATTTTTTGTATAAAGTCGATGGGTCTGATGAATGTGAAGTTTTCCAGCGTCGAACCTTGGTACGTGAGTGGCCTTGAATCGAGGCATGCTTCCCCCTCCGTTACGATTGTGTTTTGATCTTCTCCCGAGCGCGCCGCTGCGCCCCACAGCGCTTTGTTCAATCGATCGATAGATTGGGTGTAGGGGCGAAAGACTAAATGTTTGACTGACTTTATGAGAGGTTCATAGAAAGCGCCTTGCCATGTGGCATAGGGGGTGACAAGTTTCCACTCAGTTTCTCTAGCAGCATTTACATCTTGAATTTCTGCGCTAAGCGTGTGCTTGGAGAGCTGTTAAGGGGGCGAGCTCAGTAGAAAGGTTGTCGCATGTAATCGAGTCCGGCGCTCCTCCCCTTGCTATAAAACGCCTCAAAGCCTTGAATAGGCTGTGTTCATGCTCTAGCAAGCGTTTCTATGTGAGTGAGGCGCGTTCTATTGTATATTAGACTGCCTGTCGTCTGGGAGATCGAAGAAGTCGAGACTTATGTGTTGAGACTTAAAGAACGGCTGCGTAATATCCTTCTGTGGGGTAAGTCGATCCAGTAGGGATGGGGGTAAGGTAGGTTGTTGAAGCGTCTACACTTGACACATTCTTGGATTGGTTGGTATCCAGTAATTTAGTCGGACTGTGGAGATTGTATGCCCTACCCCTTGATATTAGGATCCATCTGCTTCTTGGATAATTAGGCGTGCTAACTCTGTATTGGGTGCTACGAAGAGCAGAGATTTACTTGCTTCATCGAGGGCGGAACCCTCTAGGCGTCCTTTAGAGCAACAATGTCGGTCGGAATTCATGAAAATTCGTGAGGGGTTTCTTTCTGATCTTTGAATGGTTTCCGATGGACATGTTGTGTGATGGTGACGTTTCAACATCATCCGTGCTTCACGAATGTCCGTGGCTTGGAGCATTCCTTGTTCTATCCGATGTGGATGGGATGCGCAATTCCGGTATATCACTGTAAATCCTCTCACACGATTCATGTGATAGTGGACGTAGAAGCTTTTCCACGAACATCAGTGCTCGTGCTGTTACCCGTTTTCTATCGCAAGTGAGCTAAAACGCTCTAGAATTATCCAGGGCTTTTCCTTGGTGCCGGGTGCTATCGCTATGGCGACGTTGGCTTTCTTTTCCGTTTCTTCTGGTTGTCCCCCGTCGAATTCATAAAAAATAGTGATCCACTCCGCCATGGGTTTTTGTAAAAATTTCGGTTCTGTCCACCAACAAATTTTTGTAGCTGCTCACGCGTCATTTCTCGTGTCCCCGCGTCGGCAAGGATTTCTCTTGTGTTCACATAGGCGAAGTGTACGATGACTCTTTCTTGTTTGAATGTGTGGACGATCCGGCGGATTTCTGAAAATCTGCTTGCCAAGAGGACACCGGGATTGGACTTGGTTGGGGATTTCGATAGCCAACTTAGTGCGATTTGTGAGTCGGAGGATATAAAAATTCTCCGTGTTGTTTATGGTATTTTTGTCACATGTTTCTTCATCGCTTCGTATACAGTCCAGGCCAATCGGGTCGCCATGGTTAATGCGTTCACTTTCAGTTTTGGAATTGTTGTAGGTGCTTTGATCAATGGAAGTTCGCATCTTGCCATGACTAAAACAGAATGCTCACCCGTGAAAAGATGTGTGCGTGTGGCCATAGCTATCTCACTGGCATCAGCGAATATGAGTTGATCTCAGAGTGGTGGATTCACCATGCGAATGACATCTTCGACTTTCCTCAACCAACCCTCAAAGTCTTGGTCATCCAGAAAACATTTATTTGGTTTAGGCGCGAGCTGCCCGCAGGACAGACCGCAGAATGAAGTCCTTAGGGGGGCACCTCTAGGGAGGGCATCCCTCTACTCAGATTAACCGAACTTCCATGATAACTTGCTGGTGTGTGGTGCTCCGATGGTGGATTGGGAGAAGTATCACGCGAAATCGGTCGACTTCGAGCGAGGCTTTGAGAGCGAGTAACTGGTGGGCTGATGATGAAAGAACGCACGAGGACTTTCTTCTCGCGACTGCCGATGGCTGTGAGTCGCCTCCTTTGTCTTTATATAAGTTCGACTTTACGCCCCCTATCAGTGTTTTCTATCGAAAGTTAACTTTTCATTTTGTACTGAAAACAGTCGTGGGAATACACGTTTTGTTTTGCACATCTCATGAAGAGATCGCAAAAAAAATTCTTGGTATTCGCTTCGCAATGTATTTATCGCGACATATTTCAGCTTTCCTCTTTTCCGCAATGGACTGCGTAATAAAACATGTCTTGCTGCTTTATGCGAGGGGGTACTGTATCTGACTCTTTATCAACTTTGGTTCATGATTCACATTTGAATTTGATGGAAAAGAGAGAACGACAAAAAGTTGCTTGGATCAAGAAGGAAAAGTTCATGTTTTTGGTTGGATGAGAGTCACGGTGGAGCCTCTATCAAAGAAAGTGCTATTCAGACACATTCGGAAGAACCGTATGTTAAAATACGAGTGAGGTCTAGATTGAGGTTTGCGAAATAAGAGAGAGTGAATGAAGATATGTAAAGATCAAGGAGGATGATAACATATGCAGCTATAAGGGTTTAAAGGTCTCTTACCCCTTTCTCTGTCGGTAAAAAATAGCCGTTTTCGTCTGAAATATCTGTGCGCGGTTGGGATCCCACATTATGAATTTGCCGCCACATCCAGCGAGTAATTCACCGAATAATACACGTCGTCATAAAAGAAGGTAGCGTAGGAGCCGAGACAAAGGTGTCACAAATGTGCAAGAAGTCGGCCAGACTACCTGCACGGACCAGCTCCCCCCCCCCCCCCCCCCACCCCAGCTACGCTGTCCCACGGTAGAAGCCTATACCGGTCATCTCGCGGACTAATTCCGGAAGTCCATCTTGTAATAAGAAGATTTCAGAAATTCGGTGAATCGCGGAGTACTCTGACACGCAGAAAAGGGTAAGAACCCCAGGACGGTCCAGACGACGGGTCGGCACGGTCGACCGTAACGGTCTACTCGATCAAGCTTCTTTCTCTCGCTCCTCCCACTCCGATCTTCGAGTCAATGGATTGCGCCAGCATCGCCAGCATCATGGAGACAGTGTAAAGTTGCTCGTGAATGAATATGATACCCAAATAGGTACAAGTTAACAAATGTCTCCCACAGATAGGTTAAGGATAGGACTACCTTGGCCAGATCCCAGTATGAATATCCGTACCTTTACAGCTAGCAGTCGTCTGAGGATAGTATGCTGGAACCAGTCCACCTCTTAAACAATTTTGTCCCATGAAACTCTGAAGATTTCGGGTAAGATAGTATCCCAGTCGAGGTTGTGTTCCCACAAGGTTTGCTAAAAATGTTTTGCTTGCGTTAGTAAAGGGACGAGCCATCCCAGGAGGTCGTAGATGGAAGCAATTTGTTTTGCTATTGTTCAAACTTTATCTCTAAATACGAACTGGCATTCCATGTGTAAGCTGTCTTCGGCTGCTCCACTTTATACTTAGTCTGCTTGATTTCTGCGCATGCTTCTGGCGGGATCCTGAAGGATCATCTTACCTGCAATAAATTGACGTAGATTCATATTCATTTCGGCGGAGATTAGACGTGAACCTATGATTATCTTGATGAGGTTCTCCTGGGTTTCTGCCGACCGTATGAGATTATCCACGTACAGATTTTCTCGTATCTCTTGGGCGAGATCCTGTACAGCATGCTCGATTTGGTGGTGTATTGTTCCGGCTAGTAAGAATGGAGAGATATTTAGTCCAAATGTCACGCGCGTGAAACGTATGTCATGATGTTGTCCTCGTTGATCGGGAGTTCCACATTTCTCAATCATAGGACCCTCGTGGCGTCTCTATCTAGCTCATGAAGATGTGCCTTTAGATACGCTTTTTCTACGTCGGCTGTCGCTTCATGAATTAACATTCGAAACCGAATCAATATTGAGTAGATTTCTGAGAGAACATGGGTCCTTGATGTAAAAAAATCGTTTAGGGATGGGCAGCTCTTATAATGGGAGGAAGCATCAAAAACGATTCTCAGCTTCGTTGTTTCTTTATGTGGTGTGATGACCGGTTGGTGCGGGATATAATGTACAATCAGGCCCTCTTTCGGATGATTATTCGGAATTTATTCGATACTTCTCTTTTCTAATTGCATTCGCAATTTAGTGCAGTAGTCCTTAAGTAGATTTGGCTTTGTTTGAAGCATGCTTACTACTCCTTCTAAACGCTTGAAAGCTATGTTCTCATTATCCGGTAGTCGTGGATGGGCATCTTTGTACGGAAAGCGTACACAATAACCATCGATGCGCCACTCTATCGTGTTTTTGAATAATGTATGGACCTGTATATCGGCTGCTATTTTTTCAGCATTATTGGTTCCCGTGAATTCATATACTCCTTCCAAGTCCATTGATCCATACCTATCCCATCTGTTAATGTCATTTTCCAAGTCTGGAACGACATTTATCATGGAAATGAGGTTGGTGCTAAAGTCGTCCCCTGAAGGGGTTTCTCCTTCTCGAACCTGTTGTTGCCTATCAGTAGATATCTCAGTTGAGATGGGATGAGCTGAAGACCGGATTGTAGAGTGAATCGCGGTAGTGGTGGATCTAATAAACTCCATAACTAGTCGCATCCTAGCAAAACTTGGAGTTTGGAGAGAGTATTTTGCGTTGTCTTCGATAGCCTTATCTTGTGTCGTGGCATAAAGGTGAGATCTTCTTGAGTAAGCTGAGCTTTTTGCTTCATTGCTGCTGATACTGGAGTCATATAGAGGTACACTTCATATTTCTTTCCCTGAAAATCCCAGATGTTCAGGATCGCTGCCCCACAGCTGATGGATAATATATAATAATTTATAATATATTCCTAGGAAATGGCTTGATCCGATTGAGTTCAAAATAGTCCGTTCCGGCTCTTATCGTAAAGAAGTGGTGCCGTAATTTGTGCTTAGCGCGGGGGACCACAACTTTCAGTGGCTCGCCTCTGGTCACCGTTGACTGCATTGAACAGAACTTATCGGGTTAGAGACCACACTTGCCCTGAATAATCTTGTGAAACAAAATTAGGTCAAGCTTCCTCCTCCTGTAAGAAAGGGATTGTAACCCGAGGTTGTTGTTCCTTTCAGTGCTTGAAGGTATTCCGTCATAGAAAACCTAGGACTCTAATCATTAGTTTGCGTGTGAACGAATTTTGGACTCTCTCAAAAGCTGAAATCAGTTTTACCTTACACGGGTTGAAAATAGGTGTGCCATATTCTAATATGGGCCTCACATAAGTCTCAAAAGCGCATAGAAAAACCGCGGAACTTTTTGTTGTGAGGACTCGGAACAGCGTACTCACAACAGCCTTGGCCTTTTTGGCAAGATGGTCACAGTGGACATCAAAGGTAAGGTTTCTAGTAATCAGGAAGCCCAAGTCACGTTGTTGATCAACTTTTTTGATAGGAGTACCTCCGATTGTTTAGGGGAATTGTTTATTTTTCAAGCTCAGGTGTAGGACAGTAGTCTTATCACTCAAAAGCGGAAGAGCCCATTCCCTGCTCCAACTATGAACAAGATCAATGGACCTTTGTATGTGAAGACAATCCTCTTCAGAAGTGACAGCGCCATAAACCTTCATGTCATCAGCGAATGCACAGCACCTCGCGCCACACTCAGTGATAAGGCGAGGAAGTTCGTGCGTATAGATGTTGAATAAGATAGGAGAAAGGACACCCCCTTGAGAAACTCCGCTAGGAGCAGAGCGCGGAAAAGAGAAAGAGTCATTGACTCTTACCATGAAGACCCGGTCCGAAAGAAAAGCGCGAATCCAGCAGCGATACGGGGATACCGACAAGAGAAAGTTTGGTAAGCCCTGTGGTGATCAACTCTATCGAAGGCTTTGGAAAAATCCAAATATACCACATCAGCGGTCTCCCCATTATCGAGTTAGGTGGTCCAGTCATTGAGTGATTGCAACAGAGCAGTAGTGGTAGACCTCCCTCTTTCGAAGCCATGTTGAAAGAGCGAAGTAATGAAGTGCTCTATGATGTGCGCTTCAATCCTTTTCTTCACAAGTTTCTCAAAGGTTTGTGCAAGAATAGACGTAATACTTATGGGACGGTAGTTATCAGGAGAGTCATAGGATGCCTTGTTCGGTATCGGTGTAACGTAGGCTGTCTCAAAGGAACCTCTGCTCGCATGAGAATGAGATTGAAAATGAATTGAAGAGGACCAGCTATGGAATGAACGACATTTTTGATAAGTACTAACGGTAGCTCATCAGGTGTAAGGGAGTATAAAGAGGGCCATTGTATCAATAGGGAGGTGATATCATCAGCGTAAAACCACAAGGAACCTTTCATCTCAGGAAACATATCAAGACAAGACAGGTCGGTTAGGCCTTCATTACTGCTGTAGGCAAAAGACTTTTCAAGTGGGGTTGCCAGAATCTCAGCTTTATCGGTGTCATTAGTGTATAAACTACCATTCTGATCGATTAGGCTACCCAGCTTACGCTTTTTGTCAAGCCTCGAACTGAGAAGTATGAAAAATGCATTCTTATTTTTTGACTCTACAACTTCTTTTCAATGGAGCAGTTATACTTCCAGAGCTTGCGTTGAAAAGCCTTATCTATCATACGGAATGCAGACTAAAGTTGAGGAGTATTATGCTGAGTAGCAGCAGCCGACGCCTCGGTTCTCTTTTGACGAACGCGACGAAGGTATGCTGGTAGGGAAGCGCGAGATACGGGTATATTGATCAACGGGACAAAGGAAGATAGGCAGTGATGCAAAATTGCAAGAAAGAGCTCGTACATTTCATCTACAGACCGCGTGAGGCTGAAAGAGCCGTACCAGTCAACATCAGGAAGATATTTATTGATTGCACTGTGATTAGCATTTTTGAAACTTTTCTCCCTCACATATTCCTCCTTAACCAGAGGCAAGTTCAAATTAAAAACAATACTGTTGTGATCACTGTTTCCTATAGGGGCAACGACCATCAAGCCCTGGACCAGATCGAGGCTATTGGTTAAGACCAAGTCAAGAATGTTCCTCCGCAAGGTAGGTTTTTTGACATGTTGCGTGAGTGGGTCTCACACAGGTCAATAAATGATTTAGAAACGGCTGAGCATTGATATGGATCTGTCCAGCCGATGTCATGTAAGTTAAAGTTTCCCGTTATGATGCAGTACCGATCACACGAAATCAAGTCACTAATTGCTTTGAATGGTTGATACGTAGAGGCGGTGGGCGAGGAAGGGGCTCAGTATACAGTAATGATGCGGATGAGGACGTTCAGTGTTTGTATGTCAGTGCATAGGATTTCATAAGATTTAGTGCAAGATTCTCGAAAAGTAATGACAGAAGAAAGGTTTTTCTTAACCAATATGGCAACACCTCCACCTTTATGGGAAGTGCGGTCACACCTGATCGATTCATACTGCAGCCGGTAGCCACTAGAAAAGAGTGTCCATTCATTCCCATCCGAAAGCCAGGTCTCGGACAACGTGACGGAATCGAAATCAAATTGTTCTATTTGGAAGGAGAGAGCTTGACCATTCTTATGCATAAATCGAATTTTGGCAGCTAGGCACAGTAATCGACGTTCCTGGTTCCGAAGAGTGTTTACAAGTTTGAGGTGCGCGTCGTGCAAGGCGCTCAGCACGACGCAAAGGCTCGACTCCTTTCCTCCTGGGTGAGGGAGGGCCTGATAAAGATCTTCGGAGTTGAGAAGTGCTTAAGGCGCGGTGCACGGCGCAATACCTGACTGGCGTAGAAAGAAGAGGGCAAAACGACTTTTACTAGCCTTGGAAAGGAAGGGTTAAGTCGTCCCATGCGATAAACACTCAACGGAGAACACTCAATATCAGGATAGTCGAAAACACGTTTCACAAGATTAATATCACTCACTAATCGTTCGCTGGGTAGAGAGGCCATACATTCAGGCATGCCTATCAAAACAATTAAGCGTTTTCTCTCTACCTCAGTAGAAGATAACGGAGAATCATTCGAAGGCTTGGAATTAGATTGTGAAACATGATACGAAATTGTCGAAGTAGAATGAGAGGAAGACTTATAGTAACACCTTGCTGCTATTAGAGTCCGTAATACTAGTTTGTGCTGTTTCCTGTGGTCTATCTATAGGCCTGTTCCGTATTTCCGGCATACTGGCTTCTACCTGTACAGAGTGTGCATTACCCCTGCTCTTTGTCTCAGAATCCACATGTTTCTTTCTGTTTGTGTGTCTGGAGTGGTGCATTGTGATCTTTCTTACACATCGCTTTCCCTTTTATCCCGGAGAAGGAGGTTACTGAGAACCTTCCGTGTTGAAGCTGGAGAAAACTTCCCTAAGAGCTTTCGTGTGAGGTAAGAGCCAGCGAGGGGAATACCCAGATCCTCAAGCTGAGTTAATGGCAGAACGTTTTCGAGGAGAGGGAGATGGGCCGCAGCTGTTGTGCTGCCTGCTTTCAATGATTCGAGACGAGATTGTAAATTGTCTATAAGTGCACAATTATCCCCGTATTTTTCCTCCTAAACAGCTGAATGGCATGGTCACAATTTGCCTTTGTCACTGGAAATCTCCTTATCAGCTCGCGTGCATTACCGCGCAACTCTATTATCAAATTGTTGAATTTCATGAGCTTACTAAAGGGTTGAAGGTGTCCGTTCGCTTCGAACAGCGTCCAGAAGTTAATGATCTCATATTTTTCCTGTAAAAACAAGGATAGGTATGGCCGGGAGATGAGCGACTGGTCTGGTGCAGGTTCGGTAGGTGTGCCTTCATTCTGATTACCCCTTGTTCTTTTCTCTATCCGTTGGGCGCTGTCAATTGTTGCTACTGCGGAATCCACGTGATCGTGTGCCTCCTTCAGTTGCCTTTGGGCATATCTGTGCTTGTGTTTAATGCCTCTATGTAGTCATTCAAAGCGTTGAAGGTGAGGGTGGCCGATGCGTTCAGGTCGAAAACCAATTCGTCTGTTTTACTTGAACCCGTCCATCCTTGCGCTTGCGTGTTTTGGTGGGCTTCCGCCTCCTTAATTACTTTTTTCAAGTTGTTTGTGTATCGTGTTACACAGCTTCTTCTCGTTCTCAGTACGATGCGTCCTACCATTTTCTTTCAATATCAACGCAATAAGAAATTTCATTCGAAAAAATGAAATGAAAAAATGGTAGAAATAAACAAGTGACACGTTACCTTTTGTTGCCACATGTCCACTGTTCTATTCGTGGAGGTAGCGGCAAAAGGTATTTCAGCGTGGATCCAAAGTGCGAGAATTGACTAAATCACTACAGATAGAAATACGAAAGTTCCAATTTCTCTATTACCTCTGCTTGACGGTCCTTGTTCTGAGAAGCCGATGCACCATGGATCGGTTATATCAATATATGGCTAATCTGATACATAGATATATGTGTAGGAGTCTGTCGCTGCTGTTGCCACGCGGGCTTTTGTGTAACGATCGCACACCAACTAGCCAATCAGCTTATGAAACCTCAAGGTTGGGTAATTAAACGGATAGTAATATTAATCAATAAAAATCAGAGCTAAGAAAAGTAGAGAGGGAAGGTGGTTGACCTCAGCGATTTTTCGCTCCTTTTATCTATCCGCTCCTCCTCCGCTCCCTTTGGCCCGTTTGGCGCGAAACCGATAGTTGATGGAGGGTCGCGACCTACCGCTGGCCTGATCTGGGCGGTCATAACGTCCTCGGCCCCCCCCACCCTGAAGAGGACCTAAATCCTTTCAGTAAGATCGCGAGTGGTCGCGATGTATAGTATCTTTACACACATTTTTGATATATTAGGTTGTTCGGAAAGAAATGCGCGTTTTTTTTGTCCATCTATTTCTCTTCTGCTACAGAAGATTTTGTAAAACAGTTTTGTCTGTTAGAAAGAGAATTTTATTGCGCATCTTTTGAAATACATTTGTCTATATCTACTTGTTTTTTTTTTTCGAAGAAAAAATTCAAAAAATAATTTCAATTTTTTTTCAAAATTTTGAAAAAAAATTCAAAAAAATGCAAGATTCAATGCGACAAGCGGTAAATATTTGTCGCCATGCGTATAATGTTTGCAGAAAGATTTGGCTGTATAAAGTGTCGGGCAAGGTTCCAGCGTTTAAAAAACGGTAATGAAAGCTTGGATGACAAATAACATGGAAGTCGGCCTCAAGTCGTTGAAACTTTTTTTTCTTTGAAAAAAACCAAGTAGACATAGACAAAGATATAAGAAAAGATGCACAATAAAAATCTCATTCTAATAGATTGAACTGTTTTGAAGAATCTTTTATAGTAGGAGAGAAAAATGGACAAATTCAACGCGCATTTCTTTCCGAACAACCTAATACTTGCTATATCTTTTTGGCTGTGTAAATCCAATGAATCATCCATACATCTGAACGGTATGAATACTTCATCCAATATTTTTTATTTTCAGAATATTATATTTTTGAGTATTGTTCTGTTCCGAGGCCTCATGTCAATCCAACTATGTGAACAACAATGTGAGGCTCCAAAATTTATTACTAAAAGACTCAAAGTACCAAAAGGCAATGCGAAAGAGAATTTGAGTCTATTGGCAAGCTTTACGCGCCTAGCGCCTTTCTAAAGCCTGAAACAAAGCAAATTCTTTTATTCTATATATTGGCACTTCGTTGAAAAAGTCAGCAGATTTATATCCGACTGACTCGCTGCTGCCGCTTACCTTATCCTACCTATACTGCAGAGCAGAAATGGTAGACCAACCCAGACCTAACCCTCAAATAGCGTAGAAATGCTATGACTATGGTGATATGTGATATCACATTTCCACAGTACAAGTCACTGCAGAAATGTGATTAACTGAAAAGAGTCACGTAGCTCGTCTATGCTATTTATTTATGGACATAGCCTTTTTATCTAGGCATTTTTCTTTCCACTGTGTTTTGATGGAGCGGTGCAACACTTTTACAGTGAAGTTGTGAGGTCCTCCGTGGGTATGTTTTTGCGTTCTATGCTTGGAGAAACCAATGTTTATGTATGATGTGGGATTTTGCAAGGCCCTGCGGTGTTTGTCAAGTAGTTCAAACAGGGCCTTTTAGTTTCTCCAACATATCTTTGCCCATATCCTTGGCAAGTTACCAGGTGCACGGACCCCCGCAGTTGGCAAATTTTATAGGACAGCAGAGAGGAACTTCTTCAAGCAACAGTTGTAAGTGCAGGAATCGACTGTACAGACTGGCAGAGAATGGACCCCGATTTAACGTCAGTAAGACCAAGTTTAAAAACTTTGAAATATGCCTAGAACCGATAACGGACTTTCATGGGGAGACCTGATTGTACTGTGGACGAGGTGGGACTGGGCTACTGGGATACTGTGCGATTAGCCGTGCTCTATATCGCTCAAGTTCAATGTGTCCGAGCGTAAGTAAGGTTTGTAATACTAGACTGGAGTTGATGCTGCCTATAATTAAGATACATGAAAGTCAGATGAAAGGCACTGCAATTGAGGATGCTGAAATAGATATGCTTCTGGATTCGAACAAGGTCAGAAACGAGGACGTGATATCGATCATGCAATGTCTATTGTTCGGCAGAAGTCGAAAGAGCGGCAGCTGCGATGTTTCGGAAGCGTGCTGAAAAGACCAGATGATTACCTCATGAGAAAGGCACTGGAGTTCTAAGTACAGTCAGTGCCGTAAGAGTGTTAAAAATCGCGCGAAAACGCGTTTTCGCGTGATTTTTAACACTCTTACGGCACTAACTGTACAAGGGAAACGACCATGCGGAGCACCAAAGAAGTGGTGAACGGACATGATCAAGAGTTACGTCACCGAAGTGAAGGCCACGACGGAGGATCCCCTCGATAGGAACAAGTGGCGAGATGCGGGACTAACGCTATAGAGATTAAAAAGAGAAGAAAATGAAGAAAGTGCGACTTTCGCGGTTTTAGAGTAGATAGCACAATGGAGAGCGTTATCATCCCTGTAATGACTTTGAGCATTTTTGAAATACTTGCGGCTTTACTAAAACTCAATCTATCAAAGTTGTGTAAATCGCTTTTGAAACAACCCCTTATTCTTATTTATTGGCTGCGTGGTTTTCTTAATGGCTGCATAGTTCTCATAAGTAAATTCAGACGAGGGAATTATGAGAAATTTCGAAGTGCCTACTTCGAACTGTCGTAACTCCTTCAAACACAATTTTATGAGTGGGTATTTCCGATGCGTATAGATGATCCCTGTTTGCTAAGGACCACAAGCGTTGGTCAGTTCCGCCGCAGGATGCGCCATGTATGAGGTCTTCATGGACAATCCATCAGGGTGAAGAGCATACTATTTCCATGGTCGTTTTGGAGTTGTGAACTGTTAACAAGGAATCAAGAATCAGCCTTGCACTACAGCATAAGTTGTAAGCGTCTAGTTACAAGAGCTTGTCATCTTTTCCACAATCCACAATTTCCAAGAGATCTAAAGAAACAATGTATTCTTTGACTGTGTTTATCTTCTGCATTTGTCCATACGCTCTACTCTAAGCAGCTTCGTCTTAAGTATTGATCCTGGAGCTTTTGTGTGCCTTGTTTCCATTTGCGTGCTACCTGTTTTTGTATACCCTTTGAGATTTTTGAGTGACTGACCCAACTATAAGTTTCAGGTTTGAACCCTGCCATTCAGTTTCATCTCATCTCTCCTTTATTTAGTTGATCAGCCGGAGACATTTCATACAACACTGCTCAATTCTAGATTATGTCCTCCTCCCACCGGTTTCGGAGGCTTGAGATTGCTCAAGGAAGGAATTCGAAATACGGGGGCTAAAGGGATGTCTGAAGTTGCTTCATTTTGATGTTTTATGAACACTCAAATCGAAAATCTAAAATTGACAGTCATGGATAGATGAAAAGAAGTAAGTCGTCATAGAAGAATGCTAGCCGAGCGCTGTCAAAGATCCAGTTGAACTCAACCCTTCAAGAAAGACTGTGTGAGTGCACCCTAGTGAAATTTAGTGTGACCTCCGCTACAAGCGTTGCACGCCAGCCGCAGAATATTACATCAACAGCAGATCTGTTGATACGCACAAGCAGCAAGTTCAATACTGTACTGTTTTTTTCAGATTAACAAACTCACCGCTTTTGGAATTTGTGTGGCTTATTTATTAGTCAGCGTCAGCGTTAATATCCGGCTTGTTATTGTATGGCGTAGATTATTAAGACTCGGTGATACTTCCAGATACAGCCGACAGGAAAAAGTTGGTAAGAAACTTTCGAATATTTGCAGGCATGTTCACACAGAATTCAGAGCCTGCTCCTCTATGCACTATGCGTTTTTGTCTCAAGCATATTGATGTCCGCATTCCAATTTTTGAATGTTCTCGGTATATACACCAAAAACGACAACCTCAAAGCTTGGATCGGTGCACAGGTTGGTCCTTTCTGCTCATCCGAGGTGAACTCTATTGAACTCTATTTCTGCTGCGTTAGTTCATTTCAATGTCGTTGACGCAGTAAGCGGCATTTTGGAGATAATTTCCCTTTCAAGAACACTGAGCTATTCGATTTCTGCATAAATTGCATGAGAATAGCAAAAGAAAATTCGAATTGTGCTCAGGAGATGTTTCCAACGTGCGGTGCTTTTAGATACCAACTATCACACTGATAAATAAATAATATAAATCCATCTCAACACAGACTATCGCAAGATGCGGAAGTCTCATGAAAGAGCTATCAGCATGCAATGAGCACACGAGACTGTAACCACATTTCTTTTTCAGTGGTATTGGATTAACGATCTCATGGTTGCGATACCGCCATTGTTCATGGTCATGCTTAGTGCAGAGCTTCGTGAAGAAATTACAAATTTAATGCCATGCAGGAAACGTGGAAATTCTAGCACCGTTGCGGTTGGAACACGCACAAATCAACACTCTGTTTCGGGAATGGATTCTAACAGCAACAATGGAGGACGCACTTTTATCGTTTCCACTTACTAGGTTTTGAAAATGTGAGCAAAACCTTTTTCAAAGCAAAAAGAAACCTTTCCGATTGTTTCATGAGCTGCTACCAGAGCGAGTGTGAACGTTCTCCATTTACTGCTTTTTTAATGTTGAGTCTTTGTGAAGTATTTACCGTTATTAAAATTGCATCTTTGTGGAGATGTAAGTTGATCAGAACCTTACTGTTTGTCATCAGGTGGGTTAGAGTCGAAATATGTATCTTTAATTATGGACACAACCGGATTCACAGT
This sequence comes from Trichostrongylus colubriformis, assembly GCA_963978905.1. Classification (NCBI taxonomy): domain Eukaryota; kingdom Metazoa; phylum Nematoda; class Chromadorea; order Rhabditida; family Trichostrongylidae; genus Trichostrongylus; species Trichostrongylus colubriformis. Next base: position 36,457,609 of record OZ022256.1, on the reverse strand, counting down.
AGCGGTCGAAAAGCAATGGGGATGAGACCGTGAATGTGAGCTTCCAACGGTAGAGAACAAATTCGGCCGAGGTTTCGTGGCCCTTGAGCCTTCAGCCTTCCGATACTGCGTATGGCTCCTTCAAGATAGCCCTTGTATAAAGTGATGCTATACGAACTTGCAGTGGTACAGGGCCTTTCCCAGCTCTACGACGCGCTTATACAGTGCGTTTCATAATTATAAGGTCACCCCCAAATTTTCGGTTTTCAGGAGAGACAGCTGACCGAAAAATTTTTAAGTATTTTTTATAGATTCCTCATCACAGAAAACCTTCCTATATCAGTTTTGATAACATTAGCTTTCAGCCCAACTTTTTTATGAATATTTTCTGATTTTTGTGCCGTTTCATAATTATAAGGTCACCCTGAAGAAATAGAAAATTTGCTAGAGTTAACAGCGCATGCGAAGGAGCTTATAATCTATGGCCCTTTCCTGTTTGAGAGCGACATTAACAAGAAAATTCGGTGAAGTAGAAACGAAATTTCGGGGAACCTCACCATAGACATTGTTCCAGTCTTCAACGATTGCCTCTTTCAGCAGTTTTGCTTCCCAGAATTGGCGATTATCGGGGTAAATATTTGAGGTGTTGTCTTCTAGATCTCCCTGATAGAACTGAGACCAAGACTACATGTTATCTATGGCTGAAGGTCCGCATTTCGGAACTTTAGCCACGATTCCGCTGAATAACCTACGTGAACAACAGCCTTGTTATGCAGTTAGATGCAATTATGAAGAGCCGGTCGGCTCCAAAAGGCAACTGATTTCTTCGCAGGATCTTCTAGCAGTCTCTGGAGTCCATTCTGTAGGTTTCGAAGGCAAGGTTCCATGCAAGCTCATTGCCGAAAAGAACTTAGGAGATCACCCTTCTCCTACAAAAATTGCCAAGGCTCCCGTAGATCGGCGCACTTCTCAGACCAGGCTAGTACTACCTCTACACGTCAGCACCATACAAATAGAGTATTTCCAGACTCAAAAACACAATTCAGATGGAATTACTCGCATGCACAGTGCAATTGCTATGCAAATTCAGTTTCGCTCAATCCGTGCCAAAGAAGAGCTTTATGGATTGAGATAGTGACGCCTTATGGTGTGCTGTAGGCCTCGGAAACTGCTTCAGTATTTCTTTGGTGATGTTTCTGCACTGCCTCACTACTGTACGCGCTGTCGTCCCAGACAAGGAATGGTTCAACTCCAAATAAATCTGCTCCATGGAGAAGGTGCTGTAGGAAGTGGTCCCAAAATCCCTTTCTCGTGAATGACAATGATCTCACGTGGGAGTCCAGAGCGTGAAAAGCATGTGAAGACACCGAATGACTCAAATGTTATCTAATTGAGTACAGAATCTTCCTATTTTTTTGGAACTGCTTTCAAACTGAGCCTAGCACCACGAGAATCCACAATCTGGGCTTTGCTCTCGGAACATAGCAGCTAGCCACAAGATGATTGAGCATGTATCACGAAGATGTATCTGGAATACATATCCACCTTAACAAACTTGCTGGAGCCTCAACTTTTTTTACTTTTTTCAGAGTGACCTTATAATTATGAAACGGTGCAACAAAGGAAAAATATTCTTAAAAACATAAGGTAAACGAGAATGCCATCAAAAATCGGGTACGGGGGTTATTTCAGGTGAGGAATCCGCCTATGAGACTGACAGGGAAGGTCTTCCAACTCATGACGCGCTTTTTGAATGCCGCTTTTTGCATGTATGGGGGTACATACAGGGAGCATATAACTGATGTCCATTTTTGCTGCGCGCCCTTACGAATGCCAAAAACGGGGTTGATGGTTCGATCCCCGCCGAGGTCAAATTTTTGCAAAATTTGGATTTTTAGTTTTTGGGCTCAAAAACACTTAAATATGAAAAATAAGTACAGTAATCACATTCAGAATTCCAGACTACCCTCTACTGTCAGTTTTCAGCAAGTTTGACAGTCCAGCCTTTTGACCTTTCAGCGCTCATAGCTCACGAACGAGGCGTTTTTGCGCAAAACGGATTTCATATTCGTGTTCAGGAGGTCGAACTACCCTTAGGGGTAAGTTTAAAGCCCAATCGAGGTTTTGACCCAAATTCGAAAATTTGGGCTGGGCGTTGGTATACCTTCGACTGCACATTCGATGAAGGAGACGGCGATATTACTTGTCCGGAAATTCTCTCTATTTCTCTTGCTCAATGCTTGGTAGGTGAAGATAAAGCGATAGGCACTCGTGCTGTGCATATTACATTGATTTTCATCGGTTTTGTTTGTCATTCTCTTGCACGAATAGGAGGTGCACCATGCACCACCGCCAAACATACTTTCTCGAAGTTAGGGTCAAAATATGGAATTGGCTAGAAATGTGTACCTAGAGGTAGTTTGACCCCCTGAAAACGAATATGGCACTCATTTTGTGCGAAATCGCGAAATTCGAGCGCTACGGGCCCTTTCATGTTCAAAAAGGTCACATCACCAAATCCATTGACAAATTGTAAATAGAGTCATTTTGGCATGCTGTCAACGGAATTTATAGTCATTTGGCATAAACAGACATATGTGAAGATGAAACAGTGAAGGCAAAAAAAAATGCAAAAGTTCTGCAACGCCGGGTTTCGAACCACCAACCTATGCACTTCGTCCGTTTGAGAGTCCATCGTCGTATCCAGTAGGCCACCCGGTCGCCGCAGTAGCCGTACATCGGGGAACCGTTATTAAACTGCTACGTACTTTTAGTACATGGTGGAGACAAGATTTTATTTTTTACCGTGTTTGACTTTGTTTTGGATGTGAAATAGACGAACTCCTTTGGATCTGCACGTGATCAAAGTTACAAGGGGTATGCGTTACAATAAGTGGGTTAAAATCGCCTTTTTGAGAAAAAATTTTTTCACTCCTTTTTTGGCATTTGTAGGAACGCACAGCAAAAATGGAAGTCAGTTATATGTTTCATGTAGGTACCCCCATATAATGGAAAAAACCGTTTTCCAAAAGCGCGTCATGACCTGAAAGACCTCCCTTGTGAGAAGATTCCTTAATGGGGTGTTGTTGAGAAAACCTGAAATTCAGAGGTGACCTTATAATTATGAAACGCACTGTATTGACACTTGTTGATGCGATGCTGATTTGATTTAGATTGAACGACAATCATCTGTGGACGAGAAAATTTGTCGATGGGTGAAGGATTTCTTCGTATTTCACATCTCTTTTGTACCTAATGGAACAAATAAGTCGTTCAAAGTGATTGTTAAAGTTCATAATATCCCAACGGTTTTGCAACAACCGGACACGCAGTGGTCACCAAAAATGGAAAAATTAGGTATATTGATAACAAATACCCGATCAAAAACAGTGTTCGAGGGAAGACCACAACCTACTCTGGCTTCTGTTTGAAGCGTGCCCTAACAAAACAACTTCACGCAGTATTTTTGGCATTGCATTTGCTTGCAATCGCTTACTTAAGTGAGCAATGCGGATTGTTTGAATCAAGTGATGGTCCAAAAATTCCGTACTTCTCAGGTTCTGACAGACAAGAAGTGAACTGAAGGAGCGAAGAAGAAAAGACAGTAAAAATTCAATCAAAAATCACAAGTATTAAAAATCAAAGATGCTGAATCATTTCATCAACAAATGGAAATCACCAGAACATCAATTTTGAATGCAACGCGCGCGGCAGCTGTCGTCGATACGAGCGGTGCACGCTCGCATCGCCTATTCAGTCGATCGTTGCGCAGTAGGGGGCAACCTTAAGTGACTTCAGAAGGACTTGATGGAACCTTGGTCATAAGTGTGATTTTTCATTGAGTGTACTGCAAGCTACTCTGGAATATTCTCCAAGAATAGGAGAGGTTTGGATTCTGAAATAAGTATAGTAGACGCGGAGGTATAGATGTATGTTGATGTTCAAATTGTAATGTTCTTATTATTTCCCTACACATTTATGTCACACTGGTTAACGCAAAAATGTTATTTATCTGGTAGCATACCATATTGTTGCCATTTTTCCCCTCCATCCCTCCATCCATATGATCCACGTTTTAAGTCTTATTTATGATGTGAAGCTTTAGGCTTTGGGGGGGGGGGGGGGGTTTGCCACTCGTCTCTCTATTCTTATGTCCCTCACTATCCTTATATATTTATCCTGATTGTCATCTGCACCCCTTCAACTGCAACAGTTTTTACTCCCTCTCCGTAGGCCAACCATCACCGGAAATCTCGCAGTTTTTGGCGCTTTGTTAATTTACATTGATAGGGATTCTTTTAGGTGGGCAAGAAACATAGACAGCTCCAAGTCCCTTATGGCCTTCATCCTTTTCCCTTGTGAACATAACTCTTAATTCAAACACTAACACGAAAGTTTAGGTGGTCCAGCGGTCCACAGGATGTTGCTGTTGACCAGAATAGGTCTGACGTTAGAGTGCTAATGTTCTGCTGTCAATTCGAGAGTCTTTTTCAAACTTATGTCGCATTTTAGAATGAAGGCAAGCTTAACAATTACAATTTCCTGGAGGAACGAAAGGTTATTGAAACTGGTAGCAAAGCAGCCTTATTCATTAAAGGAATCGTCCACGGAAAATGAGTTTTTGTGTTACCCATATGTTTGTGTTGTATTTGCCTGATGTTGGCCTCATGCAAAATTTCACGCGAAAAAATGTGAATCTGGCTGAGATACAGCACCACAAAGTGCGGTCCCAGTGGGCGGGGCCTCCGTGTAAAAGCCTCGTACCGCGTCCGCCGTGGTCGGAGACGCATTGTAGGAACAGAAGGTTACGTAAACGGTCCTACACTCCGTTCCCAACGGTGGCGGAAGACGGGACGAGGCTTTTACACGGAGGCCCCGCCCACTGGGACCGCACTTTGTGGTGCTGTATTTCAGCCAGATTCACATTTTTTTGCGTGAAATTTTGCATGAGGCCAACATTAGGCAAATACAACATAAATACATGGGTAACACAAAAACTCATTTTCCGTGGACGATTCCTTTAAGTTAACTCTAGAATCGCTAAGAAAGAAACGATCACCGTAGTGACAAAATCCGACGGTACCATTGTGGTTTCTGAAGCGGATAAAATCTAGCTTTCAGCGCAATTTCGACATTTTTGAAATACCAATGTGCTCTGAACAGATTGTACTATTGCGCGAATCCTTCCAAGTAATGTGAGACTCTCTGAGGTTTTACGATTACGAGCGGGACATTCACAAGGCCTTGCCTGGATGAAAATCCGAGTCGTCTACATTACCCATGGCATTCCTCTGCGCTTTATAAAGGGAGAAACCCCTTTCATGGTGCCTTCTTTGCAATTAATTTGTGACCTAAGTTTTTTTGAGCAAGAGCACAGTTTTCGTGAAGGCCATCAACTACCACCTAATTCCTAGAAGCGATGAGTGATTGGACGTGCCGTATGAACAGTATGGGAGGGCTGATGTAATACATCTTGATTTCTTCGAATCGTTTGATAAGGCGCAGTTTTGATAAAGCACGTGACAATTACCATTCAAGCTTGAGCATATTGGTATTCACCATGGAATGCTAGGTTAGCTGAAATCATGCTTGAATCAATGCACCTTCCAAGTTTGGAACAGCAGTGTTTACCGTGGTGTTAAAGTTGCACCCAATGGTGCAAAGGGTGCGTGCTTCTACCGGTTTTGTTCGATATCAGGTTGTAAGGAAAGTTTTGGCCGGTTTTCGCAATTTCAACTTTGGGAGATCAAAACTCGGCTCATACTGCATCTTTTCTCACAGTGTAGGCACCATTCGATTCGCTTTGGCAACATTATGCATACTCGCATATCTCATTTTGATCAAGGGCCTACGAAGGGCTTGACTGTGCAAAACCAAAAAAGGTCGACCCCAAATCAACATGCTTTCCTGATGCACTGCTTTCGAAGGAACTGTCCAGATGTTTAGGAAAGGTGTGCTCGGTTAGCGCTAGATATGATGAATATAACAAACGAGTGAGAGCGTCAGCTTGCAACTGCTTCGATTACTGCTAGACGATTAGTGGTAAATGCGTTCCCACACGGCTGCTCCGAGGGGTCGCGCGTCACCCATTCATCAAAGATCAAAGCAGCTTGAGGTAGTCAAACCAAGGTTGTGTGGGGGAGACCAATAATTTTAGATAGCCCTTGCAAGTATGGACGCTCATCGCTTTCTGCCGTTTCAGTTAAAGCGATTTGATGAAATAAAAATTCGAGCAACTCATCCTCATTACTGCACTTCTAAAGCCAGGGACAAAGTGCTACATTCAATGCTCAACCCTCTCCACTTGCAGTACTCACATGTGTGGTTGCCCTTGCTAGGACTTCAGTAAATAAGAACTCGCTCGCAGTACTTTAAAAATCTCCCTAGTAATCCGAGAACCTTGTTGCATCCGAGGGAAAGCACATATTCAGAAAGAGCAACTTTTTGCTATCTGAGGAGCACAGTATGTAAGTTGATCTGACACGCGCTTTCATATTCGAATTTATTTGTGAACGCGAAAAACCGACCAGAACTTTCCCTACTACCTAATATATGTATGCATACACTCAAGAGCTCTTTAAACTAGACGAGACCTCAGGTGTATTTTGCAAAATAGTGTTTGCCGACAATATGAGCGTTAATGAGCAGTCTCCTCACTAGCGAATGCGACCTTAATTCAGAAGGCAATCGAAATCGACAGGTCATGGTTTAGAAAATAAAGTTTCTCTTTATCCTATGAGAAGACACCCACTGAAGATCCGACACAACCTTTTCCGTGTATTACATGATATCGTCGTAATTAGAGATCTCAGGTGGTTGGAAATCAGGGTTCCTTGTTGATTACAAATTATCCTTTAATCACCGCTGCTCAGCCATTGCGGCCAAGGCAACAGTGACTGCATCAGCTCATGCGGCCTTGTTAACGTGGGACCCCTGCATACTTCTCAAAGCATACAAAATTTATGTTTGCCAGATCTCAGAGAACGGCACCGCCGTTAATAACCAGCATTCCAAAGGCGATTTCAGGATGGTTGAATTTTTGCAGTATAGCTTTACAGGGAATTACTTATCTACGCGCTGGATTCAACCACAGTGCTATAAGAGTTGTTCGGAATAAAATGCTGCATTTTTATTCTCTTTTGTACACGGAGGATGCTTGATCTTATGAACCTATTAAAAATGACCACAAGAAAACTTGGTGTCAAAAATGAGAGTTTCCCTTATCATAGGGAGTTCCAATACGAAGTGCAAGTTCTCCTTGTAAAGAGCGAAAACTGTTTTGAGGGTCAAGTTCTTCACTATCAGAGCTGTAACTGAATTCTTTGAGTTAAAAAAATTCGTTCCACCTAACGAATAAATTCCTTTCACCCCGAACCGTAGCCCATTTGAAGAGGAGCTTGCATCTTTACCTCAAACAGAGGCTCCTCACAAACTTCGGCATGTGGGGCATCCTAGTTTCTGGGTCACTTCTTAATTTGCTTTCAAGTTGTTTTGATTCCTCCTCCATTCCTTTAAATTCGTGTTCCCGCATGTTTAAATTCGCAAATTGAATTGTGTGTGTTGTCATCAGATTTATAGTTTCTTTCTTATGTATCCACATATGCCATTAATCTGAAATCTTGAGAGCAACTGTGTTCAGTGCAGGGTCAAGCCTCCGTTGAGGAATCCTCAACAGGGGGGGTCGTATTTGGTCCGCTAGGAGGGGGGGGGGTCGTAATTGTTGAGGTAAGCAGTGATGAACAGAATTTCTCAGGCTGAGGGTCTAAAGTGTAAGGGAAAAATGATAAAACTGACTAATTGGGTTCGAACCCAAACTAGATTAACTTAATCATCATGGAAACCTCATACATGGCGCGATCCGCAACGAAACCGGTAAACGCCAATAGCCCTTGTTGGCCCGCTGACACCGAAACCACGTACAGAGACACCTCCGAAATTCACCGATTAACCATGGAAAGCGATATCTATAAACGGGTACCACCGTGAATGGACACTCCAGAAACAATGGGATGAAAACGAAAAATTAGCTGATATGGACTTCTTCCATATCTTACTACGATCGCAAGTACGTAATCTAGTGTTAGCGGCCACTATGCGGACCGGAGAAACGTTTGTATTCATTGAGAATGTGGATGAAATCCTCATGCATGGCGCACCCCACAGAGAAGCTGACCGACGCTTCTCGCCTTCCCACTAGGCCTCCGAGAGCGAAGGATGCATACTGGAAAAATTTCAGTAACAATGAATCGATTTTTGGGAAGATTCGTGGGAAGATCTCGCAAATTCGACGAAAAAAAGGTCCCCTCAACTAGCTTTTCTGAATTTTTCTTGCTTCGTTTCAGAGGTGTGGCATAGCTCAGGTAGTCATTCGAAAGCAAAAACCTCGCAGACTCTGCTTCACCCAAACGAACTCATATAGTTAAGTTTGAAGGAAGTTATGGTCATTTGAAGTAAAACACTCCGAAATTCCCCTCAACTGGCCCTCAACTGGCTTCCCTCAAAATAACTTGCTTCCTTTCAGAGGTATGGCATAGCTCAGGTAGTCATTCGAAAGCAAAAACCTCGCAGACTCTGCTTCACCCAAACGAACTCATGTAGTTAAGTTTGAAGGAAGTTATGGTCATTTGAAGTGAAATACTCCGAAATTCCCCTCAACTAACCCTCAACTGGAAACCCATATCGAGAACTAAGCAACCATAAGGGAAAGCAAGTAGTCAATAGATAGGTCTAAGGAAGTTATTGGGAAAACAGGTCACAGCTGCTTGAAAGATGGGCTCTAGGTAAAGTCTGAAGTGTTTTAATAATGTCGGAATTTAGTATGGGGTGATAATAAGATAACGCGCTCCAACGCGACCGCTTCGCACGTTGCCCGAAACGGGCGGTCGCCCGTCGCCTGAAACGAAACTTCAAAGGTAACAGTCTTTTGTTTTTGTTTTTTTGATCGAGAGCCCCTTCTGGATCATTTCTAGACTTGTCCAGTTCTCGTGCCTTCATTATTACTGATTCAGTTTTTATTCAATCACAGCCCATTGATGGACATGAGTCAATGTGTGTCCATAATATAATAGGTTGTAGAATGCTTTTTCGAGTATATGCATGGGAAGCTCGTCTGGTGCTGTCACAATGAGGGGGGGGGGGGAGGAGGGGGCATCCCTCTGGACATTATTTTTACCTAAGCCGAAGTCGCCAATGTCGACTTGGATGAGCCGTTCGGAGGACTGGGTGCTGTTGCCGCTGCGGTCTGCCATTGAATACCGGAGGCTTGTTCGCCAGCAATAAAACAAAGGGGGTGGGAGGGAAGGAGAGAGGGCGTTTTCTTCGCCATGCGATGCTGTTTTTTGATAAAAACTGTGTTAACATTAAAAAAACCTTTATTGATATCCAACAAATTGCAGCAAATTCAAAACTGACAATCGCAGACGTAAAAGGGGGGGTCGTATTGGGGGCTCCTTTTTGGGGGGGGGTCGTATTTTTTGAAAATTTCCCTCAACTGGACGCTTCACCCTGGTTCAGTGCGACTGTAATTTCGGATACGATCGAATAGCTGGTTTTAGGATATGCATGCATGAAGAGTACATCAGTTCAAAGACATTTCCGTAAAAGCTGAGAAAAATGAGGCTCCCTTTGTGCTTCTTCATTTGCTTCTTGCTACTGTACAAGCTCACGTCACACGAAATGATTCAAATCACGGTAGTGAAGGTAGGCCCAATTAGAATGAGGGCCAATTCACTGGCGATGTGAGAACACGTCTGTAATACGAACTGTTTCTGTGCATTCTGACGGGTGAATATGTAGGTAGGTCCTCAATCCTGTCATGGTTCGTACCATGGTAACGCCATCGAGGCAGTATCTGGCAATCAGAGATGGCGAGCGTAGAGAATCTGTTATTTACTGCATCGAATCACAACTAATACTCATATGAACAATGTAATTTTACTTACTTGCAACACTTTGACAACACGGTAGACAGGCTATGCTCATTCAGAAACCCAATTACAAGAGGTGCTCTGTAATATTACATTCTACCACTTGTTGTTGACGACAATGTTCTGCCGCCCTCTAAAGCTCCCTACTCCAACTACTTCCTAGTCCTTATATCATGGTAACATTTGAGGATCGACTGAAAGACTTTTCCTAAGTAGGCCGACTCGGTGGGAGAAGACTTCTCCGGTAGAAAAGAAGGACACGAACCGCTGTTGTTCGTTTTCTTGATCTTCTTGCTCTCTTACTCCTTCTTCTTCCCGTTATACATTTTGTTTTTCTTCTTGTTCTCTTCTTGTTTCTTTTCTTCTCCATTGCGTTCTTGTTGCCGAACTCTAGAGCCCAATGTACTTGTCAGACGCCGCCATTTGTTCTCATACAAGACATCCTCCGCCAATCGGTCTGTAAGGATGACATAATCGCCGTCCGGAGCTGAGTTGATAGCTTCCTCAAAGTAGCCGTTTTGCTGTGTCTCACAGCCATAATGATTCAGCACCCCTCCCTCGTGTCTATCCTTGCAACCATGTCTCGGTAACTGATCCTGTCCGCTGTGGAGACACACTTGTAAGATTTTGCTACTGCTGAAGCCACGTCGTACTGTATGGTGTCTGCTTCGTTGCAGAAGAATCGAAAGGTTACAGATCAACGTCTCTTGCTACACCTCTTTTCCAGCCTGCATAAGCATAAGCAGCTGCATAAGGCATAGGACCTGAATGCAAGACTTGCCGGTCAGTGATCCTATTAGGTTGATCGAAAAGTTTTGATGTGGCTGAGATTTTTTCTGTTTTATTTCACAACTCAGCAAACAATGCAAGCTAATCAACAATATAATAACCATCGTTAGTTATGACACTGCCTCACCTAACGGGCAGGTCAGCGATTCCCTTCCTCCAGAAATGGGAAGACGGGGAGTCAAAGAAGTTACCGACCTCCTGTTCAAGGTGGTCATAGTTAACGAATAGTTCTTTTGCTAGGAAAGCTTTGAGGGGCCGGAACAAGTGGTAATCTGAGTGGCAACATCGGGTGAATACGGTGGATGTGGAACCGTGTCCCAACCTAGCTCCTCCAATTTTGCACGGGTCTCTTTACCTATGAGAGGAACCCGTGCGAAACTGGGAGAGCTGTATAAGCCTACAGCTTCTGAATAAACTGATCGAATCTGACCGAAATAACAATTCGAAGGTCATATAGCCCCCTGAATTGTTATTTCGGTGAGGAATTAGTGGTCTCATAAATGCTAAAGTGCTTATGCTACCTCATGTATGCTAAAGTGCATATATGCTGTGTGCATCAGTACTTATAGTACGGTCCATATTGGAGCTGGTTTTTGGTCCCTTCAATCCGAGAGTGCTCCTGGGAAGAAATCTGACGGGCCAAGGAAGTTCAACCTGTAAGAAGAAAGTCAGTCGCAATCACCATGTTGAATTCTGCAATGAGGCTTGACGAAGTGCGAAAAACTTCAGATAACAGCTTTCAAATGGCCTCAGGGGAGAGAGGGAAGTAAAAAGTTCACTTTGCCTATGGCTCACATGCACCAAGTACAGGTTGGGGCAAAATTACGGAAACAAGGCGCGGGCGCGGAAACTTTGACCCCTGAGGCGCTTTTCCCATTCGGGAACTCTTGCTTGTTCTTAATCGATTCAGTGCAACCCTCTTTACTAACCAGCACAAAAAAAATTTCATCTTCGGTTCAAAATGACGAGGCCATCCCCTCCCCGGAATTCCATCATCTACATGCACCATCAAGGACTCCAAGCGATTGTCATCTCCCGTCGTCTGAAGGCATCAAGAAGTCTTGTATCGAAAACAATCGCAAGGTTTACAGAACTAGGAAACCTTTCCGATCGACCAGGACGTGGAAGACCGACTTCTGTCACGATCAGGGCGAACATCAAGAGAGTGCGTGATGGTCTGCGTTTGAAGCCAGTGCGGTCGCTTCGGAAGATGGCATAAGAAATGTCGTTTCCACGTGTTCGATGGGCAGGATTGTGAAAGATCACTTGAAAACTGAAGGCACACAAGCAAGGGGAAGGACAGTTTCTTTCTGCCGACAGCAAAAGGAACAGAAACCAACGCTGCAGGAGATTTTCCTAGCTTTCATTACCTTTGATGAATGGTCTCCCAGTTCACCGGACCTCAACGCACTCGATTTCTCTGTATGGAGTGTCCTCGAGGATAAGGCATGCTCAAAACCCCATCCTGACCTTAATTACTCGAAGGCAGCGCTGGAGAAAGCATGGGATGAGTTGGACGAAGGCTATCTCCTCGCCACTGTCAACGCGTATTCGGAGCGTCTTCGAGCCTTTATCGAAGTAAATGGAGATGGTTTCAAAAAAAAGTAGTACTGTTTGTTCAGTTTTTTCTGGAGAGTAAATCGGTGATGATTATGTTTTTGTTCGAGCTGAAATAAGGTTTTTGGGCAGCGTCAATTTAGTTTCCGTAATTTTGCCCCACCCTGTATACAAATTGCAGGGCAATGAAAGACACCCACCCTCATCGTTACCACAAGAACTGCAGAGCCAGCTTTCGTGGTTGGTGGGCAGATTTTCAGATTCTGGAAAGCGATACACGTCGTGTTGCTCAGACAACGCTGCGGGAAGGGAAGGAAGAACGTTGGTGACCTGGAAAAAACGGAATATTCAAGTTATCTACCTCACAGTGCCCTCCCGACTACCGAGTGTGGGCAGAACTGAGCAGAGTTGCGGATGGGCGTGATGAAACTGCGGATTTTGCAGAACTGAAAACGCAGAACTGTGTGTGCTAAGTTGGCTTGCCAAAATCCCCCAATCTTGCTGGAGCGAAGCCGTGCTACATAAATTAGTCTTCCTCACAGCGTGTCCTTAAATTTGGCGTGAAGCTATCCTGTTGATATTTTGATAAAATCTAGTTAATTTACTGCTGAAAGTGGAGGTAGGACAATGATTCCTTTTGGCAACCCGTGTATACTTATGATTTGCATTTATTAGGTTGATTCATAATAAATCGGACAAATTGACCAATTTTAATCATTGTCGTACAACTTTTTTACGACAACAGGGATTCACTTGAAACATACTCCATCTTTATCGATGACCTTCTGCCACGGTATAGGCAGATCATGGATGCCCTTGCTCCAGAAGGCCGGAAGCTGGAGCTCGAAGAAGTTGCCGAGTGCCGCCTTGACCTCGTCGCGAGTTTTGAAGTCTTGGCCGTCCAGGTGGCGTTGGCTGTGGGAGAAAAGGTGGAAATCTGAAGGGGCCAGGTCTGGGAGTACGGTGGGTATAGAAGTACGGTCCAACTGCACGACAGCAGCTCGGCCTTGGTCGATCTTGCGAAGTGCGGTCTGTGGAAGTAGACACGTTGTCGTGCTGGAAGTAGACATGTGACCGCCGCCGTAGCGAACTTTGGACATTGGCCTTCAATTCTCGTAATTGACGAACGTAGAAGTCGGCGGATACTGTGGTACCTTCATCGAGCAGCTCCCAGTACTCTACGCCGTGTACGCTCCACCAACCGCGGTTTTCGTCTTCGATGGAATATTCGCCTGACGCAAACTTCGAATGCTACAACTACAGTGTACTTCTGCCGGGGGCATGCTCTTTGTGAACTTCTATCAGACGTCTGCCGATATCCGCGGGTTCCCGGCCAGATAGCGATATAAATAGTATGACGTTGCGGATGTGGTCTCTGGACCGCTTGAAATCGTGCGGCATTGTGGCGGAATGAATCAACTTTGGAGTGATTATTTTGCGGGACTTTGAAGAGCTTTTCATACTCATTCCAACGGTACCTCGCGCGTCCATTTTCGTTAATTCGTTACTGAGTTATGATCTCTAGAAATCATCACTACCATTTGTCCGATTTATTATGAATCAACCTAATACATACGTAAAAGGTCATCGAGTGATTCGAATGGTGTACGAACAAACACTCACGTGCATTTCAACCTGGCTTTTATGCTGCTCCGCCAACAACTTACGCGTTCACGCAGCATCGCTTTTGCAGGAGGATGTCTCACAACGTTCCGCAAACGGTAGCAGAAGTGGCACTAGGAGTTGGCTACATGTGTGTTGTGGTTACTATTCTCACATCCAAGAGGAAGATTTTCAAAAATGCTTTTTATACTTTGTTTGTAGCGACAGGTGAGGTGCCATACTTGTTTGTATTTTGCAAATTATTACAATTGCCGACAAACCTTCTAGAAATTCCCAATACGTTACACGAGTTGTGTAGAGTGCAGTTTCAGTGCCATAGGCTATTGGCTGTTGTGGCCTTGGTCGAGGATACCTGCGTATGTAGTTTCTCAAATGTATTCACAAAACATAGAAATCTCTAAACAACAAGGGGGAGGAGGGGGGGTGGCACCTGGGGCACATTTGAATGCATAAGGTTATCCCTTGTAGGAAAGATCCCCTACGAAGCCCTGAATTATTTGCCACTGCCGCAGTAACTAAACGTGCATGAGCTTCTCTAAACCTTTTTCGTTTATACGACGACAGAATGCTGGGTATGGGATCCGTGCAATTTACGAGGTGAAAATCGTGGACAAAGCGACTGCAAACAATGGATTTCTATTAGGTTGACTGATAAATTCCAGGACACTCCGAGGCGTTTTTTTTATTTAATAACTTTTTTTGGAACAACTTATAATCAATCAATAATATATTCACCATCATTATCAATAACCTTCTGTCATCGCTCTGGCAACCTTTCAATTCCATTCATCCAGAACTGTGCAGACTGCGACGCTATAAAGTCGTTGATTGCGATTTTAAGGTCCTCCTCTTTTTTGAACTGCTTGTCCTTCATAACTTTCGGGAGAAGAGAATAAATGGTAATCAGATGGGGAGAGGTCCGGGGAATATGGTGGGTGCGGCAGAACTTCCCACTCTAAAGCCGACAAAGTATCTCGAGTGATCTTCGCTACATGTGGCTCTTAGCGTTGTCGCGCAGTAGCATAACATCGGTCCTTCTTCTCTCTAGACAACCTCCGGCCCTTATATACCTATGTGGTGGAAGATTCGAGAGCACTGTTCCACAAGGCTGAACATGAAAAGATGAGCTGTCAATCGACGCATTGTAAATCAAACTGTTTTGAAGTGTCCACGAACTTATCAGCCAACCTAATATATCATATAAACGCCGTCAAATTGGAAAACTTGTGTGGTTTTGCAACTTTCGCGCCTTTTTTTCAAAGGGCTCAGTCGTTCTAACGAATACGACAAAGCTTGGGGATTAAATTCTGAATTACTCTGCTTAAGCTTTTCGTTCCACAGGACTGGAAGCTTATGATATTCGACTGCGAGCACTGAAAGAGTGCCTAGTATATATCCGTGCCCTGTAATCATCGCAGTGTACTAACGGTATCACCTAAAAAGCCAAGCGGTAGCCGGGCCGCAGTTGCGTACGGCACACCCCTACAGTAATCCTTCCGCCTATATTTATTCAGATCAAGACGCTGTCACAGTATACGACTACAGAATACGCTTTTTTCAATACTCCGAACTATTATGCTGTATAGTGCAGGCGTTACTGAGGGGGATAGGGAGAAGGATGCACTGTACTTTCCTATGTTCGGTTCCGGCGGTATTACAACGACTGGCACTGTTCTCGTATTACAAATGACTGAGGATCTGAAAAGCACTCCTATCACGTATTCGCAAACGAACTAAACGAAAAACGGAAGAATTCACTGTGCTGATGTAGTTGTGGGCGGCCACTCACCTTCGCGCTCGCAGCCTTCACTTTACAACATCCGACTATCATAAACTTGTACAGTCGAGTGTAATTTTTACTTGAGTCTTAGTTGAGAGGAACGGGATACCTGCTCGGTGCTAATGTTGCGGGGGAGGCACTCCACCAAGCTCAGCGTATGGCGCTATTTTTGCCTGCGAATTTGCCTAAGCATACTTTAGGGAGAAGCACCTACATTCCCCAAATAAGGCTCAGGTAAATATACACTTAATGTACAGATTGGTGATTAAAAATCTTGGATTAGGGCTGACAGCACGACAATGACTGCCCCCCCCCCCCCCTTCACCCCAGCAAATATAATAACACCTTCTCCTCAACTAATTCTTGAAAAGCTTGGGCTATAATAGCGCAGTATGCTGAACACAGAAGATTGGCCGCTCTCACTACGCTGGCTCTATTCACACGCAGAATACTAAGCAATTTCGTAGTCGCAGTGACGATCGAACTGCGTCTTGAGCAGTCGCTGATAAATATAGGCGGAAGGGTTACTGTAGTGGTGTGCCGTGCACAATTACGATCCGGCTACCGCTTGGCTTTATAGGTAATACCTGTCCTAACTCCACTCAATCGCCACTACGGTTTGAATGAAGTAAATCTTTTATAACGCGCAATATACATTCTAAATGCAAATAAAATGCGTATGTAGTTACGCGCCTCCCGAATGTTAAAAAAAATCACAGAACGATAAAAGTAAAACATGAAGTAACCTATCAGTCAAGTTAAATGGGATTTTTTGCAATCGTAGGAACACATTTCTTACTTTTCCACTTTATTTCTCCCCTACCCCGCTCACAACAGTGAATTAATTTCCCTCGCTCTTTCAAGCAACTCAATGCGTCTATCCCTAGATTAACTCAATCCTCAACCATGACTAAAGAATTGGGTTCCCCATATTTGATGGTGGTTAATGAGCTCGGCTAGTGCATTTTATGCACGTATTTTGAAGCGTTCGAATTACAGGCTAGAAACATGGGCGAAATTCTGAAGTGTATGAAAGAGGAGGAGCTTCGTCTGGAATAACAGAACGAAATTCGAAGAAATACGATACCCGCCCCAAGTTTCAAAAAAAACGTAAAAAGAAACGCGGATCGTATTTTCTCGCTTTTTCGTTGAAACTATATTTTTATGCATGATTTCTGTATAGAAGTAAGTATATAACATTGAGCTCACCTCATCAAGCACTACTCTTATGTACATGCTGACTTCAAAGATAGAAGCCTTGAATTTGATTACTTCACTGCCTCAACCTTCAGGGGAGATCCATTCACGAGTTACGTTCTCAGAGGAGATACTTTGCTTCGATGAGTACCAGTTCAAAAAACAAAAACAAACTAATCAGAAACGTAAACATCGATGGACTTACTCGTCGATGGACTTATATATTAGGTTGTCCCAAAAGTCTTGTCATATTTTCCCAAAAAAAAAATCAGTAACTCTTGTTCACTTCGAGGCAGATCCAGACGGTTCAGGAATATGGTAGAACGTTCCCTAAGCTTTCTAAGAAAATATATATTGACTCACCAGATCCCGTGGAGACAGCTACAATGCCCGTTGTCGATACCCACCCAACTCGCGGTGTCATCTATTATGAGCGGTCTTGCGGCACTAAAACGACGGAAGCTTGCCACTCCATCAGCGCTGCATTGGGCAAGGGATGTGTGAGCTACGTGACCGTGCGCCGCTTGTTCATCAGCTTCAGCAACGGCGAGATTGACATGAAAGACAAACCACGCTTGGGACTGTGCTGGTTCTGGGACGAGGAAGGAATGCTTTTCCGCGAGGTGCTGGTACAAGGCGAGACAGTCACCGCTACCGTATGCACCCACCAGCTCCAGCAGCTCGCCGTCGATGTTCGAGAAAAGTGCCGGAAAAGGCCGCGGTCACCCTTCTTCATGACGACGCCCGCTCCTATTTCGCGAAAAGTACCCAGGTTAAGTTATAGGAGCTCGGCTGGGATGTGCTGCCCCACCCACCGTACTCTCCAGACATTGCCCCTTCTGGCTATCACTTACCCATCCTCTCGAATCCTTCCTGGCCAAGAGAAAATTCGTTGATTATGACTTGCGAAGGCGATCGCTGACTTCTTCGACTCTCAGAACCCAGAGTTCTGGGAGAAGGGAATCAACGATTTTCCTAAAGTGGCAGAGGGTTGCCGATAACAATGGTCAATACTTTGTTGCCTAATTATTATTTGTTGGACGAAAAAAAAATAAAAAGTGATGATCGAAAAAAATATGACAAGACTTTTGGGACAACCTAATACTTACTCACTTACATATTTATGTATATTTAATTTATATATTATATACATTTTTATACATATTCTATTTCTTTTCGGTTTTTTTCACTGCTCGAAAGTGTCATGGGAACTCACTATGTAGCCACGTTCACTGTGTTGTAACCAGCAGGCAAATGCGTCCACTGAAAGTATCCGACAACTTTTAAACGAGTATTACTAAATAGCAAACATACAGATCGCGGTGTTTTCCAAAGGGTACGGTACCAGTTTTTTTCGAAAGAGGTCTGTCACTTTCAGGCCTCCGTCTGAAGACCAATTCTATTTTTTCGGTGAAGTAGAGACTTTAGAAAATCCCGTGGTTTCAAATTCTGATAAAAACAAATATCATTTAATGAGACGCTCCTTAACTCTTGGAACTCATACAGGTCATCTTCCAAACCAAACCCTCCATCTCCTTATAATTAGTTCGCTTATTGGAAAGACTGGGACAGTGCATTGATCGACTCCTACACTGATACCTCGTTTTCCACGCAGTCATTGTATCCTATGTGCGGTATTTCATGGTGTACAGCAGCTTGCAGTCTTAGTGATTACTTTCCTTCATGTTTATTATTACTCACTAATTTCATGCAGCCCGTTAATTTTTCAGAAGCCTTTGGGAATGGCACCTACTATGGAGTGATTATAAAAGTTGGGCAAGAAGAAAAAACCGCTTCTGCTGTCCCATCTGCGATCTTTGATCGCCTTTAACTGTACGCAGCAGCTTGAGATGGGTCACTTTGTAATGCTATGCATATAGCACAAAGCAGATGCAAATTCAGTGAGCTCTGCAAACGGGCGGAGCTCACAGAGCATCCGTAAATAACTGTGAAAATAGTACAAAATGTATAACAAAAGATACCAGGCCTTGATGTTGTATGATTCCTAACCACCAAAAATCGCCGAAAGAATCCAATGGCTGAGTGAAAATGGAGATAGCATTCCAAGGGATCAATCAATGCACTGTCTCACCCATCCCAATAAGCCAACGAATTACGAAGTGATCGAGGTGCACGGTGAGGAAATCGAGGGTTTGGACTCAGATGATTACCTGTATCAGTTGCGGGTGGGGGGAAATGCTTATGAGAGTGAACGGAATGCTCACCAGATTTCGAAATACGAGATTTCCCAAAGTCCTTATTTCAGCACAATATGCGGTTGTCACACACCAGAAAGAGACAGCCGTGCTTGGAAAAAGCTGGTATCGAAAGGATCGTACCACTGAAAAATGCCGCGATTTGTATGTTTCCCATCCACTTGTATAGATCCTGTTCAACAGTTGAACACTGTCAGTGGACGCATTTGCCTGCCGGTTACAACACCGTGAACGTGGCTACATGATGAGTTCCCATGACACTTTCAAGCAGTGAAAAGAAACCAAAACAAAATATGTATAAAAGTGTGTATAATATATAAATATAACTATACATAAATATATAAGTGAGTAAATATGTACGTATAACCATAACTTCGGTCGACGTTGACGTTTCCCATTATTTTTTTTGTGTTTTGAACTGGTACTCATTGAAGCTATGTATCTCCTCTGAGAAAGGGAAAACCTTTCAAAGAATTTAATTAGCAATCAAAAGCTTACTTTATCGAAGCGAGAAGTTGTGCGAAAAGTGACACGGAATGCGGCTAGGACTTCATTGCACGTCATTTGGAATCACTCTAAAATCAAAGTCATTCAAAGCACTTTACAACACAGAGGCTCGTGGTTGGTCATTGTCAGAGTTTTCAGTTAAATAAATTTCCACCCCTGCACCACACTCCGCTGGCTTGCCTTGCTTCGTTGAGTACCAATCGCCTTAAAAACAACAAAAAAACTGAGGGCGAAATGTAAACGTCACCATTGTGATGGATAGAATCCAAAACCGCATAATTTTTGACCGCCACACGCTACGCAAAACAAATCATTAGGTACGACCTAATCTGATCTGATTAATGATCACTGCAATACCTCATCAATCTCCCACATTAACATATCGTCAGGCTGTTCCTATCGCCCAGTCCCCATGCATTTAAACGACTTGTTAAACACCTGAACTGATCCACCCAATTCGGGAGTTTTCGTGGTGGATTTTGTCCCTGCTCGCTCTTTTGTTCGAGTTAAAGATAAGCGTGGGTGTTTCAACAGCATTAAAGCTCTGATGGTAAAATGGCAAACGAAATCGGATTTCACATCGAATATCATCCACGCTCCCACGACTATATGTATGTATGCAGTTCGAATAGCACCCATCGAGCACTGTTTTTCCACAATAGAAACATTTGATGGAAGGAAAAGAAAAAACTTTTTCCGAAGAATGCGTTAACAAGTCATTTATGAGATTCAGAATAAGCTAGAGACACTTTTCACTCTCACCAAGAAGCTTACAAAATTTACTTCCAGCAATGAAGTTGCTTTGTTAATATGTAATCGTGTGCCAGAGCGCTTTGCGTAGACTGACCTAAAATTTGGTCCCCAATCCACTATTTGAGTAAATAAGCGTAGTGGCATGATTGATGGGAGCCACATGAAATTCTCCATATCTGGATTCACTTTCTCGTTTTCTCAGGAATTGCTGACATATTCGCCATTTACATCAGTATATTCTTTCGAGTTATCCGCCAGAATGGTGTGGGCCCCGAAATTCAGCGACTTGTTTCAATTGGTGTGGTGGTTAGTAGTGTCACTTTCTTCGCCCATATGATAGGGAATCTAGTTATCGCTATCAACCGTTACTCAGCTCTCTGTCTGATGATGAAGTACGATAAGGTTAGTGAAATTTCTGGAGCAAGCATAACTGCTTTCGTTAGAATATTGCATTAGGTTGATTCATAATAAATCGGACAAATGGTAGTGATGATTTCTAGAGATCATAACTCAGTAACGAATTAACGAAAATGGACGCGCGAGGTACCGTTGGAATGAGTGAAAAGCTCTTCAAAGTACCGCAAAATAATCACTCCAAAGTAAATTCATTCCGCCACAATGCCGCACGATTTCAAGCGGTCCAGAGACCACATCCGCAACGTCATACTATTTATATCGCTATCTGGCCAGGAACCCGCGGATATCGGCAGACGTCTGATAGAAGTTCACAAGGAGCATGCCCCCGGCAGAAGTACACTGTAGTTGTAGCATTCGAAGTTTGCGTCAGGTGACTATTCCATCGAAGACGAAAACCGCGGTTGGTGGAGCGTACACGGCGTAGAGTACTGGGAGCTGCTCGATGAAGGTACCACAGTATCCGCCGACGTCTACGTTCGTCAATTACGAGAATTGAAGGCCAATGTCCAAAGTTCGCTACGGCGGCGGTCACATGTCTACTTCCAGCACGACAACGTGTCTACTTCCACAGACCGCACTTCGCAAGATCAACCAAGGCCGAGCTACTGTCGTACAGTTGGACCGTACTTCTATACCCACCGTACTCCCCAGACCTGGCCCCTTCAGATTTCCACCTTTTCTCCCACAGCCAACGCCACCTGGACGGCCAAGACTTCAAAACTCGCGACGAGGTCAAGGCGGCACTCGGCAACTTCTTCGAGCTCCAACTTCCGGCCTTCTGGAGCAAGGGCATCCATGATCTGCCTATACCGTGGCAGAAGGTCATCGATAAAGATGGAGTATATTTCAAGTGAATCCCTGTTGTCGTAAAAAAGTTGTACGACAATGATTAAAATTGGTCAATTTGTCCGATTTATTATGAATCAACCTAATAGTACACACTATAATCCTCTGAACACGAATATGTATCCGAGCAAATTGAAAATCTAGAGACATGATACCGAGCATTTCGACTCTTTCTTTTTAAGATCTGGACACCACGAAATGTGAGGATTATTGTTGGGCTACAGTATGTAGCAGCTCTCGCTACTGTTAGCCCTCTTATTGGAGCGAAACTGATGTATACATCAAACATTGATGGAACATTTACGTATACTGGGTTAGATACGCAAGCCGACATCGTAAGTTTGGAGATTGTGCAGCGTGAAAGGTAAAAAGCAAAATACGGGTCCGCTAGCCGCATGTCGTTAGCAGCCACTTGAGCATGAAAAGTGAAATAACATGTAAATTCTGAACACATGCGATGATTGTTGTCGCCAGCGCTTGCGATATAAACCATCGCCGCGTTGTTACATTCACACTATATTTCCGCCGTCGCTATGACTTTTCAGTAACCGAATTGGTTGAACTGTCAGTAAGAGGATTGTCAGATTCCCCAACTTTGCAAATATGTGATTCTGCAATTTCGCAACTCCGAAAGGGATTGAGAAGGGAAGGCTGATCGGTGTTGAAAAGACCCAAAATACTTTCGCATGGTAGTGGATTTCAGTGAATGGATATCGGAGGTCCGCACAAGAACAAGGCTCTATGGTGAAGTCCCACTTCTTTCCGCTACCCCACGATGTGTCTATAGGTGACCAATTGTGCACGCACAAAATTAGTGAAACTTGTCGATAGAATGCCAGGTTTATACACTATGCTCTTCTATGGCCCATTTCACACAAAAGTGAATCTTACCGTCGCGCCGGTGGTGCAAGGGGAATCACCGACCACCAGGAGATCGCTCTGTACACATTTATGTAAATCGGTCCAAGAATGTCCTGTACCATCACTGATCATTATAAAATCCCACTACTCAGAGCTGACTTTGAAAAAAAGAGATTTTAGAACTGGAAAAGACGCGTGGAAATTCATATGTGAAGTAGTGTATAGCCAAGATGATCCGAAGTGGGTGAGGCGCTTCTAGAAAATCATCACCGCGGAGACAAAACCCAGTTCCTACAAGTGAGAGGACAGAATGGGACATGGAGGTGGGATTCCTCCTCCACAGAATCCTTTACTTTCTGAGCGCCACTGCCCACCGTCCCAAGGATCTACCGCCCCTTATTTCTTGTGGTGGCATCTAGATATGAATGCTTCTTGTGGCAACACTGAACATTGCGAAAGCGATCTTCCAACTAAGGATAGGTCTCCCTTTGATAGCTCATCGTTAGCACCGGTCGAAAATCGATTGACAAACCGTTTTTGGAAGGTTTTTTCTCTTCTAGAACTCGCTGAAGTGTCCCCAAAATTGTATCAATATTTTATATAGTACTTCTCAGATTTAGAAGAGGATGTTAAGGATTTGGTTAGAAAACTTTTTGATTTTTCGATTTTATTCGAAACAAGCGACTATAACTAGTCGGTCGACTCGAGAAAAATAATGACACAACTCGAAAAAAGACAGTACTGTCACGATAAGAAAAAATAATTAGAAAAAATAGCGCTGGTACTCTTCCGCAAAACCTGTAGCATCAGTAACATCCTCCCGTCTTCGTAGCATCGAGTACGATAAATTGTTAAAACAGATCTGCCTTCCGGACTTCTTCGATCGGAGCAAATTTAATTTGTGACTATTTTTAACTTTCATGCAACATGCACGATTTTACCAAAAACGTTCGATCGGATTCAGATCTAGAGAATAACTCGGTAATTCAAAAGCTTGCACACGATGCTTGCTGAACTAGTCACAAATATGGTCGTGTGCTTGGGGTCATTACCTTGCTGGAATATGAAATTCCCAGTGGATCGATGAGCAGTCGAAAGCTTGTTACCATGTGTGGTATCCTCAATGCCATATCTGTCCAAATGTCCATGAATTCAACGAAAAAGTCTAATTCCGTGACCAATGAAGCAGCCCCAAATCACGACGTGTCCTCGACCAAGCTTGATAGTGGGCACTTGAAGGCAGTGTTTGGGGAAATTCGGCAGAAAAGTAAAAGAAGTAGTGAATGTGAAAGTCGAGATGCCTAGTAACAAGATAGTGAAGAAAAAACGGATGGAAATGGCCGAAAACCCGAGAAATAAGACCCTTCCCCACTGTTGATCCTCCATGTGGAGCATTACCGTGAAGAGGCGGGTGGTGCGGACGAGTGTTCCATTGGCGTGTTGCCATGTTGTAAACACGAAGAGATGTTCGAGTTCGAGAATGGGTAAGCATCCCTTTTCTGGAGTGCGCTTCAAGCCAAAACTGAGAAAGCGGGCCGCGATACCTTCTATTCCCCCAGCCAATCAGTCGCTAGGAGGCGGACCGAGCACAGTGAGGCGGCTCGTGCGGAAAAGTCCGCCTCTGCCACAACTCGGGGGCACGCCCTTCGTGAGGGATTTCGCCGCAAATAGGCTTTCCAAACCCGTAGTTTTCGAGTGAATGACTCCTCTTAGGGATTCTCATGACCCACATTACCCCTAACACTGTCTTTAATACAAGGGCGAAACTTTTTTCAGCCGGATGCCTCATATACTTGATACCATCACTTCACGTAGAATTAAATCTAAATTGAAAATAAGGCGTTATTCCACTGCTGACGAGTCCATCTGGTGTGCTCTTGGCCCACTTGATACGACATGATCCTCCATTGGAATGCGGTTTCCTGAAAGGACGCCTTGCATAGGAACCGGCACCTTGCCCATGCTTTGAGTAGGTCTAATTAAGGGAGTGTGTTCATTGACGACAGCTGAGGCGCTTTGAATATGGGAGACTGTGCCTCTGAATCAGGGTGGCTCATTCGAATAATGTTCCTATCAGTGACTCGTGTACTTATTTGGCCTCTTCCCAGGTTCCGATTGTTTCAGCTATCTCACTTGTTGACAGAAGATCGGAAATAGCCGCTCTGGAGGCGTAAAAGATCCTTGGTTGATTTCGCAAAATTACTTTACGAGTTCTATTTGACATGAAATGAGATCGAAATGTTCGTAAGCTTAATACGATACTTACTTAGATACTTAGACGGTCCGTCCCCACTGGTTGTGCGGGCCCCAACACGATTTCCATTCGTTTCGTTCTTTCGCGATCATCATCCACTCGTTCGTTGACTTCGTTGGTGGCGACCACGAAAATCAGCCGTTCTGGAATTTCTCATTGGTTTAAGGTGTTCAACGAACACATCTCCCCATCTTTTGAGAGGTCTTCCGCAGGGACGTAGACAATCCCACGGGATCCACTCCACTGTTCTTCTTGTCCACCTATCGTCTTCTCTTCGCATTATATGGCGGGCCCATCGGTGTTTGACCTTCGATGCATACTCCGCAGGGTCTCGTATACGAGTCATCTGACATCGGAGCTGCGAAGCCCGGCACGATATTGAGATAACCCGGTGTACTTCAGAAGACATCACTGGAGTGCTCTGTGAGTCACCTGTGAGGACTTCGCCATGGCTGATGTATCAGGTCACGTCGCGGCAGCGTAACATAGAGCAGGAAGGACTGTCGAGTCGAATAGACGGGGGCGTAGGTTAGGATCCTTTAGCTGGTTGGTGGCCTCTTTGATAGACTCGTAGGCCGACCATGCAGCTTTCCTTCTTCTGTCGAGCTCTTCCTTCATGTCTTGTCCATGCTCATGGAACGCCCCAGATAGACGTACGACTCCGTTTCGCGATGGGAGATCTGTCGGACACTTCCTCCATCGCACCGGGCATTCTTCATGAAATGTGTCTTCATCCGATTGATTCGCAGTCCGATCTTCCGGCTTCGTTCAGCTCTCGGAGCATCGCATCTGCTTCATAGGTACTACGCGAAAAGATGACGATGTCGTCCGCAAAACGAAGGTTTGAGAGGAATTTTCCGTCCACACATATGCCCTTGTCGTCCCATTCGAGCGACTTCATCACCCACTGCAATGCGGCATTGAACAGCTTCAGCGAGATAGTGTCGCCTTGCCTAACGCCTTCTCCGATGAAGATGTTGATTGGGCATGAAAGAGGTGTATTGTTGTAGAACAGCGGTTGTAGCAGTCAGTCAGTGTTTGAATATTAGACGCGTCCATCCCTTGATCGACCAACGCAGACAGTAGCTCCGTTTCGATGCTGTTAAAGGTTTTCTCATAATCGACGAAGGTTAGGGCGAGGGGAAGATGGTATTCCCTGCAGACTTAAATGACCATCGCAACGGTTTGAATGTGGTTCATGCAGCTGAATCCCTAACGGAAACCAGTTTGTTCGTATGGCTGGGCCTCATCCAATGTGTGCGATATTCGCGTTAGGATGATCTACGTGAATAGCTTGTAGAGCACACTCAGCAAGCTAATCGGTCGGTAGTTGCGAAGATCATCCCTGTCTTTCTTGTGCAAGATGACAGTGCGCAAATCCCTCCGGGATCCGCTCCTTCTGAAGGTAGGACGTCATATGTGCCGCGAGTAGTGAGTGCAGGAAGTGGTTTCCTGCTCGGAAAAGATCGGCAGAGAACTGGTCTGGCCCTGGAGCCGTGCCGCTCTTCATACTCCTAATTGCCACTCGCACTTCAGACGGCAGAATCCTTAGTGGTGTTTCACCAGCGGGGATGTCTGGATCTGGCAGAGGTAGTGTGCAACGGAACAAATTGGTATAGAACTTCTGTGATTAACTCCATCTCGTAACGGGAAGTGGTGACAGTTCCGTCTTCAGTTTTCAATAATGATAGCGGGATACTGAACTCGTTGGGATACCAACGGCACTTCTTCGTCTTTCCGCCGCCTCTAGAATTCTTCTCTTCCTGTACTGCGCAAGATACTTCCGTAACGCATTTTTGCAACTGGCATTGATAACCAGTCGCTCGAGATGAGTTGCATTTGGATCCATCCTCAAGCTTCTCCTCTTTTCAAGCAGCGTCTTGGTGTTCGATGAAATCCGATCGCTTCTGCTTGATTGTTGAAGACATGCAAAATTTCCAAACATGCAAAAAATTCAAGCACAGGTCCGCGATCCTTTTGGAAGCAGCTCGTAGTCTTCGGTCGGGTCCTGCACGATTCGCCAGTCATAACGCACGACTTGCTTCCTCCCCTTCGGCCGGTGACAGGTGTTTTTCTCAAGTCGAAGGTGGAACCTGATTTTGGTCCGAAGAAGGTGGTGATCGGATCCACAGCAGAAAGATGGCACCGAAGAGGTGTCGTATAGGCACCATCCTCTGTTTGTTAAAATGTGTCGATTTCAGCATGAGTCATGCCATTGGGTGACTCCCATGACCAGCGGCGGTGTTCCTTCTTCTTAAACAGCGAATTACCATGGAAGAGACGTGCTGCAGACATGAGGTCAACGAGACGACTCCCGTTGTCGTTCCTATCTCCTATCCCGAATTATCCGATCCTGTGTTCCTCGCTGTTGCCTTTTCCTAACCTTGCGTTGGAGTCAACGACAACGAACTTGTAGAAGGACTTCTCTTGGCGGATGACTTCCTCCAGATGTTCATAGAACGCATCCAGTTCGGAATCGTCAGCTGCTGCGTGTGTTGAGTAGCAGCTGATGATTGAGATGGTCTTCTGATGCGGTGGATGAAGGCGTAGAATGGTTAGACGAGGAAACAGAATCTTGTGAGAGTCGACGCGGCGGAGACGGGTGCACGACAAATCCAACGCCCACGACATTCCGCGACGGGATCTTCTCTCCACGGATAACAAGAGTCCCGTCGTTGAGCTGTCGTGCGTCGGTCCTTCTGCTCTTTGTTTCTTGCAGCGCGATCACATGGAATTTGATGCGAGTCACAGCGTCAAGGAGAGCATGGAGATCGGCGTTGGACGAGACTGCTCTCGCGTTGTAGGTGCAGAGCATGAAGCAGTCTCCATGCCGTGTACGAGGTGTGTCGTCATTGTACAGAATCCATGACGTCCAACGCAACCCGAGATTTCTTCGCCTCTCACCGGTTGTCGTACCGTCCGACGTCGGAGACGGCAGAGTACGGTTTAAGGGGTACTGAGGATGTTTTTCTGCTGGTTGGGCGTTTTGTTCCCTGGTGTCCTGACGAATCGTTCCCACCGCGTCCACAGTCCTCTTCCTCAACCATCGAAATAGAGAGAAGGTTTCGATGGTTGAGGAAGGGGCCTGCGATAATACGATAAAACTTAGTCAAATGAAAAATCCCAGGAGAAAATGCAAACAATACAAGAAGTGAATCAGAAACTAGAACGGTGAAAGGCGAAGTTTTTCGTGGGATAGTAAGTTTTTAACATGAGTCTTAATCCTAAGCGACTTTGAATTGAGACAGCGGCAAGGTCACACGCCGTCTCGTTCACTTTAAAGCAGCGAAATTCCTGCGAGCATCCCGCATTCTAGAGAAAATTTGCAGTGTCTCATAAATTCCGATATTACCTAACAATTTCGCAGATTAGCAAGTTCACTAACGTTGGAGTTTGTGTTATATATGCATCGGTCAGTGTTGGTGTAAACATAAGGCTGGTAAATGAATGGCACAGATTATCGAAGCTTGGCAGTACCTCCAGATATGGTCGGCAGGAAAAAGTAAGTGGTTATTTTCGAAAAATTGCACTACTTTGCACTCTATCAATGCAGGGCTTGTTATTATACACGCTGTTTGTTTTCGCCTCTAGCATTCTTATGTGCTCCCAACAATTCATAAAAATATTTTCAATATATAACCACGACGGCATGCTCAAAGCATGGATTACAATGCAGGTACGTCTTCTCATTTGTTCAATAACAACGTCATTGTTTGATCAAGTGCTGTTGAAGCTCTTGATTAACCTTTTTTACCGATAAGCATTCGGCATCGATGCTTATTTCAGATCTTAGATTGCATTACTCAACATACAAACAAGTGCATTATGGGTACATTATGCATAACAACAACATTATGGAATAACAACAGCATAACAAGAACAGAGAATAACAATACTTATCTAGAATGAGTCCTTACTATTGAAATTGAAGAAGGAGGCC
The DNA here is from genome assembly GCA_963978905.1 of Trichostrongylus colubriformis. NCBI lineage: Eukaryota > Metazoa > Nematoda > Chromadorea > Rhabditida > Trichostrongylidae > Trichostrongylus > Trichostrongylus colubriformis. The sequence continues at coordinate 36,428,964 of OZ022256.1, read as the reverse complement.
TTATGAAATTCTGCTGCATCATTACACCGTCTACTGTGGTTGAATGATTCTTTTACGACTTCGCGTCTGTGGCTAGACTGCTAAGAGGCATACGCTCGTTGTCGTATAGAAGTTTTTTGACGAGAAGGATCAATGTCCTTGGTGAACTAGGCGAGAAGAATGAGTTGAGCGAAGAGAATCAATCACTGATCCACGGGCTGCCCTTTTCATAGGCTCTTATCAAATCGACTCGAGCCTGAACATGGCATAACAGAAACAAAACAACGATTACCATATATTTATCAGGCAACCAAAAAAGTTTGTGCGGTTTCTTTTAATTGATTATCTCTAAGCAATGTACCCTAAAGTCCCATAGATAAGAGCGGCCCGTAGATAAGAGCGGCCCGTAGATAAGAGCGGTTTGTGCTAGAAAATGAAAATTGACGTTTGTATACGTTTTTCTTTGGCGCTGTGTGCTCATGATTATCACATTAATAGCCTACAACTTTACCTTTATTCTCACTGTTCTTTATACTTTTTCTATTGCTATTTTTTATTAGGTTGTAAGGAAAGTTCTGGCCGCATTCGCGCGTTCACAAGATAAACTCAAATTTCGAAGCGCGTCTACATGAATTAAATTACAAGTTGTGCTCCTTAGATAGAGAAAAAGTTGCTCTTTCTGGATATATGCTTTTCTTGAAATGTTACAAGTTTTTCGAGTCATTAGGAAAATTATAAAGTACTTCGAAAATGGCACTTTTTAGATGACTTCACTTCACGAGTTTTTGTTTAGCTGAGTCCCAGCGAAGTTGACCACAAATGTGAGTGCTGCAAGGGGAGGGGGCGAAGCATTGTATGCATTGTACTGAACACTTTGTCCCTGGTTTCAGAAGTGCAGAAATGAGAACGAGTTGCTCGAATTTTCAAGTGGTCAAATCGCTTTAACTAAAGCGACAGAAAGCGATGAGCGCCCATACTTGCAGGGGATATCCACAAGTATTGGCCCTCAACAAACAAGCTTGACCAACTACCTCAAGTAGCCCTGATTTGGAAAAACCCAAAGAAAGGTGCCGAGGGACCCCTCAGGGCAGCTATGCGCAAGCGCATTTTCCACAAATCCTCTTCCAGTAATTGAAGCAGTTGAAGGCTGAAGCCCGTACTCGTTCGTCATATTCACCAGATCTAGCGCTAACTATGCCCCACTTTTCCAAACATCTGGACAGCTTCTTCAGCAGCAGTGTGTTCGGAAAGAATGATGGGTTAAAAGCGACTTTTTTTTGTTTTCGCGCTCCATGAATCATCAACCCTTCTTCGAAACAAGATATGCAAATATCCATAATACTTCCAAAAATGTAGCGAATCGAATGGTTCTTATTCTGTGAGACAAGATGCAGTCTGAGCCGAGTTATGATCTCCCGAAGTTGAAATTACGAAACCGGCCATGAGAAATCTAATCTCACTGTTGCATTGGGAGTGACTGCTGCTGGAGAGAAATTTGAAGCAATGCTATTTTTTAAATATTTTTTAGGGAATTTTAAGAATTTTTAAGAATTTTTTTTACCGGTAAATCAAACCGCTCTTATCTATGGGACTTTAGGGTAATAAAAAACTGATTGTGGTAGGAGGCTAACATTGCATATGCTTTGAAGCATGCTTTATGCAGAATAATTCAGTGTGTCTCATAAGTTTAAGTAGTGCGTTTTAAGTTTAAAATTTTGTCACTGTCCAACTACCACTTCCTTAGATACCGCGAGATGTTCGAAAAAATAATTTTTGCTGAAACTTCGCCCAGGGGGAGGGGTTATTTAGGGTGCTGATCACGAATATGACATCCGTTTTTGGCGTTTGCCCAAATGGTGCAGTTGCATCATGTTGGTACAACAACTCGCTTTCACCAAAATCGCTGAAATTTCGCCCAAAACGGCGCTCGCGCTGAAAACCAATGTCATTGCCATGATCAGCATCCTGAATAGCTTCTAGATGACAGTTTCAAACAAAGTTGGTGAAGAACAATTGTTGCAGTTTCACCATATTGGCGCCAGAATCAAACACGGATGTCATATTCGTGATCAGCCCTGAATAACCTCTACAGGCGAAGTTTCAGCGAAAATAATTTACTGACCAACTTGAGGTATCTGGGGTAGTGATAGGTGAATAATGCCAAGATTTTGAACTTAAAACGCACTACTTGATTTCATGAGATACACTGAATGATTCTGTAAAAACAAGCTTGAAAACATACGCAATGTTACCCTCCTACCACAATCAGTTTTTTTAAACATTGTATAGAAATAACCAATTCGAAAGACCGCACGAAATTTTTTGGTTGCGTGGTAGAAGTAGCAATCTCTACACGCCCTTCCTTGTAGAGCCAAGCTCTGGCGACTCCTTTTTCTTCTATTGTTTAATATTTATAATGTCTGTTTGCAATACAATATTTATAATGTCTGTTTGCTATGGTCCAGAAGGTAAGTGTGACGACTGGGACTGTCATCTCAAAGTTCCATGGCAAGCGGCTTGACTACCTTTGGCTTCTTTTTGAGCGTCCCGCTCATGGTCCTCACAACGTTAGTGGCCTCGTTGACGTGAGTGAATCCTTAGTGGTTCCTGTCGGAGGGCACGAAGTCTGGTGGCGACAGAAGATCTATAGTAAACTTGGTTCAGATATACAGCTACCGGCTGCTTTATCGGAGCTTGTCATCGCTACATCTTGAGCAAGCTCCGAGGCTTGTGGCAGGGTGTAATGAAGTCGCCGCCGTGTCGATTGCTCCAGATGCATACAAGACACGTGCCTTGAATCTTTCAACAAGTCTTATAAACTAGTCTCGGTCAAGTTCCTTGCGTCAATCACTCCAGCAAAGATCGAACACAAGATTGATACCAGTGACCAGCTTCGATTTGGTCAGTCCTGAATTCAGACCCGGCAGAGCAGTCTTGTGAGCATTGTTGCGGAACATACCGTAGGCTTTTCCGTGGGTGCAGCGAACATTTTCTGAAGGGTCGATTCCGACGCCGAAGCAAGTGGCTTTATAGTAAAACTTACCGTGCTTCACTTGGTCTCCCTATTCTATTTTTCTGCTTACAGGTTTTTTTTTGTGAATGATAAGCTATATCTGCTGCGAATCTTTCAGAAGAGTCTAAATTTGCCCTCAGCATTAGCGTATTTAGGGGTCACCACTGCCACTAGTTTTGTCATCCCAATAGGTTTGTCTTGTCCTCTCACCAGCGTGGCATGAGTTGATGCAGCTGCCTTATAATGCTGTGCTCACACACGCTATTTCCTGAGAGTCGTTCCGAGAACTTCCCTTTTTGTTGGAGTAATACTCAGTTTCCTGCACGCTTTATCATTTCAACAGGCTGCGTAGCTGCGCATTTGAGCTATTAGCTAAGTCTCATCTGATGATAGTTCCTCTACGAAGTGGATCGGTCTTTCCCCACCACCACATGAAGCTTTCTTGGTGCATTGGCTCCCAAGGAAATTATATCACCCGATTTCCCACCTTCCAATGCGCTGTCTTCCTGATCTTCATCGTATGACGAGCTGCACTCTTGAATTCCTTCTTTTGCTCTGAAACGTCATAAATAGGTTTTCGCCTAAACAAGGAGAGTCTTTTCTACCTTTTGAGTTTGAGGGATAGCCCTTTAGCTAGTAGAGCCGAATTATCGGGAGCTGACAGGCAGACAAGCGTGCAATTCTAATTTGCAACAAACTATCACAAAATGCATTAATTTAATTTCTTTTTCAGTGGTACTGGATAAATGATCTCATGATTTTGATTCCCCCGCTCTTCATTGTACTGCTGAGTGCGGAAGTGCGCGAAGAGATCGTCAGCTTGACGCTGTGCCGAAGTCGTGAAGATAGAAGAGTGTTGACTGCCGCCAAACACACCAATCATCATTCTGCCTTGGGAAAAGATTCAAGCAAAAATATTGGCGGAAACATGAATATTGCTCCAGTTCATTAACTAGATTAGAAAGAAGGGAATGAGTCGCCTCTTTGCTTTCCGATGCACCTGTGTAAATTGTTGTTTGCATTGATTCATAAAGTATTAACCTAATCTGGCACAAACAGGTAAATGTAGTGATGTTGAATGAATGAAGTCTTCGATACTGTACGTAATACATTCAGATGTACTGGCTCATTCCACAAGTAGTGTCGTTTTTTTAGAACGAAAATTTTTTCCCCTAGGAAATTACAAATTTTCGCAGCATGTCATATATCATTCGGAAAAGATTTTTCCGCTCTATAAAATGATTCGTTCAGTATCTGTGAGCGTCATAATGGGAACGACTTTCAAGCTGGCGAACTGGTTGGTTCAGTCGACAATAATTGACCAAACCGACAATTGGTTAAAACACTATATTATACTCTAGGAAAACTAGCCAATCATGTGTTCCGTACTTACCGCCCGACCTCTTTTGCAACTTCCACCAATTAGTTGCTCTAAAAGTCACGTCGCTCTTTTTCCACATTTATTTTTCCGCCACAACTCGATGATTTTTGGCAATTCCCTGGAACCGAGGCAAGAAAATTTTATTAACCAATCAGTTGAAAGAGTGGGGAAACGGAAGTACAGGTAATGAGTAGGGACAGGGAAACATCACTGACCAGATTTCTTGCGTTTCTGTCGCAAAAATAAAATGCGCAAAAATGTCAACTGGGCCGCTATCACACATTTTTAAAATTCAATATGAATCAAGCCAAAACAAAAGCGAAACACATTTTTGATAGCGCAGACAAAATGGTGAAAAAATGAATTTAGAAAAAGAACGACGCAACTTCTTGATCAACCAAGTTTTGGAAATTGCAGAAGAGGTCGGGGCTAAGTACGGGACGCATGATTAGTTGATTGTCCTAAGGTAAAATATAGTGTTTTTATTAATTGTCGGTTTAGCCAATTTTTGTTGGTTAAGCCAATTCAACTAATTGTACTCACTTGGATTAGGCCATTAACATAATCAACAATAAAATAATTATGAAGTTGTATAATAAAACGGATGATTACGATTGTCAGGTTATCGAATTGCCACAAAATGACATCAATATATCACATATTAATAAAGGACCAGTTATATACACAGAAACACTTAGAATTGCCAACACATGTAAACTTTATGAAAGTTCTGTCAGAAAAATTATAGAAATGAAAGTTTTAAGGATGGATATAAAGAAGAATTCATTATTGCTAATGTTATAAAATGTATATACAAGAATAAGTTTATCAGTTATAGATATAATTTAAAAAATGATTTTAAAAGTATTAGTAATCTAGTTGCAGGTCTTTAAAATAAGAAGTATAACTGTCATTCATTCCTTCCATGACTTACCCTTTTCTTACCATATGACCCCTTCCCTTTTGACTGGTATTCTGATCCAATGATATTCACTATTTGAATTTGGCTCCATTTTCCTAACTGAGTATGACATCCATTATTAAATGTATCGTGACAAGGTTGACACCTATCTGGTTTGATTTAGGATTCCATTTGAAGTTATTCAATTTTGTGTTTTTTGAGAAAAAGATTTTTTTCTTCATTATTTAGCTCCTTTAATCCATTACTCAACATGAGGTTAACCATCTCTTTCAGTATCAATCCTAATCACTGAAGAGCCTTAGGACTGATATTATATTTGACTCGTATGATGAAGAGGCGAAACGTGTCAAATTCTTCTCTTTTTTCTCTTTTCTCCACTTTCCTTTCATTTTTCCTTCCCATTTTCCGTTGAATTCTTCTTTTTCTTCTCCTTTTTCTTACTTTGCAATTATACCTCCTCCTATAACACTAAGTATTCTCCTTAATTAACTGGTAATAATTATTGGTATCTACAAAGTAGAATTTTACAGTTATTACAGCATCATAAACCTGGGATTCGTTTCCAAACCCTCAAGGATACATCTTGCTAGTGGACGTGCAACCACCTGCGGGTGGTCCGTCGTTCAAAGAAATAGTAAACTAATAAAATTGAAGACTTATATATAGAACGAAAGCGTTGCCGATCATGGGTTGTGCCCGTCCTCTGGTGACAAAGAATAAGTATTGATAGATATGCAGGCTATGGGGCAGAGATAAAGGAAGAAGAAACAAAAGTAGAAAAGCTAGAAACCAGATAGGCCCCACTGTGCGCCCCATGTGATCTCCTGTAGCGTGGTAGCGAATCGGCGAACAGATCTAGCGCGGTATCTTCCCCCTTACTAAAATTGGACATTCTTCGAATACGTGAAACATTAATTAGACTCCACCTTTCGGAGTACTGTAAAATGTTTCCTTAATATCCTCCTCGGACCAATCTAGCTGCCACTTAAATTCTCTAACGGTTGGGTGGGTCGAGGAAAATTTTGAAAAATTTCAAAGTGTTCCACTTCAAATGGTCATAATTTCCTGCAAAATTAGCCATATGAGCGCGTTCTCGTTTTTCGGGGTCTGCGAGGCAGCCGCTTTCTGAATACACTTCAACCATACATTATCTTTGGAAGAAAGAAGTTATTTCGAGAGAAGCCTGTCGAGAAAATTTTTTTTCGTCGAAGTTGCGAGATCTTCCCATGATCTTTGAAAAAAAGATCCATTTTTCTGTTGCGCCTACGCAACTTCTGCTCTCAGCAGACCAACAAGAGGGTGGTTGGCCTCTGCTGTCTTCGTTGCGGGATGCCATGCATGATGATTTCCTTCCCATTCTTAGTGGGCTTAAACGCTTTTCCGCATAGTGGCTCGCTAGCACCAGATCAAGTATTTGCAATCGTAGTAGAATATAAAAGTAGTTCGCATCAACTAATTTTTCGTTTTCATCCCATGGATTCTGAAGTATTCATCCACGGTGAATTCTCGCCGCTTCTCACGGTCAATCAGTGAATTTCGGAGAGGTCTCTGTACTAGGTTTCGGGGCCAGCGGACCATTGAGAGTTATTGGCGTTGGCCTGCTTCGTTGTGGATCGCGTCACGCATGAGGTTCTCATAGTAATTCAGTTGAATTACTTTCGGGTTCGAACCCCAGGTAATCAGTTTTATCACATCTCCCACTTTACACTTTGCACTCTCAGCCTGAGAAATTCCATTGATCACGCCTACCTCAACGTTATGACCATCTCCCCTTCCAAGCGGACCACATGCGACTCCCTCCCTGACGAGGATTCCTCAACAGAGGCTTGATCCTACCTGCGGGTAGGCGGAAAACGAGATTCTCGTTTCCAAATCCAGAATCGATGCAGCCGTAGGATATTAAAGAACGGTAGACAGCATTAATAGTGAGTGCAGCATTAACACTGAAGCGTGAGCCCAGCCAAAGTCAGTAGTGTTAGTACGACAGAATGAGTCGTACTTGAGTCTCAAGACCATATGACATGATGTTGTCATGCACGTCATCTTACTAAGGTTCGTATCGAGATATAAAAGGGCAGAGGGTCATTTTTGATAGGCAAACACTCAGTGCGCTTATCCATTCGTGGATTTCTTGCGAAAATCCAAAAAAAAAAATTCGAAAATCCAAGAAGAGCGAAAAAATCAAAAAAAAATTGCGGTTGAGAATGGTTATGAGGCACCAATACAGTTAGAGCCGTAAGAGTGTCAAAAATCGCGCGAAAACGCGTTTTCGCGTTTTTTATCGTTTTTTCGCCATAAATCGATTGATATTGATTATTTTCACTAAACTTACATATGTTTTAGATCAGCTCGTCGAGCTCTACAAAATGGTACCACAAGTTTTTGATTTTCTCAAATTCGATACAAGGCCATTTTTTCACATTTTTAAAAGTTTGAGGAAAAATTCCTTCGAAATTTGATGAACTGGCGGTGGAGTCTTCTCAAATCCCTGATCTAAGTTCATAGCTGTTTAGAAATTTCAGAGCTTCACTCATTTCAGACGAACCCCTGTTCCTTGGTGTGACCCTAAACAGTACCCCCGTGTATATGCTGTTGACAAAACCATCTCTCATCTCATTTTCAGCCGCAGATTTCCCATTGAAATGTACACCGTTGGATTCCCCAGGGAAAATGTTATCGAATGAAATATAAAAACCTAGGCGTTCATAAAATTCTTATTTTACTCATTTCCAGCCTTTTCCTTTTGTCAATCGACTTCTCAAGCTCTAGTCCGCCGCATCGATCGACGTGCATGGCCATGGGAAAGCTGTGGCGCCACGGCCCCGCGCTATTCACGTGCAGGGCTGTGGGAAACCGCTTGGCTGCGAGGGGGAGCGGTTTCGATCGATTACCCCGTCGGAGCGCAGAGCAGTTTCCCACGGCCGTGCACTGGATGCGGGGCCGTCACGATGGCGCCACAGCTTTCCCGTGGCCATGCACGTCGATCGATGGGGCGGACTAGAGCTTGAGAAGTCGACTGACAAAAGGAAAAGGCTGGAAATGAGGAAAATAAGAATTTTATGAACACCGAGGTTTTTATATATCATTCGATAGCATTTTCGCTGGGGAATCCAACGGTGTACATTTCAATGGGAAATCTGCGGCTGAAAATGAGATAAGAGATGGTTTTTTCAACAGCATATACACGGAGGCACTGTTTAGGGTCACACCAAGGAACAGGGGTTCGTCTGAAATGAGTGAAACTCTGAAATTCCTACACAGCTGTGAACTTAGATCAGGGATGTGAGAAGACTCCGCTGCCAGTTTATCAAATTTCAAAGAAATCTTCCCTCAAACTTTTCAAAATTTGAAAAAATGGCCTTGTACCGAATTCGAGAAAACCAAAAACTTGTGATACCATCTTGTAGAGCTCGACGAGCTGATTCTAAAACATATGTAAGTTTAGTAAAAATAATCAATATCAATCGATTTATGGCGAAAAAACGATAAAAACGCCGAAACGCGTTTTCGCGCGATTTTTAACACTCTTACGGCACTAACTGTACGTCGAACAGCCTCTAGTGCAGGTCCACAACGGCATATATCACGTCAGAAAAACAACCCTTATGCCTTCACTCACCCCGATAGTGTCAGTGCTCAATACATTGTAGTAGGGTGCGGACACAGTTACAAGTTGTGATAGTGAATAATCTTAATCACAACATTAAATGTCAACTTGTCCGAAACAGACTATGCGCCAGCCTGTGCATGGCTCGAAAATGCATTACTTGCCCATATGGCAAGCTAGGGATCACGAGAAAGTGGAGAGCAAATTATCATCTTGAATGTAGGGCTTGTTATAGCGCTTGTATTGGGAAAACAGGAGGCACTATCTATTCGCATCGAAAAACACTGATCTTCACAAGAAATTCATGAATGAATAACTGTAGTGAGTGTTTGCGTATTACAGATAACTTTTTGCCCTCTGCACCCTGATGGGAGCCATAGTAGGGCGAAGTGCATGACAACATCATGTCATGTGGTCTTAAGACTCAAGTACGACTCGCTGTGTCGTATTAACACTACTAACTGTGGCTGTGAGCTCACCCTTCAGGGAAGCCGTGGAACCATCTGCGGGTTGTTGGAAGTTTCTCAAGATGTCGGAAGCGCTAGTGTGGAGGAGGCCCTTGTTCGAGTGCTTATCAAATAAAGAGCTTCGAGCCATCTTTAGGCTTCTCAAGAAGACGAAACGGTTGAATCGTTGGGCCACGAATGAAGCTTCCTCTTGAAAACCTCGTACGGCATAACAAAGATCACAATCGAGAAGTTATGTTTTTGCTAGATGTCATACCGAGTGATCCATAATCTACTCTGTACGGTGGTGCTATTATATGTACGAGTTTTAATTTCTAACAAAATAAGCCATCTTTCCCTGGGATATGTGTGGCTTCTTTCAATTTCTATTCGACTGATACTACTTCTGCTGACACTTCGTCAACCATTTTATGCAGGATGGCAGTCAGCACCGCCATTAAAGCAGATGGCGAGCATTGAATACTTGCTAGTTGTCAGATTCTAATTAGATCAATTCATACCTGAACAGGATATTTACACTAAGACGAAAAATAAAAAAGCAGAATTTCTATTACTTCACAATCCTCAACAGCTCTTTTCAGTACGCTGCTTGGCTTTCTCCCCCAGCAGAATACAGAATACACCCATCCTCTGGATTCAGCGTTCACACAACATTGATAACTGATGATAATCCTTCCGAGGGAGCTAAACGAGGAAATGTTCCGCATATTCTAAGTAAAAAAGTGCGATTAGACCAATTTTCTGGTTGCTGCCCATGCAAAATCCAATAACGCCTTTAGATACTTTTGGAGAGCTCCATTTCCTTCACCTATTCTACACATTCCCCGAGGGATAACTGACATCTTACCGTTTGAATGCGCCATTTTCGGGGATCAGTGAGCGAAGGAATTGTACTCTTCAAATAGTAGGTTATTTCACAAATTCAAATTACTTCTTAACAAATCTGTCTCGTCCTTTACTCTATAAAAACTGGAGCAGCTGAGAACCGCTATCATCTATCGGTGATACTAGCGCTTCGGCCTAGAAATTAACCAGGAATTGGAGGAATCTACTATATTCGATGAACCTTGATTAATTTACTCCCAAAAACAATACTGCTCACGTTTTTTCGATTAATCGACATTTTGTGAAGGATTAATCACCCGCGCACCGTCATGATTTCGTTTGAAGTGGATAAAACGGAGAAGATCTGTAGCGTTAGGTTTGTCTCGGTGCTACCAGTTCAGTTGTGTATAAATATCAAATTTAGACAAGAAGCCACCAGCTTGTTCTTGAAATCTTACAAAAACTCCTTTTCCAACCTTCAAACAGAACTCCGACCCTTTCAGGCCTGCATCCTTATTTTCAATGGTTTATCGCTCACATTCCACACGAGCGTCATTCTCCAGTGCGTTTCGCTCGGAGCTGTAGGACACTTCTCAACGAGAGCATTTTACGACATTTTCGAAAGCGTTGAAGCTTATTTGGTCAAAAACAAAAGGGAAAATGGAGGAATAACTCACTAATCAGACTACGTGTTGCGTAGTGCAGGAATCATCCTGCCTTTTGGACAGCAGCCAGGTGGTTCTTCCATGATGAAGCTTTGAATATCAATGACCTCGTATACGAATGCTACATAACTTCCCATTCCACTCCTGAAAGCATACGTTCAAGCAATGAGAATCGCATGGATTGGTCGAAAAACAGATCCTGTACCTTCATCGAATAAGAAACGTGTTCAAACAATGCTTTCAATCATATTTAAAATGCATATTATTTCCACATGGAAGTATGGATATGGACTGAAAATACGCAAGTACGGATAAAATTTATACTACCGCATCAGGAAGCTAGTTGCTGTTTAAGAATGTAAAAATCATTCCACGGCGACGGTTTTACTTTTTCTATTATTGCCTTCCTATTCCTTACGAGTCGCTAACTCAAGCAAGTGAGCGCTCATTAAACTTCTAATAACTCTGGGCAGACCAGGTCAATGCCTAGCGGGGGTGTTACCACACCACATCGGTACCCTCTACCTATTAAACTGCTCACTGTTGTAATTGAGTATCATGCAAATTTTGTGTGCGGAAGAGGGTTTGAACCACAAGACGAACATGCTCGAGCAATGGTCCGTTTATTGAATCTTTCAAGGGACTGCGAAGAAGCAGCACATTCACGAGCTTACTAATAAGGTGGCGGCTTGTAGCTCGCGAACCGAGAATGCCGTAAGAAAAGAGTTCATATCTTCTTTATTTCTATTCGGCCCTCCGATTCTTCATTGATAACAGTGAGCATAGGTGGAGGGTACCGATGCTATGACCTCGTGAGCACTTATTGACCTCTCAATTACTCTATGCAGGTCAATAAGTGCTCACTTGGTTGAGTTAGCGACTTATAAGGAATAGGAAGACAAGAATAGAATACGTGGAAGTGTCGCCGTTAAATTATTTTTACATTCTTGAACAGTAATTAGCTTCCCGAACAGTAGTATAAATTTCACCTGTGCTTGCGTTTTTTTAATCCATCTTCATATCTTCACGTGGAATAAGCATGCCTTTCAAATCCATGATTCCTAGCGTTTCTTCTTTTTCTTCAGCGTTTGTCCCACTCCATTGCGGGGTCCGCTTTCCTGGTACGTTGACGCCACTCTTCTCGATTGAATGCTTGTGCCGGGGTTATGCCAGCTAGTCCACAGTCTGCACGTAATGTGTCGAGCCAGCGCTGCTTGGGCCGTCCTCTCGGCCGCACTCCGTTCACGTTGAGGGAAAGGCCTGATTTGCACACAGCGTTTTCACTAGCTCGCAGGACGTGGCCATACCACCGCAGCCGAGCTTCGCGTATCTTGTCGGTTATTGGAGCCACGCCGAACTTTTACCGTATGGTGTCATTCCGAACATGCTCCAAACGCGTTATTCCGGCCGTCCAACGCAGCATTTTCGTCTCCATCACGCTCAGACGTGCTTCAATTTCTTTAGTAACTGGCCACGTTTCAGCTCCATAGACCGCGACTGGGCGCACGACGCTTCTATAGATCTTCGATTTGAGTCGTTCTGGTATATTCTTGTCGCAGAGAACGCCAGTCACCGAGCGCCACTTGGTCCAGGCGGAGCTAATGCGTGAATTGACTTCGTGCCTCAGGCTGCCGTCGGATGTAATCGCCGAGCCAAGATATTTGAAGCTGTTTGTACGGGAAAGCACAGTGCTATTGACCATAATAGAGCTTGAGTCGTTCATGCCTGTCGTCATATACTCAGTCTTCCCGACATTCAACCTAAGTCCAAACGCCGCCAAGCGATCGCACCATGCTTGCACTTCCTTTTCGAGTTCCTTTTTGTCTTCACAAGCAAGCATGACGTCATCAGCGTACAGAAGTATCCAGGGGGGCTTCTTCTGAAGGTCTCGCGAGATGGTATCCATGACAGTAATGAAAAGGAGTGGCGAGAGGGCTGAACCTTGGTGTACTCCAACTGAGATAGGAAATTCCATCGAGATACCAGCTGGGGTTTGCACTCGGCTTTTTGGACTTGAATAGAGTATACGCACCCACTCAATAAGCTCTTCCGGAACATTGTGCTGCCGCAAGGCGTACCATATCACTTCGTGTGGCACTCGATCAAAAGCCTTTTCCAAGTCTAAAAAGGCAAGGTGCACAGGCTTTTGTTTTTCGCGATGTTTTTCCAGCAGCATACGTACAGCGTGAATGGCATCTACAGTACCACATCCGGCTACGAATCCACATTGGTTGGAAGAAAGTTGGATGATATCGCGAAGGCGGTCATCAACAATACGCTCAAAAATTTTCATACTGTGAGATAGCAAGCGGATTGGACGGTAGTTCTTGCACTCTGCGGGACTTCCTTTCTTTTTCCAGATCGGGATCGTCAAACTCTTCTGCCAGTCTTCGGGCACCTTCTTCTCTTTGATGATTTGGTTGAAGAACTTCGTGAGCCATTCAGCTGCGTTCCAGTGCCGTGACTTCCAGAGATCAGCTGCTATGTCATCAGGTCCTGTCGCTTTTCCTGGCTTCATCTTCTTCAAGGCCTTTTCAGTTTCATTAACTGCAATCTCCTGGACAGGGCCAAATATTGGTGGTGCGGAAGGGATGGGTGGATGGATAAACTCCTCTGTGCATATTTGCTCGAAGTATTCACGCCATCTCTTCAGCACTTTCCTGCGATCCGTTATAAGATGTCCTTGATCGTCGTTGATGCCATGAAACTTTTCGATATCTTCGCTTTGGCGATGTCGAGCCTTGGCAAGTCGGTGAATGTATCGCTCCCCGTCACGAGTATTAAGTCTCTCGTTGACAAACTCAAAATGGGCAGCTTTAGCGGCAGCCACAGACTTCTTTGCCGCAGTTTTTGCTTCACGATACTTTAGCCAGTTTTCGACAGTCTTGTCATTGAGGAATGAGTGATAGAGTCTCTTCTTTTCACGCACTTTTCCTTTGACGTCGTCTGTCCACAGCCAAGCTTGCTTTTCAATTTTACGCCGACCTTGCTACGTAGAACCGAGTTCAGAGCGAGTAGCGTGCGTTATTGACTCTGTTATCCTTTCCCAAGTCTCCTCAACAGTGGTTATTACTGGCAGACGTATGCGAGAAATGACATCCGGTTCTTTATTCTTCAGCTGCCACCATTTGATTCTCGTGGGTCCGCTCACTTCGAAGTGTTTCAACCTTGGAGGTGTTATTTTCAGTGTGCAGATCAGCGGTCGATGTTGTGTGGCAACTGTTTCGTAGGGTATTACCTTCGCGTCTGTGACAAGCCCTTGGTCTCTCTGTCTGACAAGAATGAAGTCGATCTGTGTTCTGGTTTTCCCGCTGTGGAGTGTTATGAGATGAGATTCACGCTTCCGAAATTTCGAGCTCACGATTGTAAGACTGTGCGAGTTTGCGTACTCGAGAATTCGCTCGCCATCTTCGTTACGTGACCCGTAGCCGAAGCCACCGTGACAACTGTAGCCATCCTTCGTGGCACCAATGTGCCCATTGAGATCTCCCGCGACAATAATGGCGTCCTCTGATGGTACTTCAGCTGTCTTCTCGTCGAGCCGGTTCCAGAATTCGGTTTTAACTGATTCAGAGCAGCCAGCTTGTGGGGCATATGCAGAGAAGAAATGGTAGCGTTTCTGTTCGACAACGAAGATAATTTTCATCAAACGGTCATCGTATCGTTCAACGCCTGCGATTGAGTCGCGAAAACGGTCTCTGACGATAATGCCGACACCATTAAGAGGCTTAGGGCCGCTACAGTGAATAGCTTTGAATCCACGTCCAAGCTCCCTTGACTTGTTACTCGTCCATCTCCTTTCTTGCACTGCGCATATGTCGACACGTCTTCGTTCTAAAGCATCCGCCAGCTCGCACGAACGGCCTGTCAGTGATCCGACATTCAACGTTCCGATGCGCGTCTTCCAAGCCTTATCAGACATTTGGACTAGCTCAGTTGCCCTCCGATGTCGTCCTTGCATCGGTGACCCTCGCATATTTTTCACAATTGCCGGGCTTTGCAAGTGCGCGTCGGTTCCCGCGGACGCCGTAGCATTTCCACAAATTCCATTGGATGACATCAAACCATTTGATGTGACGGGATGTTCGTAGACCGGCCTGTCACGAAGGCCTGTCGTCTGCATCGAGTGTCCGCGTTCAGCTCGGCCCGCTGCGAAGCGAGCAGTGTCCAGTGGCACCACTTGGAGGAGCGGACGTCACCACCATTCCTAGCGTTTGAACACAGCTATTATTTTATGAAGATAAAGAGCCATCTGTTTTTCGAAAAACCTATACGATTCTCATAGCTTAAACCGGTAATTCAGGAGTGGAATGGGAAGTCATGTGGCATTCAAAATACAAGGTTCATCGATATTTACGGATTTATCATGAAAGAACCACCTGCCTGCTGTTTAGAAGGCAGGATGATTTCTGCACTACGCAACACGTAGTCTGAATAGTGAGTTATTCCCTTAGTTCCCCCTTTGTTTTCGACCAAATAAGTTTCATCACTTTTGGAAATGTCGTGGAATGCTCTTCCTGAAAAATGTCCTGCAACTCCAAGCGAAGCGCTGGAGAATGACGTGTGTGTGGAATGTGCGATCAACCACTGGGAATGAGAATGTAGGCCAGAAAGAGTCGGAGTGCTGTTTGAAGTTCGAAGAAGGGTCTTTTCGTAAGTTCTCAAGAAGATGCTTGGAATCTACTCAGCTAAATTCGACGTTTTATACATTGTTGAACTCGTCGCACCGAGGCGAATCTAACACCGTCCACCTTTTTCAATTCCATCCACTGCGAGTGATTAATTTAGGTGTCGATTAATCAGAAAATTGAGCGGTATTGTAAGTGCAAGTGATGGGTCGGTCTGCAAATATCGTGTTCCGCGACACTTGTACGTAATTTGATTCACCTTTTTACCACAATGTGTCACAACTGTGAATTGTGTCTTGCAGAAAGAATGTCTCACAACTTTCCACAGACTGTGGCGGAAGTGTCGCTCGGAGCTGCCTATATATTTGTTGTGTCTGCAATTGTCACGAGCAAAAGGAAGGTCTTCAAAAATGCTTTTTATACCTTGTTTGTAGCGACAGGTGAAAAACTATGATTGCTTGTACTTTGCAGTTTCTCCGAAACTGACTTATTAAATGTATCCACAAGTTCACAACGGGAGAATGCACAAGATGAAGAAAAAAATTTTCAAATTCACTCTTCTATAACGAAGTGTAAGTGTGATGTAAGACACTACATCTCATCCGTGATTATCTCAGAATGTAAAATTGACTGTTTCCGGATGCAACTGATGTCATCACAACGATTTTCTTTCGAAGTTTCTCTGTTAAACTGTCCCACTCATCTGCTGCCACTGGGCCGTACGCACTCGTTTATCAACCTTCTCTTTGTTAACCAGTACCTAATTATGCTATAGTTCGTCCTTCCAAGATTTCCAAGTCAAAGAAAAAGTGATTGATTTCCTGACCAAAATCGCTATCTAAAATCTGGCTAACTATTTCGCATTGCACTGAATTTTCGTTGTCGTATGCGGATACGTCGAAATTTCATTGTTCTACAGCTTCTTTGCCTCCACGGAGATGAACAATAGCTGAAATCAGTAGATTCCTGATTTTCAACTAATCACTTTACTTTGCAAGCGGAGTAGTGAGGAATACGAGATGCGCCATGAATACTTCGACAACGTATTTACGGGGTTATTGTGTAACAAAAACCACACACCTGCAGGTTATCCTTTCATTCCGGATCCTGACTGACAAATGCCTCCATTTATTCAGTCAGGATCTACATCAGAAAGTGAGTGGGAACTCCTAGTATAACAACTAACCCTTGATGTTCTACTAGGAGTTCCCACACAATTTCTTCCAGAGGCCGAGTTTGAAAAAGTTTGGCACCACTGACACTCAAGACACAGTGTTTTCATGATTCACACAGCCAAATGAAAGGCTAAAACTGTTGTTATGGCCATGCATTCATTCCGGTTGTTAAGTTTTGGGTCCTTTGCGTGAATATGTGAAACGCCTACAGAGCTCTTCTGCACCCAATGTCGTCGTCGCGGACAAGAATTTTGCACTTGATATTGCAATCATTGCCCCCCTGCTCTTCTATTCGGTGTCTGCCAAGTGGATTGGGCAGGTTTCTTCGTCTCTTCTCAGCTTAGTGCTCCGTAACGCGTGTTCCTAGCATTCGTCCCGTTTCTCCAAGATAACATTTCATGAGTTCGAGATCTATGTAACAGGGGTTGAAGACAGGGAGAATGTGTCTTTGTAACAGGGGTTGAAGACAGGGAGAATGTGCCTAGACAGGGAGAAGATGCAGATTGGGAGCTTCGAACTTCAAGATCTTGACATCGACGATTCGTTCGAAACGTCGACCAATAAAACGGTCCATAACAAATCTGGTTGGCACAGAAGAATAAAACGACACCAAACATCTGAACGTGTCCAGGTTTCAAGAAGACCGAACATTGGATAGAAAATATTATTATGGTAAATAATAATGGAAGAATTATAGATAAAACAGATAAATAAACTGGAACCAATAGCGAAGAAATTTGACTAACAACGGTAAGCACTTTCAGGCGATCTGCTCTATTTTTCAGGGATTGCCGACATATTCGCCATTTACATCAGTATATTCTTTCGAGTTGTTCGCCAGAATGGTGTAGGTCCTGAAATTCAGTACCTTATTTCGATTTGTGTGGTGGTTAGTGGTGTCACTTTCTTCGGGCATATGATTGGAAATCTTATAATTGCGATCAATCGTTACTCAGCTCTCTGTCTAATGAAGAAATACGACAAGGTTTGTAGTACTCTGGATATAAGACAAACATAACCATCTACCATCATAAATATTGCACACTATCATTATCATCATGGTACATCGGAATGAGTCTTTTCTCCAATAGACTCCAAACTTCACAAGGGAAGGCTATGGTGCAATATTTCAGCTGATTCATTTTTTAAGATATGGACAAGGAAAAATGTGGGTATTATCGTGGTGCTTCAGTATGCTGCGGCTTTCACTGCTGTCAGTCCTCTTATCGGAACTAAATTAGTGTACACACCAAATGCTGATGGAACGTATACGTTTGCAGGACTAGAAGAGCGTGCTGACCTTGTAAGTTGGCTCATTAGATTTAGTAGATAGTGTAAAGACACAGAAAAAAGGCTGCTCTCAAAATTTCCATGATGGATACATCCGCATAGTGTCAACCAGTTGTCAAAAAGTTGTCAAAAAAGCACCTCAGTTTGACTGGTATTGCCCACTATCTTAACTCGATGGAATATGACGGATTCAAATAAGTGCTCTGGAATCAGCTCGTCATGCACTCTTCCCTTGTTTCACCGTACTTGGAGGTGGTGAAATAGGGAGATGAGAGATTGGCAGCATAACCTTTTGGAAGACTATTGCAATAGTGCCAGCGCGGGAAAGGTGACTGAGATGTAATATAGACATATGTATTTTGCAGATCAACAAGTATACAGCCTTCGGAGTTTGTGTGACTTATGCGTCAGCCAGTGTAGCAGTGAATATAAGACTGATTATGGAATGGCACAGACTATCGAAACTCGGTGCCTCCAGATACGGTCGACAGGAGAAGGTGCTTGATATTTCGGTATGGAAAACAATACTGCACATTCATCAGACTTTCTCGATTCAGGGTCTGCTATTCTATGCACTCTTCGTTTTCGCCTCTAGCATGCTGATGTGCGCTCAACAATTCCTGAAAGTGTTCGCCATATACACTGGCAACGAGAAGCTCAAATTGTGGGTTAGCATGCAGGTTCGTATTTTCTGAGACAGTGATGGTTGGAAATACTATAGACTTAATGTACTATGACCGATTTCACGTTCCTTCACTAAAAAAAGGATAAAGTTTTTGGCGTTAATCAATCCCTTCTGCGGGATGCGCCGCACATTCTAGTTCCATTCAGAATCGTGATGGCTGGTGAGTGTGATGTGGCCTGTACAATGACTTGCGGTGGCCAGCCGATGTACAAGTCAGTGCTTTTATCCTCCCAGACGAGTCTGGTACCATTTTGCCAACCCCAGAGGGATGGGAGGCCTGGTTGGCTTGGGGGGCGTTGATGCGGGATTTGATCCCCACACCATGAGAGTGGGATGTGCGCCACCTGTCACTACACCACCTCCGCCCTACGTTTCTTCACTACTACCCCGAAATTCAGAGTTGTTTCAAAGCCCAGCATGTTTATATTACAAGTGGAAAAACTATGGAAAAACTGGCATGCCTACCACGTTATCAACCATGGATCAGAAGCTTGAGACCATCTGCGACCAGGATAGGCATACTTGCTTTCCACGTCGCTATGTTGATAACTCCAATATGTAGCATTATGATTTTGCCGCCGTCGCCGCCTATGCCGGCGTCAATAAGCAAAATGTGAACACGGCCTAATGTGCGCGAAAATAATGATCAGGAGTTGCAACTGTCTAGGTACGTCCGCTCCGGAAAACGCTGCTAATGTATTGGAAGGAGACACTCTTTGTCGTGCCGTCGTCCCTCACGATACCGTTCCACAATCATCTATTCAAACTTTCAAGTGTATTTTTTTTCGTTTTGTGGCTTACTATAGCGGGGAAGGACAATTTTCCAAACTAGGACCCAAGCTAAAGATTGGCCAAAAATAATGCCACACATCGAGCTCAGTGGAGTGGTCCCCCTTAACACCACTAGCACCAGGGAAATTGCCTCTTCTCGAAACAATCTTCTCTATGTTGGAGGAGGGAAGAAGAACAAAGTAGACTCTTGGTGAAAGTTGGTTCGGGGCGAGAACGATTTATTAGAGACAATCAAAACAAGATAGTAATTTATATACTGTGTTAAAGAAATGAGTTGTCCAAATCTGAAGGACTTTCGCATAATTCCTGTTAAATGAATCCGTTATCGGTATCAACGAGCTGAAAATCAGAATATATGAGCAGCCGCTGTCGAAGCGGTTTGGCTTGATTACTTCCTGCAATACGGGCCGGGGGAGGGGGGAGGGGCGTATTTGGTTGAAAAAGGGGGCACTTCGTCTTATGGGTGTCAAATCTGCTAAACGTCGGCACCAACATTGTCAAGCCTTCACGTGAATAAAAACCATATCTTACAACATCATCATGCCATTATAAGGTCATCCCAATCAAACTTGAACAAACATCTACAGGGCTACTGGAGAAGTATAGGGGGCTAGAGCTTCCGCTTTAGTTTTGATTTGGAGATAGCAAATTTACTAATACAATGTCCAATTTGGCTGGCATGGCTGCAAATGAAATGCTAGGAATGTTGAGATTTTTCCACTGAGGAGAGCCGATGAATTATATTCATAGTACTGCACCTGCCGCGAAACGGTTCGCACGACACCATCGCCACCACAGTAAAGCGCATTGTCGAGCGCGAATGTAAGTGTTTCATACTGCTCTCCAATTCGACATTGTTGTAACGTCGGCATTTCTTGGCGATTGTGGACTTCTTGTGCTACACGAGATCTTTGAGTAAAACCTCTATTTGTGGCCCAACGTTTCGTCCGTTTCGCCTTCTTCACAGACGATGCTTCCACGGCTTGTGAAGAGCTTGTACTCAAGATTTTGTATGTACTGGGTCCACTACTGCTTTTAAGCGTTTATCAGAAGTATGTTATATGTTCAGAGAGAAAGAAATGAGCCAGATTTATATCTCCGCGAAATTGTTGAGGAAAAATTGGCGAAGTTGTAAGATGCCTCACCTTATGTGGTGTTATTTCCTGTAAAAGTTGTTTTATGAGAGCAGACATCGAATGCTGCCTGCAGAAGGGAGAATTCCCTAGCGGTCACTTAAAGTATGCCATGCGACCCGAAAATAATTAGGACTATCTTGATTCGGTCTGAGAGATTTTTTGCCGGGATTGCTTCCCATTATTTTTGGAAGAATCATCCCGTGGGTCTGCAGTGTGTACTCCTATAGATGATCCTACCACAACCGCAATACTACCACAAAGGCAATGATGTTGAGAGTGAGGCTACTTACGACAGAAAATTGCTTCGCGGCGCCACCAGTACGACTTGCCTAATCGATTGCCCTTGGGAACCCGGCAGAGCGTGGCAGCGTCACCTCTTCAATTCCACCCATGCCACACTGCCTCGCTTGAAGGCTGCCATTCCCTGCCACTGGCACTCGCACTCGCGGCGCCGCTCGCTGCGGGCGGCCACGCGACTTTTTGTCGTAAGTAGCCTCACCCTGATACTGGTCGACCTTGACTTGAGATCTGCAATCAAGCCAACACAGGAAGTAGAACTCATGTATAACGCAACCCACTGATCAACACCAAATATTTTTAAGTGAATACTATAATCTGTTAGCAAGATCAGCATAAGAAGGTGTACACACATGTATGAAATTTAAAAAATTTGTGCTCTTATTGCTTGCTGTGCCCTTTAATAGCAGCGTGGTGCAAGACTCTTACCTTCCTCCCAGAAGAGAACGGTTCCAAAAAGATATGTTATTCTCCGTATTCGATAATAAGCCGTGGTAGCACATGACCACGACACACAATTTGAAAACCAAAAAGTTGTGGTTTGCCTGTGGCGGCCACACAGCAACGGTTTTGCACGTGGTGTTACACGCAGTACGTTATGTGTTAAAAATGGTCATACTCCTTAGCAGCTCATGAATCCTAGTAAAAGAAGTTTAACTTTCTTTTTTTCGGGTTTGCCACGACGATGCCACAAGCACACATTTAATGATGCCACCAGTACACATTCTACGAACGCGATCGTCGCCATTCCAACCATTTGACCAGGGTGTGTGTACTTATGACAGAAAATTCGCTTCGAGGCGTCGCACAGGCGGCGCCATCAGCACGACTTGCCGGATTGATTGCCCATGAGAGCCCGGCAGAGCGTGGCTGCGTCCTCTGCACTTCCACTAATTCCACACTGCCTCTTGCACTCATGCCACCCTGCCTCCTCCACCCCTGCCACACTGCCTCGCTTGAAGGCTGCCATGCCGTGTCACTGGTACTCGCACCCGCCGAGCAGCCCCCGCGAGCGGCCTGTCCGTCATAAGTGCACACACCCAGTTGACCACCATCTCTATGCAACGCTCAACTGATATCGAGCCCGCTATGTGGCTAGAAGGGAATCCTGGAATGGAAGGTGTCAGCAGCTGGTATTGTTTCGAACCTTGACTTCCCATGTAGAGTGATCTATTTTGAGGATACAACAACAACCCCGAGTCCATTTTCGGTAAGAAAGTGACAAAGGAGCCTTCGAGCGCGAAATCGGTGACTGTGTCTCCACGTACGCTAAGAGATAGAAAGAAATCCTATAACGACAGGTTTTTAGAAGAGACGATGGCTTCAAAAAAAACTCAATCAAATGCAATTTTCAGTGGTTTTGGATAAACGACCTGATGATCTCTATTCCGCCGTTCTTTATATTGTTGCTCAGCGCTGAGCTTCGCAAAGTGATCGTCGGCATAATACTATGCAAAAGCTGTGGGAACAGTGGAATAGCTACAAATGTAACACGCACCAGTCATCATTCTGCCTTGGGAAGAGATTCAAGTACCAATGTTAGAGGAACTACAGATATTGTCTCCACGTTTTGAACACGGAACTCATACGTAACCCAAAGTGAATGTTCAAATCCGTGATCTGCTCTTCAACGCACCTGTGAACCTTTTTCGAATAAAGTCATTGTTGTTACATTGAGATTGTCTGTTATTCAAGTTTCCAAATATGAACTTTTCGCCCACCCCACCACCCTCTATCAGGGTTGGCCTATAGGGGATTATTGAAAAAACAACAGCTGCCAAAGTGACGATAGATCCGCTTCGAATTATGCGATAACTGCCCACTGATAAAAGCAGATTTGACGTGTGAGCCCTGAATTTAGGAAAGGTCTCACAATGAGCAGCCATCTTTGAAACAATTATTTCAACCCCACTTCAATAGAATCATTGAATATGTGCAGGAAATCTGATTCGGTTTGCAATGCATGGAAAATAATGTAAAAGAAAAAGTTTTGTGGAAAGGGACCTGTAGTGAAAAAGTGTTCTTTGAAAAGTATGAAGGGCGAGTTGTCGTGCTTTCGCAGGTTATCGGTGTATTTTCTCTTAAAAATGTACGCAGATCAATGTTAGCTACTTGAATGAGCAGCAAGCCCTGTGAGTAAGAGCTGCAGGCCAGCTACCGTTACTTTTTGTGAACGGATCATATCTGCTTTCTTTGCAATATAAGCTGCACATGATTATTTCAACGTTAATTTTGGAAGCCTTGCTCGTAACTGATGCCTCTCAAAAAATCATACCTCACTCCGCTTGCCTTTGAAGACTCAACTTCAAACGGTGCCCCTAGCTCTCGCGTATCAAATTGCATGCTGCACGCCGCGAACTTTCTGTCCTTGTGACATAACACGCGGATTCTTGCCAAGTTGATGGCGTAGTCCTTTCCCAAGCCCCACATGTTCCTATTATACAGTGAATGCTCTTGATTACCTACTAGAACACCTGAAACGTGTAAGGTTCGATACAGCTATGGAGAATAGCATCACCGTTTGATTCAGTTATAAGGGATACTGGTATGAGCGGCTTCACAAATTCTCCTTATCTCTGCTAATCCGCTTTTATCAGCCATCTTGATAATTGCTTCAGCCGCTGGGCGGCACCTCGTACGGAGCTGCAGTACCTCCTTCGGATCAGTGTCAGGCGTGATCGGACTGCCACTGAATGATATTTCACCCTTACTCGTAACTCCTTGTTGGCAAGTATTTCCCCTGCTTGAAATCATGGTCCATAAATAGAGCTCTTTATGAATGAGTTTTTTTTTCTTTCGCGTTCCTCTGCTCTCATTTAAAGTTTTTAAAGTCTGATAACTGAATCATGGGCTGTGGCACTCAATATGCATCTGGCTTCGTGTCTCAAACTCTGTTGGAGGACCTCTCAACCTGTCGCAATCACCCACTTGCCGAGTAATAGCGAGCCAAACTGTTATCTGAATTTTTTGTTACGAGTCTTGCTTCACAGTACATTACCGTTCTGGGTTTTTCGAAATTTATAAACGACGTATCAGAATGTTGAGCACTGAAAGAAGCAATCATGAGAAATTTCCGATAAACAGTGCTCATAAGCGATGGCAAATATACTATTAAGAAGCTGAATTGAGGTGACGCGTCGCGGTTATGTAATGGATCGGCACATGTGCCTGGAAAGCATGGAGTGCGGGTTCGATTCCCGTTCCAGACCAATGCTTTTGCCCATGACTCAGAACTCAGCTCCTTCTAACAACTTTCGCATCGCGAGCTGTGGCGGAGATCAACTCTTACAAGAATCAAAACAGTCATTCCTCTTTTGATCAATCTTCATCCTTCTATGTATTTCAGTAATTTTGCCTTCTGTTTTCTGGCAATCGATCAAGAATGCAGCTTTCTGAACACTTGTGTAGCAGCCGATGCTTTTTGTGAAGCTTTTTTGAAAAATTTGAAGCAGAAATGGGGCTTAGTTGAAAATTTGCAAGGGGAAACGCTGTCCATCGGGCACTCAACCTACCTAGACATAAAAGTCATTTTGGATGGGGCACTGAATTGTATTCTGTGATGCACTTATCGCCTATACAAATGGGTACATCATGTAAAAGTGGTCTTTCATTTCTATGATGGAGGATGATTCCGACTTTCGGAACAGTAAAATCCTTCGTAAGTACATTCTGCTTCTGAAAGCTTATTTGTGCAGCCTTGACATCTATTACATAATTGAAGGAACATGCAATTTCGACATCATACTCAAAGGAATCGTCCACGGAAAAATGAGTTTCTGTGTTCCCATTAGACGTGTGTGTTCACATTAGACAAATGCAACATATGTTTATGTTGTACTGCTTAATGTGGGCCTCATGCAAAATTTCACGCGAAAAAAATGTGAATGTGGGTGAGATACCGCACAACGAAGTACGTCCGGGTGGGCGGAGCCTTCGAGTAAAACCCTCGTCCTGTCGTCCGCTGTGGTCGGAAACGTACTGTAGGAACAGAAAGTTACGTACACAGTCCCACTCTCCGTTCCCAACAGCGGCAAACGACGGGACCAGGCTTTTACACGGAAGGCCCGCCCACCCGGACGTACTTTTGGTGCTGTGTCTTAGCCGGATTCACATTTTTTCGCGTGAAACTTTGCATGAGGCCCACATTAAGCAAATACAACGCGAACATGTGGGTAACACAAAAACGCATTTTCCCGTGGACAACTCCTTCAAGTAAGGGTTTTTTCAAGCATATGGCGCATACTTATAATAGTGCCATTTACCAAAGCTGGAAAGGTCTATTGAGAGAATATGGAATTTTGGGCAGTGATGATCTATTTTTGGTTGACCCAGATGTTTTGAGCCATATGACGCTTACTGCCTCAGGTCTGCGTATTCAGAGAGCCTGCACTACTCTAAAGAGGGTCAGATAGTCTTACTGACTGGTCTACTTACATATTCGAAAGTTTAACGACAGCAGCTGACTATCATAATTTTTATCTCTTTTTTATATTTCATTTTGTTTTCGTCACACGTATCCACAGCTTACTATTAGGTTGGAACATAATTTCTGTCACACTTTTTGTTTTCCTTGGGGAAAACTGTGGAAGCTTCGGGAGCATTTGGTAGTGGGGGGTATATGAAGCGTCTGAAAAGGGCTTCTGAATAGCACATTCATATTCTCTACGGCTTCAACTAGCAGTGAATTTACGGCAATTTCGCGAAAGGTGCGAAATTCACGAACACCGCCTCGGTTCCTCAGCATGCGAGGCCACTAACAAAATTAACCAGTCGATGGACCCAGGTACTGTCTCTCATATGGCGGCAGCCCGATGGCTCGATCGGCTCAAATTGGAACAGGAAAAATTTCAAAAAATTGCATTGAGAAAAAAACTTTTTTTTTGAAAATTTTCAAAAAAATAGGAAACTGTTACCATCCAACACGACAGCCACTGCAGATCTCTACTGCAGGAATTGGACACCGGAGCGGCAAAACTTACCGGAAAAATGGACCAAGACCTCTTCCTCCACGATAACGCTCACCCACATGTGGCAAAGTTGGCGTGTCAAAGGATCCAGGACCTTGGTTAAACGAAGCTCCCCCGTCCACCGTAATCTCCGGACATGGCCCCAACTGACTACCACCTATTCCGATCTCTGAGCCACTTCCTCGATGGACGGCAGTTCAAAGATGACGATGATCTCAAAATCGGCCTCCAGACTTTCTTCGACCAGAAATCTCCAGACTTCTATAAGCAAGGCATCTATAATCTCCCTATTCGTTGGCAATATATTGTTGATCATAATGGTGCATATTTTGTTGATTGAAGTTAGACACAAATAAAGAAAAATAAATTTGAAATTTTTTGTCATTGTGTGACAGAAATTATGTTCCAACCTAATATTACCCCATGACAGTGTCGGTGCTACACCCAGTTCACCAAATTTTGAAGCGGCCCTGTCTTATGTTGAGCTGAAGAGCGCCTTTACGACAATTCTTATGCAGTAATATAGTTGACGTGCGATAAGTTCACTTTCTCTTACGACGAAATAATGGTTTGATTTCTTAATCACAAAATCGGCTCAAATTTCATTGAGTCATTGAAGGAGGACGAGTCCCCGCAACAGCTGAGTGGTTGAAATTTTGGACGTTGTCACTGAGTTTAATGAGGTGCTTCAGCGTCAGCACATGGCAAATTGTGCATTGCCAAACTTCCTATTCAGAAAGCAAAGCTTTGCCCGTTGAAAATGCAAAATAGTCCTCCACTGAAAGTGCTACCAAGGAACCCTGTTGCTAGCAACCAGTCTAGAGTAAGCAAATTACAAGCAAACAAACAAGTCCAAGGCAAGGAAATGAATGACGTCGCTACTACTCGGCCTAGAATACAAGGCAAAGTATGATCTCTTCGCTTCTGCTCTTGCGCATGTGACCTCAACGGGACCAATAAAAAAAGTTAATAATATCTCGCCCAAGAAAATCTGCCGCCATCAGAATGCCGGCTGCTCATTCAGCTATCCAATCAAAATGTAACAAGGAAGTCAACCAATTGGACCACGTCACAAAGCGCCTTAGAGGTGTTCCACTATTCACGCGGAAATCCTAGAAGTTCCGTGTGAAGAGTTATCTTTAGATTGCAGGATAAAAGGCAACGTTGGTGGTGATTCATAAACTCATCACTTGTTAATTATACCGAAGGACGGAGATCAATTATGAACTACTTCTCATGACTATCTCTGCCTCATCTTCAATACTTATGCACTAGCTCAAGTAATCGGCAGCTCTTCCCTTTCAGTGGGTTCTGGAGATCGGAAACGTCCTTATGTAATTGCTCCTTAATGAAAAATATTATCACAAGGGTAACCTGTAAGGTTTCGGCTATCATAACACAACAGAATAACACAGCAGAAGTTGGCGATTTTGGATAAAGGATTTGACTATGTAGGTCGTATTGGTACAAAAAATGTCGGCGGAAATTTGATTTTCTAGTATATGTATACGAAAAACGTGGAAGCAATAGAAGCCTACAGCAGTAGATTTTGCAACTCATAAACACTTTCTTTGCTTTCTATCCAGTGCTTTTTCGAATGATATTCGTTGAAGGCACTTTCCGCGATAATCGCACCAGTTATTCACCCTGCCGCAGCCGATAGACCCCCGGGTAACTGTCGAGGCTGTACCCTTTGAGCGGCGCCACGAGACCTTCTGGTAGCGCCAAGCCAGCGGGAAGCGACTGCGACCCCGCCCATCAACTGCGACCACACCTGGCAATGGACGAAGCTTTTTCCAACGTGGCATAAACGTGGACCTGTGATTCTGCGATAAGATAAGATAAAAAAGGGATTCCAATTAATGAAACGTTTACTTGGGAAAACAAGTAATATCTCAATGTTCCTCATTCCAACGGTAACTGATTCAATGGCTCGTTTTCACGAGGTAATCTCGGACAAGGACAGATGTCAGGAGGCCTCATTTTTGCCATTTTCGGGGGCTTCTTTCGAATTTTCCTCTCTCGATGTACTCTCTAGCACCTCTAATTACATGATCCAGCACTTAAACCCATTCAATGTAATCGCGGGAAGTGCCTTTTAAAATTCCGCAGTTCCTCATTCTGCAAAATTTCGACCAAGCGGATCGGTCGCGTGAAGCGATTTTTCGGTAGTAGAGAGTAGAGAGTACTAGGAGTACTTGAAGCCGGTCTCTTGTACTGACGACATAGGAATACTGATTTTCTTCAAAGGTTTAGTGATCTTTCAAAGGCACATTCGCAGCACGGAGCAGCACAGAAAACGAAACAGTATTCACATTTTCCAAAGGTCAGATCACCGCTGGCCTCAGGTCAGAACACCGCGTTACATACGCCGGTGCGCTTCCCAAGTGCCTTGCTGTTCCCTTTGTGAGCCTGTTGCATTTGTCGTGTCACCCTTTGTGATGGAAGGCTGTCCCTTTTAGGATCAAGCATGGTCTTAGGGAAGATTTCCGAAAAATATGACCCTTCTGCGAATCTATGACTTTGGGGATATCTCAACTTAGTGCTTGGCCCTGCATCAATCTACAATGATGGGAGTGTCCCACCCACGTTATCGTAGAATGTGTCGTCAAAACATCAAAATACAAGGTACTAAACGATGCAGTTGATGACAGACTTGAATTCGTACCTAGCAGATTGGTGAATCTGTGTATTTCAACTGCTTCTCCTAAAAATATTAATAGCAAGCACGATAAAACCTTTGAACCATTTTTTGAACATGTCTCGTTTTTGCGTTGTTAAGCCTGCCCGAGAACAGAACGCGGTGGGCAGGGACGTAGCTGCAGATAAGGTACAGAACGTTTCTATGCAAATCATGGCTTCTTTGTCCTTTTCACTTCGATCTTTAAAAATACTAAATCACACTGCTTAAGTCACGACTTGTAGGAGTAACTTATTTTTTCCCAGATCAATTTCCATTTTTCTTATACACATAATTATACAAACAGCAAGTAACAGTGAGTGATGTAGGCATAACTCTGTGGGTTATGCTCCCTCAATAGACCCCTCCTACACCGTCATATTGACATTTTCCCGCTCTTTCTTCTTTGTGTCGGAAACGCATCAAAAATATTTTTATGGAAACTTTTTTAAGTTTTCGGCGGCCGGTCTCAAGCATGGGTCGTGCACAAACACGGATGCGACGAAGGAAAGGTGATAATATGACGTGGAAGGAGCGATGGGCCGTGTTCAAGCACAATCGACGGAAACCCGGTGTGTGAGCAAAACTTCACTCAAAGTTTCATAGTCACTACAAACTCACAAGCTTTTCTGAGGTTTTTCCTATTTGCATTTTGACGAGGACGCGACGTGCGGCGCGAGGGAGAGGCGCCGTATGTAGATGAGTGCCGAAGCGACTGCCGTGTCCTAAGCCTTATTTAAGGATTAAAGGCACATTCCAGGATGATTGGGGTATTACAGCTCCTGCCGTGGTCAGATAGTTCGACCCATAGTCAGTAGGCCGTACCTGACCAAGGTGTGGGTGTCAGTTCTTGGAGCGTGCAAATCCAAAGAAGCAAGCGCGACTCCACCCAGCAGCTCACCCCGGACGTGATTGTTGCAATGACGGCGGCAATGACGGCAACAACGTGGCAAACGAGGCTTCATTTGTGTGATAAGGAAGATAAGATAAGGAAGAGATCCCGATGAAAAAGCAGACGGACATGAGCAAACGGGTGATATCCCAGAGTTCTCTATGATACCATCCAGCGGGAACTGATTTGAAGGTTCGTTTTCACGTGGTAAATACGTCCAAGGCCAGATTTCAGGATGCCTTATTTCCCCTTTTTTGTGATACTTTCAGATCTTTCTTTAACAGCGTATTCCCCAGCACCTCTAACTTCGTAATTTAGCGCTTCAACCCACTCACGATAATCCTTGTACCTTTAGGCTAAATATGGCGTCTCTAGATCGCAGGCACCATGTCGAGCATCACACGAGGTCACGTGAATTTTTTGTTCTAGTGGCGTACCCCTCTTACTAGACAATTCCCTCTATTTAGTAAAGCAAGAATTTTAACGAAACATCACAAAGCTCGCTACATTCAGACACAATTTAAACCTTTTTCAGGATACGTAGAGTTGATCATCTATGGACTGATTCTGAACTTCTTCGGAGTTGGTCTTCTTTTGCTCAAAGCCATGCTGGACAAGAACGTCATCGAGGCCACAATACAGAAGCGATTCGAGGAAATTGGTAATATGACTTCACTACAGATTATGATTCTGAAGACGTATTGATAGTGTAGTGGGCGAAACGAGATTTGCTCGCCTGTGATTGATGATCTAGTGTTGCTCACCAATCAGAGGTACGAGCTCTGCCTAATAGTGTCTCCACAGTCCCTTGAAACACCCCAGCTGAATGAAACCGTAATTCAGGCCTCATTATCCATCCTGACAATGCGTAAATTTCTTTGCTATCTGAAATGAACATACATCAGACCAGTGCATCCAACCATTGTTGAGACCAGGGGCACAACGTGTTTCTAGCAGTCAAGTGCTCAAATAATTGCATAAAGATCCTTGGCTAATATTTTAAGCCTATCGCTGAAGCTTAACTTCTCTGAGGCCGCTTCACCCGGCCTCAGAGAGAGGCGCATCTTATTTACGCCGGGAAGCGCAAGCCCTTTGTACCAAGTAATAGTAACCCAGTACTCATGATGTCCCCATTACCCGAATTAAAAGCATAGCCCAAATTTACGGCGCTGGCGCTAACACTGCGTTGTCCCATGACATACTCGTAGAACTTGTTCAGAACGCTCCCCCTTCTTCCATGCAGGAGAACAGAACAGCGCTCACTTCTATACTGCTGCAAATGCCTTCCACTTAGGTGAACTGCGGCATGGCATTATGCCTTCTCCTGTATTTGTAGCGCAGGTGTGCCCAATCCAGGGCAGACATGCTAAACTGCCCTTCGATCTCTTTTGGAAAGAATAAGTTTTCAAGAGCTTTTGATCTTTGGCAAGCACAGTTTCGTGCGCTGACTCCCTTCCGAAGAGCTAGACACGTGCAAATCCAATAAATGCCTTCTTGATGGTTTTTGGGGATTTTTCTGCCGACTGGCTACTATAACATACACCCTTAGGGCAAGCTTCATCATCAGCGGCAAATTCCCGGAGCCCCGCAGTCGTAATGGCTTCTGTCTTGAAGAGAAATTTCGCTAATGCAATCAGGCAGTGAAAAGCGCGGTGAAAGCATTAGTGAGTAATTGCAAAGTAGGATTTAAATGTACCCTCATGGTTGATTGTGGTGTAAATATTCAATCTAAACATCAAAGAACCATTACGCGAATTTATAAAAAGCTGTGTTATTGTAAATAGGGTCTCGTTAAGGTCTGATAACAAATAGCACTAAGGGAGACGAAGCGCCACTTTTTGAAGCAAATTCTCTCACCATGGTACTCATAAGTGTATTGGGAAGAATGGCGAATGTTGTCGGAACAATGAAAATGTACAAGGTGAGAGATACGTTCAGTACAGAAGTCTATGCCCAAGAATCTCACGAAAACACCTTTCGTGGGAACACTCACTGAAAGGTTTGAACCTTATGGTATTCGAGAGTTGGTAGTGTGTCATTAAGACAGAAAATCAGCATGGCCGCGTGACGCGCGACGAGATGGTGCGAAATAGAGGCGCCGCAGTTGATGAGTTCGGAAGGATTACGTCTGAAATAAAGCGTAGAGCACCGTCACCGCTTTAGGACCCGTTAAATACAGTGCGCACAGCTCGCACCATTGTGTCTCATGCAGGACGCCGCAACGCGAATATTCTGTCCTGATGGCACACACCCTTCGAGGGTTATGTCTGGGTTTGGGTTACATTTTCAACTGCCGCGTATGGAAGTGGGTAAGGAGAGCAAAAGAGTAAGATCATGTTACAATAAGGATATGCATTGATCAAAGTATCTATTCTACCTGGAAGCTATCCATTTTCCAATTTTTCTGTAGAGATTTGGAGGAAGGCGAGCGTCTCAAATACTCTGCGCATAGCAGCCTTTAGGTACAGAGGTCCAAAACTACGGTGAAAGGCTGCTAGGAGACCCAGGTTGAAGTAATCGTGCACAGAAATATAAGTCTATCTGTTACCCATATATTCATGTTGTATTTGCTGAATAAGGGCAAAATTTCAAGCAAAAAAGTGAGAGTCCGACAAAGGTACAACCACTTAAAGGAAGGAATCAGGAATCCCTAATCAGGAATCATCCAATCATCAGGAATCAGGAATCCAGGAAACCCTCAAAGGAATCATCCACGGAAAAATGAGTTTCTTTGTTACCCACAGGTTTATATTGCAATTGCTTAAGAGGGGCCGCATGCAAAGTTTCACGCGAAAAAGTGAGAATTCGGCAAAGATACAGCTCCCCAAGTTCTCGGCCGGTTGGGCGGGGCCTCCGACTAAAAGCACCGTCCTGTCGTCCGCTGCGGTTGAGAACGGAGAGGGGGACTGCTCTCGTAATTTTCTGCTCCTACATTACGTCTCTGACTGCAGCGGACGACGGGGTGGGTACTTGCTCTGGGGCTCCGCCCACCTGGCCGAGACTTTGTGGTGCTGTATCTTGGCCGGATTTATATTTTTCGCGTGAAACTTTGCATGCGGCCCACATTAGGCGAATACAACATAAATATATGGGAAACCGAAGAACTCCGTGGACGATTCTTTTAAAGAGAGTGGCTGAGGGGACGGGGCCTCCGAGTAAGTGGCCGCCCATTGTCCGCAGAGAGAGACGAGACGCATAGTGAGAATGGAAAATTACGTAAACAGTTTCACTCTCCATCCCAACCACGGCGGACGACGGCACAGGGCACTCACTTGGCCCCTCGGCCACTACTTTGAGGAGCTGTATATCTGTCCAATTTGAAAAGTCCCGCGTAAAATATTGCATGTGGCCTTAATTTAGCAAGTACAACATAAATATACCAGTTGGCGGGCGCACACTACTGCGCGCGATTCATGGCGATGTTGTGCAAAATAGGTTTGGTCGGCACGAACACGGTTGTGTATGGAATTGAGCGGAAATTTCCTTGACTCTGCTTTCAGCTGAGCTATTGAATTGGAAAAAAGCAGAGAAGATGGCGTGATAAAAATAAGGCATTCTGGTGCTATGATACTTTAGTCGCTTTGCATTGGACTCATTTTGCACGTTGCCAACATGAATCGCGCGCAGTAGTGTGCGCCAGCCAACTGGTTCAGGTCATACTGGGGAATTCGGATAGTTTAGAGATCGATAAATTGTATTCGATCGCATCGATTGGTAACAATTTATTCACCTGCTGAGCATCTAATTCCTATACATTGATGGCAGATCTATATCCCGATTTTCGATGTTTTTCGTTTTCGTAAACACGCCTCACTATTTGGAATTTTGCATTGTATAGCGGTCGATACTCAAGATTGCTGCCAGTATCGCATTATAAAATGATTCCGAGTGAATCGCTTGCTTTGCTATCACAAATGTAGGTTGTATCATGATTATCAATATAGATCGCAGTATCAAGAGAAATGCACCATTTACTGGAACACTAGGTAGTTCAGCGGTCGATACATCGGCCAGTGATATCTGAACATAAACAGAATATGTTAACCCAATGACAGTAAGCATCAGACGCGTTTGTAAAGGGTCGCATATGTAGCAGTAGCAGCAAGCGATGTGAAGGATTTCATCCCTTTCAATTCCTGACGGTTCTTATCAGCCAATGTAAGCCGTTATCAGTTTCACTGAGGCCCGTGTAACCAACAACACCATTGAGCTCCCCGTACCCTACAATACCTGCGAATTTCAACATTTCACTGTTAGCCGCAAAAGCGAACCGGCCTTGGTGACATTTCCCGTCTCACGCTCCTTATCGAATCTTATCAACTATTATCAGTTTGGATCACCCACCATTGATGTGCCCGTCCCACCCTGCTGAACAGTTATGAGTGTCAGCACTCTTGAACCAACGCGAAAGGCGAAACGAATTTGACGACATTTGCCTTCTCATGCTCCTTATCAAATCTTATCAACCGTTATCAAGCTGGATCACCCACCATTAATGTCCCCATCCCACTCTGCTAAACACCCATAACTGTCAGCGCTCTTGGATCAACGCGAAAGGCGACACAAATTTGACGACATTTGCCTTCTCATGCTCCTTATCAAATCTTATCAACCGTTATCAAGTTGGATCACCCACCATTAATGTCCTCGTCCCACTCCTCAAAATACCTTTGAGTGTCGGGACTCTAGAATCAACCCGAAAGGCGAAACGGATTCAACGACTCTGGCCTTTTTACGCTCCTTATCGAATCTTATCAACCGTTATCATGCTGGACCACCCTCCATTAATGTCCCCGTCCCAACCCTCAAAACACCTATGAATATGGGCGCTCTGGGATCATCCCGAAAGGCGAAACGAATTTAGCAACATTTTCTTTCAGGGCTCCTTATCAGCCCTTATCAGTTGTTATCAGAACCGGTCCCTCACCATTGGTGTCCCCTTGCCATCCCCAACATCACTTGCAAAAATCAAGGTCCCAGCTTTGCTGCGACGCGAGATATGAATTTCGTGACAGACAGACAGACAGACACACACACACACGGACAGACAGACATACTTAGCGGATTATATATAGTAGGATGGGTAATGGAGAAGCTCATTTTTCCGCGCAGATTCCTTCACCCGCGACACATCCACTCGAAGCATATTTCACATAAATCGACGCCAATTACATTTATATGTGTATTTCACATACAGCGGCTATCATGCGTTACCGTTTTCGCTTCTGAAGCCTGCCGCACCAAGACATTTTCTTTGCTGCCGTTGTCCTCAATCACTTGTTTGCGGTTGAGCGTTAATTTTACCACTTTCAGGGCCTTGGAAAGTTTTTCTCGGAACGGAAACGAAAGAAATTCCGAACAGCAACGGAACGTGTTCAGAATGGCGAAACGGAAGTAGAATTCACCGAATTGTTCTCGGAATGTTGCCAGTTTTGAATGTGGTCGCTATCATAGAGAAGATTCAAGGTCTATTTACTAGTCAAAGCTCAGATGCTCATCAGTGCTCCAAATAAGAAAACTAGAAAAGGCAGACGAGGCTCCCCTTTTTACAGCTACGCGTCTATAATGTACTTGAAGCCCGCGTTAATCTGTTAGCGGAGCGTAGCTCGTTGATCTGACATTATTGATAGCTCGTTTTAGAATTGTTTCCTTTCATTTCCTTACGGTTACGCTAATGTTATAATACACCTTTGCCCCGGGTGCTTCATATAGATGTGACAAGAGTAAAGCATAAAAAGACTTATCGGTGTCTGTTTTGCTGTAGTGTTTTTTTAACTATCCAGCAGACCAGTGTCAAACAGCTGGTGAAGGTGCCGAGGTTTCTGGGACTTTTTTTTATTAAAGGAGGGCTGTATGAGGAGGATGAGGAGAGCCTATTTTTCGCGGTTTCACAGGCAATCGACCGGCTCCCAGGAGAACGCCGCCGATCGATAATCATCTTTTTACGACTAAGTATCGGGTGTGTAGCTCGAAAAGTCGCTCCGCGATGTCGCACCTATGGTGCCATAAGCACGGCTTGCCGCTGTCAGCTGGGATTCCGCTCAGAACCCAAGACTATGGCACCGTGGTAGCCCTTTGAAAAAAGTTGCATGTTGTGTTTTGATAGCTGGGAACCGTGATGCAGCGATGCAGACTGTAGAGTTTCAGGGTGCTATCGCAACGGGGGGTGGGGGGAGGGGGGGGGGGGGGCATCCGATAAAAAGTTGCCCATCTGAGTGGGATTTTTTGAGATGCCCTCTGTTCTCTTCGTCTCCCTTTTCCCCTGCGCTCTTCACGATAGTTCGATCTTTGGACGTCTAAAACAACTAAACTCAACAACAAAAATTGAAAAGTTAGAAGACGGCAACAAACAACAATAAACTAAACAACACTCAAAAACGCTCAATTACCAGCAAATAAGTACCTCGAGCGTCAACCTTCAAAGGACTTGTACGCAATTACACGCGAAAAACCAACCCGGATTAGCCGCCGGCGGCCACGCGATGTTTCGACGTAAGGCTACACCCCCCTAGGTATCAGCACTACGATTACGGTCGACGACACTTCTTTAGACACACATCTTTCAACTTCAGACCTACAGCATCTGTCATGAAGAGGGTATCGTATCATAACCACCAATCATGAAAGTTTGCACTCTTAAAAACTTTCCTACCCTTCACCCTCCACAACGCTCTTGTTCGAACCCCGGTGTAGACTACATACCATACAAACAAATCGGGAAAGAAAGTTCCGTATCAGGGTCTCGGTTCAGTAAGGTCGCACAACGCGAATGGCTATTTGATCTTTCAGACACTATACAGTTTCTCCTAGTTATGCCTACGAAGGGAGTTCTCTGGAATCAGTTTATACAACGATGAGGGTGTCCTCAGCAGGAGCGATAGAGAGCCGTTCACTGGAAACCTACCAGTGGCAATAAGTTTTCTGCGAGGTTTCTTGCCATCTAGACTGTCGATTAGTTGCTTGTTGTTCAGGTAGTAGAAACAGGTTCATGGAAGCGTGTGTATAAAACATTTCACGTTGTTGATAGTCTTATTCATGTGCTGCAATAGATTTGTATTGACTTTACAACCGATTATCTTGCACAGCAGCAAGCATGATATTTAACGTCGCGTACTCACTTGTACAAGTTGCCTATTGAACGGCTGACTGGCTCTCGGTGAAGGAAGAAAACAAGGACAAAGCACATTACTGATTCATGAGGGAGGTAGATATTTCAATTTCAATAGCTGTTTATACGTGAGGGATGTAATGAAAAGTCGTAGGGTGTCCTCCTCAAACCTAGATAGTGTTTTTAAATAAGTAAAAAAACTCCAATAAAACCTATCGAATTGACCACTATTCCAAAATATCGTGCTTATTAATGTTCGAAAAGCATAAATAAATGCATTATGAAAATCAAAGGCAGTGGTAAGGGTGGTTAAAGACAGTGATAAAGGTATTGTGGGTGGTAGGGGAATCCCTAAAAGATGTCTTTCACTCGAAAACTAGGGGTCCAGGAAGCCTGTCTGCGGCGAAATCCCCCGCAATGAAAGCGCCCCTGAGGTGTGGCGGAGGCGACCTTCTTAGCTCCAGCCGCCTTTCTTATCCTGGCCCGTCTCCTAGGGTTGACCTTGCAGAGGAAGGACTGATTGGTAGGTGTAGAGTAATGATCATGATAGCAGAATTATACTATATATCGTATCGTATTGAAGAACTGATCGAAATGACGTGGTGCTTGACGTGTCCGCTTTCGTGCTGAAAACGTGTCCGTGGGAGTATCAAAGAGTGGTATGAATGATGCCACCGAATTACCCCTACCACTGCCTTTGAGTTGTATCATTTATGCCAGTCTTTGATACTGATCGGTGTAGATCGGTTTTCATCACAAAGACCGACACGTCGAACACCTCGTAATTTCAGTCGTGTCTTCAATACTACCAGTTGGCGGGCGCACACTACTGCGCGCGATTCATGGCGATGTTGCAAAATGGGTTTGATCGGCACGACCACAGTTGCGTATGGTATTAAGTAGAAATTTCCTTTCCTCTGCTTTCCGCTGAGCTATAAAAAAAACAAAGATGGCGAGATAAAAAAGCATTTCGGTATCAATATACTTTAGTGCTTTGCATCGGACCCATTTTGCACGTCATCGACATGAATCGCTCGCAGTAGTGTGCGCCTGCCAAATGGTTTAGGTCATTCATTGGGAGTATGGATAGCTTAGAGATCGATAGTTTTGTATGATTGCATGCATTGGTAACAATTCGTTCACTTGCTGAGCATCTAACTTCTACACTGATGGCAACCATATCCCGATTATCGATGTTTATAGTTTTCATAAACATGCTTCACTATTTGGAATTTTGCATAGTCTAGCGGTCGATACCCAGTGTTGCTGCCAGTACAGCATTATAAAATGATTCCAAGTGAATCGCTTGCTTTGCTATCACAATTATAGGTTGTATCATGATTATCAATGTAGATCGCAGCATCAAAAGAAGCGCACCATGTTTTGGAACGCTGGCCAATTCGGCGGTCGATACATCAGCCTGTGGTATCAGAACACAAACGAAATATGTTCACCCAATGACACTGAGTATCAGATGCTTTTGCTGAAGCGGTCGTGTAGTAGTAGCAAGCGATGTAAAGGACTTCACCCCATCCAATTCCTAACGATTCTTATCAGCCACCGTAAGCCGTTATAAGTTCCATTTAGGCCCCTGTACCCTACAATACCATTGAGGTCCCCGTACCCTACAATACTTGCGAATATGTACATTCCACTGGTAGCCGCAAAAGCGAACCGGCCTTGATGACATTTCCCTTCTCACGCTCCCAATCAAATCTTATCAGCCGTTATCAAGCTGGAACACCCACCATTGATGTCTCTGGCCCACCCTGCTAAACACCCGTGTCAGCGCTCTTGGATCAATACGAAAGGCAAAACGGATTCGACGTCTCTAGCTTTTTCCTTATCAAATCTTATCAACCGTTATCAAGCTGGATTACCCACCATGAATGTTCCCGTCCCACTCCACGAAACACCTGTGAGTGTGATCGCTCAAGGATCAAATCGAAAAGCGAAACGGATTTGACGACTCTAGCTTTTTTTACGCTCCTTATCGAATCTTATCAACCGATATCAGTGCGAGTCCCCCACCACTAATGTCCCTGACCCACCCTGCTAAACACATGTGAGTGTCAGCGCTCTTGGATTAACGCGAAAGGCGAAATGCATTTGGCGACATTTCTCTTCCGAGGCTCCTTATCAGCCCTTATCAGTTGCTATCACTTTCGTTCCACCACCATTAGTGTCCCCTTGCCACTCCCCACATCACCTGTAAAATTCATGGTCCCAGCTTTATTGCGACGCGAGATATGAATTTCGTGACAGACGGACAAACACACACACACAGGCACACACACAGACATACTAAGCGAATTATATATAGTAGGATATCATTATCATGTATCATTCTGCTATCTTGCTCATTACCTTACACCTCAGTCATTCTTCGGCAAAGACGAGCTCTCCACAGTTCAGGGGTGTGCTCTTCATCGAAAGTTCCGTTGCAGAAAGCCTCCCCAGGGCCTTAGTTTATACGAGTATGGGTCACTTTAGTAATTCCTCTCTATTCATATCACCCCTATCACTGTCTTGAATTCTGTTGAAAACAGCTTATTTCTCCTCACCTTCTACGCTGAATTCACTATTCTCTGAGAAGTAGCACCAAAACTGTCAAATGAATTGTCGTTCGTGATTTCTTAGTGACCATGTCAGTCAACGTACTAAATCTCAAGCTGTTATTCTCAAAGCCACAATAATAAGTGAATATGTTCAAAGTGGTATTATGAGTCAGTTAGCTGTATGAAGGCGTCACATTTCGGATGACGGTGCTCCTGGTAGGTTATAGCTACGTTGAATCTTTTGCCTTTGATGGATCTCTTGGAGACCACGTGATGGGGGTTTGTATTATTAAGGGTGTGAGTCGGACTTTTCAATAAGGTCACGCGAGGAGGTGGTAGCAGTGTGCGATCAACTCGAAATGGGACAAGCAGAAACTCACACCTGGCGCGCACGGCGACGCAATTTGTGTGGCCGCGATGACCTAGTCAGACAGTTTTCACCAGCACCCGTATCATTATGTGCCATTTGCAATTTCCGCCCACGCTGGCCACTACATGGGACGCTCAACAGATGTTTCAACAAGCCGTCAGCACCGGTATTTCCCCCTTTTTAATGCTTTGTCCATCTGTCAATGCTAAGAAGCTGTATGTACTAGGAGTTACATTATTACCAGTTGGGCTGTCGCGTACTGTGCGAATAATACAAGAGAATTATGTAATAGGGAAATAGTGAATATTGACTTTTTGGTGAACATCTACTTTTTCCACATTGGTGTTAGGTATCAATCGATATCGAAGAGGTCCATATTGCACAGTTCCACATTGTGATGAACGTAGTATTGAGCGCTATCCTAAATAGTATCTCTACAAATATCTATCACTATCGGAATTTCACGTAGTTTAGCAGTTGAAACATCCCGTTGATACTGGTATCGGAGTTCAAAGTATAATCACTCGGAACACTTAGTGGCGTGTTGCAACGGTAAGCCAATGGGTAACGATAAGGCTGCCTTCTTACCCGACTGAAAGGAATTTCTGGCGCATCGGAGTGAAGTAAAATATACTTATCGATAGTAAAATATACTTATCGATATGCCCTACCCATCCCACACTTCACCCATCTCCACAGATCGTTTTTCATATAATACCTAAATTCGTCACAGACGGAGGGAAGTACAAAGAGACGGACAGACGAAGCGTTTCATTAGGTTGATTCACAATAAATCGGACAAATGGTAGTGATGATTTCTAGAGATCATAACTCAGCAATGAGTTAACGAAAATGGACGCGCAAGGTAGCGTTGGAATGAGTATGAAAGGCTCTTTGAAGTACCGCAAAATAATCACTCTAG
Organism: Trichostrongylus colubriformis; assembly: GCA_963978905.1. NCBI lineage: Eukaryota > Metazoa > Nematoda > Chromadorea > Rhabditida > Trichostrongylidae > Trichostrongylus > Trichostrongylus colubriformis. The sequence goes on along the minus strand of OZ022256.1, from coordinate 36,388,605 downwards.
AGTAGTTTCATTCCGCCACCATGCCGCACGATTTCAAGCCGTCCAGAGACCACATCCGCAACGTCATACTATTTATATCGCTATCTGGCCAGGAATCCGAGGATGGCAGACGTCTGAAAGAAGTTCACAAGGAGCTGGCCCCCGCCAGAAGTACAGTGTACTCGTGGCATTCGAAGTTTGCGTCAGGCGACTATTCCATTGAAGACGAAAATTGCGGTTGGTGGAGCGTACACGGCGTAGAGTACTGGGATGTTCGATGAAGGTACAACAGTATCCGCCGACGTCTACGGTCGTCAGTTACGAGGATTGAAGGCAAATGTCCAAAGTTCGCTACGGCGGCGGTCACATGTTTACTTCCAGCACGACAACGCAAGACAGCACATTGCAAGATCGACCAAGGCCGAGCTGCTGTCGTACAGTTGGACCGTGCTTCCACACCCACCGTACTCCCCAGACCTGGCCTATTCAGATTTCCATCTTCTCTCTCACAGCCAACGCCACCTGGACGGCCAAGACTTCAAAACTAGCGACGACGTCAAGACGGCATTCGGCAACTTCTTCGAGCTCCAGCCTCCGGCCTTCTGATGCAAGGGCATCCATGATCTGCCTAACCAGTGGCAGAAGGTCATCGATAAAGATGGAGCATATTTCAAGTGAATCCCAGCTGTCGTTAAAAAGTTGCACGACAATGCGATTCATTATGAATCAACCTAATATATATATAACAAGGTTCATCAGAAGTCGTAGGCCTAATTCACCACGTTGTGGCCGCCGTTGCCACCGCCATTGCCAACGATCAAGTCTGAGGTGGGCGGCGCTGAGCTGCTTGGTGGAGTCGTGCTTGCTTTTTTGGCTCTGCATGCTCCAGGAACTGACACTCACGCCTCGGTAAAGGTACAGGCTACTGGCTGTGGGTCGAACTATCTGACCACGGCGGGAGCCGTACTACTCCAATAATCCTGGAATGTGTCTTTGATGTAGTTGTAATGTAGTTGATGTAGTGTAGCTTAGCCTAGTTAATGTAGCTGAGGTGTGGGTCGATTGGTTGAATTTTCGCTTCGCGGCGTCGCACTCGCGGCGCCGTCAATACGAGTCATGTGAAATTCCGCTCAAGACGCAACGGTCTGGTACCGTAAGGGACCTTCGAATATGCGTGAATTAGAATTCGCTAAGGCTGTAATATGAGCTCTCCATCGTCCTTCGAAGCTATTAAAGGCATAGCTATCACTGCTTCTATCATACTTGAGGTTGTTGTTGATTGTTGTGTTATCTTGGTAGGTTTCGTCAACTGTTAATGCTCGTGCAGAACTTCTCTGGATCACCCACTGTAGAATGAGAGGGAACAATAACAGTTAAACTACCTTTATTATTTCAGTTCTCACAGAAAGCATAAGAAGAAGCAAATATGCACCCGCGCTGAAAATAGGTGCAATCTCAAAGGTCCCTCACGATACCAGTCCATTCCGTCTTGAGCGGAATTACAAACGACTCTCACTAGCCGCGCCGTCCGCGGGAGGTCGCACGAAAATTCGACCAATTGACCCCCACCCGTGTAGCTGGTATCCTTCTATTGTTTGATTGAACAACAGGAGGAAAAACGAGATTTTCATCCGATTTTTCGTACTATGGACCAGTCCTCAATCATCCGTCTCGTATCTGCAAAGACATCCGCAAAAACAGCAGAATGTCAGAAAATTTCCAATAACAAGCAATTAGCAAACCACAGTCGGCTAATGGAAAGACCTCGAATCAACCGCAAGTTGGCACGCGCGGCGTCCAACTAACCGCGATTGCTAGAGTGATGCGGCTACGCCTGCTATCCCAAAACGCGGATGCGCCGATCCGCCAAAAAACCTATTCACTTGGGTACGAACGCGGCCTAAACCAGTCATTTACTACTGCATAGCGCACCGATAAAGGTGGTCACCTTTTTCAGAGGTCTAGTTGATTTAGCGGTAGACACCTTTTGTTGCAATAATATTGACCATCACTGTTTAGGAATGAAATTGGTATATCCGCTGACCAGTTAACCATTTGGCCAAAGTGGTCGCTATTGGGAGTTCAGATGCTTTAGAGATCGACACAATTAGTCCACTTGCCGAGCATCTGATTCTCATGTTTTGGTGGTAGATCCATATGTCAGTTATCGATACTCATCGTTTTTGTGAACGTGCACAGCTATTTGTAAATTTACATATTCCAGTAGTCGGCACCCAGTATTGCTCCTAGCACCAAATGAAAGGACGAATCACTTGCTTCGCTATCACAAATCTAGATCGTGTCTTGATCATCCATGTGGATCGCAGTATCGAAAGACATGCACTATTGCACTATTATTTCGAACGCTAGGCAGTTTACTAGTCGATACATCGGTAACTGATATCACAACGTTAACAAAATATGTTTACTCAATGGCACTGAGCATGAGGCATTTATGATGCAGTTGCATAGTAGTAGTGACCGGTTTACCGGATTTTACCCCACTCACTTCCTAATGGCTCTTACCAGTCCTTTAAAGCCGTCAAGACAAGTCACCATTAACGTCCCTACACCCTACGATACCTGTGAATGTGAATATTTCACTGTCAGTCAGGAAAGCGAAACGGATTCGGCGACATTAGCCTTTTGAGACTCCTTATGAAATCATATCAACCGCTATAAGTTTAGATCACCCACCACAGGCGCTCTTGGATCAACTCGACAGACAAAGGGAATACGACGACATTCGCTTTTCGAGCTTTCTTATCAGGCCTGCTATCACTTTCGGTCCACCCACGCTGGGGACCCTTTACCACCCCTATACCGCTTACAAAATTCAGGGTCCCTGCACTACTGCGATGCGAGATATGAAATTCCGCTCAAACACACACACCCGAAAGGCTTGATATTAGATCAATTTATATCACGTCTGTATCATGTGGTGAGCGCGTCTGACTCTTCAGTAAGCTTTCATGTTTTTAGCGTCGGTTTCGATGTGGTCGTCTCTACTACTAGCTTTGATATCTATTTGCTGTGAGTCCTCCGAACATATTGAGAGTCAGAGGTGAGGGGTAAGGATCAAAAAGGCACCAGGTGAAACATATCTCCGCTCACTACTCTTGCTTAGTCTTCTTTCTAACCTTTGTCCCGCTCCTTTTATACATCGAACGCCGTTCCTATCTATGGCTTTACAGGATCGTACACCATTAACACGAAAGTCTGCATACACCATTAACACGAAAGTCTGCAAAGACATGTCCTCCTCCCCCTCCCACCACCTCAACGCGCTAGCACACAATTAGGTAACGAGGAAATGGTCGATATTTACTATCCGATGCGGAAGAAGTCCAGACGGAACATCCCTTTGCTACTGATATTGGAGTACAGACTATGTTCATTTGCTGAGCATTTCGTGCTTGGCTATTGGTTGTCGATAGTCTAGCCATTTCCACTGCACATGGCACTGCTGCAGAAGGCCCTTACTTTCCGGAGGTACAGATGACATAGCGGTCGATAGCACTTGTTATGTATCGATGACGAATGTAAATGGACCAGGAATGAAATGTGTTTATCCACTACTCATTTAACACTTTGGCCAAAGTGGACATTGTTAGGAGTTCAGGTAGTTTAGAGATCATAGCTTTGTGTTTGACTGCATCGATTGTTAGCAATTTGTATACTTCTCGAGCAAGCCAATCCTACATATTGGTGGTAGAACCATATGTTAGCTTTTGATACCCACTGTTTTTACGAACATGCACTACAATTTGGAATTTTACATAATCTAGCGGTCGATAACCAGTATTGTTGTTGGTAACGCATGAGAAAATGAATCCATTAGGCAGCGTTCATGGTTTTGGAATTTGCGTTTTTGCGTTTTTGTGGAAAGAAGAATAGATACGTATCGATTTGCGTTTTTGCGTTTTTGCGTTTTTGCGTTTTTGTGGAAATGCGGATAAAGCATTAGATACGTATCGATTTCCATGCCACGAAGAGACGAGAGGATTAGAGAAAGGAGAGTGTGGAATTTGCGTTTTTGCGTTTTTGTGGAAATGCGGAATTTGCGTTTTTGCGTTTTTGTGGAAATGCGGAAAGGGATAAGATACGTATCGATTTGCGGAATTTGCGTTTTTGCGTTTTTGTGGAAATGCGGAATCGTGGAATTTGCGTTTTTGCGTTTTTGTGGAAAGAAGATTAGATACCTATCGATTTGCGGAACTTGCGTTTTTGCGTTTTTGTGGAAATGAGGTGGATAAGATACGTGTCGATTGCTTCGTCAGCGAACGTGGATGATAAGACAAAGCACTTTCTACACTGAAGGAACAGACTGATCTTATACATTGCTTTTTCAACAGTTTTTCCCTTCTCGTTCACTCTTTCGTACTCTCGATCATTCGTTATATGTCACTTTCGTCTGCTGTCACACTGTAGTGTGTCTTTGGGTGGCGTGCAAGTGTTCCGAACAGCGTGCAGGGAGATCATGTCAGCAGTGCTGCGGAGAGTAATAACGATGAAATCAAGATTCTTGTGAGACTAAAAAGATGTAACGGGCTGTCACAGACCAGCCCCCCCCCCCCCCCCCTTCATCATAGATCGTTTCTGCTTTCAGTGAGAATTTGTATCTAATTGAAGATGCCCTAACTTAATTATTTGAATTACAAGTTTTCCATCTTTATTACATATTTACCTTTACGAGTATCTGCCTTTATTCTTCGACGCTTATCCGTGACATGGGTGGACCAGCTACGTAGCCAAGATCTTGAATAGGTAGTAAATTAATCCTCTCGTGAAGTAAGCCCACTCATGGGTGTCCTGACCCCACAGTAATCATCGGAACTCTTGCAACACACCCTTGCCAAGATGAATCTTCAATAACGTCTGACCTTTGTATGAGAAATTCTCAGGGAATGAAGTAGCAGACTTCTTCCGAATCGGTTCTAGTTCGTAATTGACAATCCACCTTAGCACAACCGTGTGACATTCGATTTTGGAGAGAAACTGTACTTCTCACAAAATTATGTCTATATCCCTGCACGAAAATGGCAGTTTTTCTTCAAAGTCGACCAAAACCATTTATCAAATGTATATAAGCTCTTATCCTTATATCCTTATTTATATAAGCTCTTCCCGAACTCAAGTGAATGAGAACAAATAGCTCATCATCATCCGTTCAACCGCTCGCAAATGATGAGCTGCGTGGAATGACACGCACCGCGCACGTGGCTTCCACGCTTTCCACAATTCCACATTTCCACAAAAACGCAAAAACGCAAATTCCACAATTCCGCATTTCCACAAAAACGCAAAAACGCAAATTCCACAAATCGATACGTATCTACTCTACTTTCCACAAAAACGCAAAAACGCAGTTTTCCTAATCGATATGTATCTACTCTATTTCCACAAAAACGCAAAAACGCAAAAACGCAAATTCCAAAACTATGAACGCTGCCTTACTTTGCTATCACAAATCTGGATCTACCTATCTTAATCATTCATGTGAATCCAAAAGACGTGCACCATTATTTGGAACGCTGGACTATTCGGTGGTGGATACATGTGGGCAACTGATATCAGAGCACAGACAAAATATGTTCACCCAGTGGCACTAAGCATCAGACGCTTTACTATAGCGGTCATACAGTGCCAGCGAACAATGTACCGATTTTTTCTCATCCAATTCCTAAGGGCTCTAATCAGCCCAAATGAGCCATCAGTTTCGATAAGTCGCTAGTAAGGTCCCCGTACCTTGCAATACCTGTGAAGGTGAATATTCCATTGCCAGCTTGACGGATTTGGTGACATTTGCCTCCCAACGCTCCTTATCAAATCTTATCGAACGAGATCAGCTTTAATCATCCACAATCAATGCTCCGCCCCAACCTGCCAAACACCTGTGTGTGTCAATGCCCTAGGGTGAAATGGAAAAGTCAAACGGATTTGACGACTTTTGCCTCTACACGCTCATTATCAAATCTTAAAAATCTTTATCAGTCTGAATCACCCACTTTTAAAGTCCCCTTCCCACCCTGCCAGAAACTATGAGTGTCATCGCTCTGCGATCATCGCGAAAGACGGAATGGCTAGGACGACATTGGCATTTTACCCTCCTTATCGAATCTTATCCATTATCAGTTTGGATCACTCACCATTAATGATCACGTTCCACCCATCGAAATACCAGTGTCACATTGATTGATTGCAAACCGACGCACAACCTGTCCGCTGTGGTCCTAGAGGATGTTGCTGAATTACGCGGGTACGTGCGCAGGCTGACGCCTGGTAACTTTTACCTGACTTAGCGCCCGCGCAATAAAACCTGCGTTACTGATACCCACACACAACGACGAAGGCCGAGGAAATCACCTCACGGTTTGTACGAAAGTAACATAGAAAAGTACAATCCTCCTATATATAACTCGCCTAGATCCAAATCGATAATGGTTGATAAGATTCGATAAGGAGCATGAGAAGACAAATGTCGTCAAATTCATTTCGCCTTTCGCGTTGATCCGACAGCGCTGACTCTCATGTGTGTTTACAGGGTGGGCCAGCGACATTAATAGTGGGTGATCCAAACGTATAATAGTGATGAGATTCGATTAGAAGCGTGAGAAGGGAAATATCACTGAGGCCGGTTCGCTTTCGCGGCTAACAAAGGAATGTTCACATTCGCAGGTATTGTAGGGTACGGGGACCTTATTGGTATTGTTGGGTACAGGAGCCTCAGTGAATTTGATGACGGCTTACAGTGGCTGATAGGAACCGTTAGGAATTGGATGGGACGAAATGCTTTACATCGCTTGCTACTACTATATGACCGCCTTAGCAAAAGAATCTGATGCTCACAATCAGTGCCTTTGGAGGAACATATTTTATTTATGTTCTGATATCACTGGCCGATGTACCGACCATTGAATTGCCTAGCGTTCCAGAAAATGGTGTTTTTCTCTTGATACTGCAATCTACATTATAATCATGATACAACCTATATTTGTGATAACAAAGCTAGCGGTTCACTCGGAATCGTTTTGTAATGCAATACTGGCAGCAACACTGGTTATCGACCGCTAGACCTGTAGACCATGTAAAATTCCAAGTGGTGAAGCATGTTTACGAAAACGATAAACACCGATAAGCGGGTATGGATTTACCATTAATGTGTAGGAATTGGATGCTCAGCAAGTTAATAATTTGTCACTAGTCGATGCAGTCGAATACAAGACTATCTATCTCTATACTATCCAAACTCCCAATGATGACCTAAACCAGTTTGCTGCGACTGAAGTGTATTAATACCGAGATGCTTTTTTTATCATGCAATCTTCTCTGCTTTTTCCGATTCAATAGCTCAGCTGAGAGCAGGGTAAGGGAAGTTTCCGCTCAGTTCCATACACAAATGTGGTCGGGCCGATCAAACCCATTTTGCACAACACGCCATGAATCACGCGCAATAGTGTGCGCCCACCAACTGGCAGCTTTATATTAGAGTAACTACGAAAAACTGGGCAGAAAATCTGATACAATAAAGAATTGTATCATCTAAGCACTCACGCCGCCACGAGCCCCGTCCGACGACATGCTGCTTTTAGTTTTCCTCCGACGTAGGCCTTTCCATTACTGTTTCTAATTGTAAGAGCCCAAGCCCCGTGGTGCGCCCGCCGACTTCAGTATTCAAGCTTATGTGGTGATCTATTACAGATTGGACGAACTACACATTAGACGAACGATGAGAAGACTGCCCGGGGAGGTCCGTGATTGTGCCGCGATGCGCAGCTATCGCACGTTGTCACGGAATTTGACCAACATCGCAAGGCGGCGGTCAAACCACGGAAACCCGCGCACCTATGGAACTGAGGAGCGATCTTTGCCTTTCGCGACAAATGGGCTTGTATACTCCAAGTTCTGATATCAGATCACTATCAGCTCATCCGAATTTTACAATCGATATAGGGGTGCCAAGGGAACCTCAGCTGTGGTGGACCGAAAGTGACAGCAGCTGATAAGGGCTGATAAGGAGCCTCGGAAGGCAAATGTCACCAAATCCGTTTCGCCTTTCGGGTTGATCCTAAAGCGCTGACACCCATAAGTGTTTTGCGAGATGGGACGGGGACATTAAAGGTGGATGACCAGCATTGATAACGGTTGATAAGATTCGATAAGGAGCGTAAAAAGACTAGAGTCGTCAAATCCGTTTCGCTTTTCGCGTTGATCCAAGAGCGCTGACACTCATGGGTGTTTAGCAGGGTGGGTCAGGGACATTAATGGTGGGTGATCCAAGCTCATAATGGTTGATGAGATTTGATAATGAGCACGAGAAGGCAAATGTCATCGAATTCTTTTTGCGTTTCGCGTTGATCCGAAAGCGCTGACATTAACAAGTGTTTTGCGGGATGGGGCAGGAACATTGATGGTAGGTGACCCGCACTAATAATGGTTGATAAGATTCGATAAGGGGCGTAAAAAGGCTAGAGTCGTCAAATTCGTTTCGCCTTTCGCGTTGATCCAGGAGCGCTGACACTCATGGATGTTTAGCAGGGTGAGACGGGAGACATTAATAGTGGGTGACCCAAACTGATAATGGTTGATAAGCTTCGATTGGGAGCATGAGGAAGGGAAATGTCACCGAGGCCGGCTTTCTTCTACGGCTAACAGTGGAATGTTCATATTCGCAGGTATTGTAGGGTACGGGTACCTCAATGGTACTTTTGGGTACAGGAGCCTCAGTGAAACTGACAACGGCTTACAGTGACTGATAAGTACCGTTAGGAATTGGATGGGATGAAATCGTTGCTAACATTGTACGACCGCTTTAGCAAAAGCGTCTGATGCGCAGTGGCATCGGGTGAACATATTTTGTTTGTGTTCTGGTATCACTGACCGATGTATCGACCGCTGAATGCCTGGCGTTCCAAAAAATAGTGCGTTCCTCTTGATAATGCGATCTCCATTGATAATCATGATACAACCTATTTTTGTGATAGCAATGCAAGCGGTTCACTCGGAATCATTTTCTAATGCGGTACTTGCAGCAACACTGGGTATCGACCGCTAGACTATGTAAAATTTCAAGTACTGAAGCATGTTTACGAAAACGATAAACATCGATAAGCGGGATATGGCCTACCATCAATGTGTACGAATTAGATTCTCAGCAAGTAATCTATTTGTTACCAGTCGATGCAATCGAATACAAAGTTATCGATTTCCAAACTACCCAAACTTCCAATGATGACCAGTTGGCTGGCGCACACTACTGCGCGCGATTCATGTGGATTACGTGCAAAATGGGCTCCATGGAAAGCGGTTGAAGTATACCGATACAAAAATGCTTTTTTATCACGCCATCTTCTCTGCTTTTTCGCAATTCAATAGCTCAGCTGAAAGCAGAGGGAAGGAAATCTCCGCTCTGCTGTGGTAGGGCCGACACACCCATTTTGCACAACATCGCCATGAATCGCGTGCAGTAATCTGCGCCAGCCAACTGGTACACCATAACAAAGGAGCAAGTATAAGATCACAGTAAACAACACTCATTCTACAAGACAGACATACACGAAGACATGCTCAGCGGATTATATAGGGTAGGATACTGCTACCGAACATACTACTCTACACTCCAACCACTGTCAGGTGAGGTCGACCCTCAAGGCAAATTCTGTGATGAAAGGCGAAGCCTGTCAAAAGCAATGCTCCTTTTAAATCTCAAGTACTCGTCTTTCACTGAGAATCGCGCCATGTGCAGTCTTCTTAGTCCCCCAGTCTTCATTTGGATGACTCACTTTAAAGGCAGCATTAGGGGAAAGTCGGACGAAAAGTAAAAGCAGCAGTGCATATGAGAGTCGAGATGCCTAGTAACAGGATAGTGTAGAAAAAACGAATGGAAATGGCCGAAAACCCGAGAAATAGGACCCCCTTCCCACCGTTGGTTTTAAGCGCGGACGACCTTCCCGTCAAGAGGCTGGTAGTCTGATCTAGTTTTCCATTGGCATGTTGCCAAGCAAGCACAAGGGAATGTTTGGAAATACGACAGCATCTACTTTTTGGAGTGAGCTTCAGGCTAAAACTGCGAAAGCGCGCTGCAAAACCTTCGATCCTGCCGCATCCCCTTGACCGCTCCCAACCCAGTCAATCGGGTACGTCATCGGGAGGCGGGACCGCTGTGTCCAAGAGGCGGAACCGCTGCATGGTTGTGGCGTTTTGTGGCGTTTCTACAGCTCGGAGAGGCGCTTTTTCACCGGGATTTCGTCACAGGTAGCCTTCTTAGGCCCAGGACTACCATGTGAGTGACTTCTTGTAGGGATTTCTCCATCACCGCATTACCCCTAATGCTGTCTTTAAGGGTTCCTCATTGTCCACATTATCGCTAGCACTGCCTTTAATCAAAGGAGCGGAAAGCCGTGAGCGTTCATATCCGCAGGAATTGTCGGAATGTAATGACCTTCCCAGTACAGATACGGTTGACCATATCAGGTGATTCTGAATCGCCAATACTTAGAGAATGGGTGCTGCGCAACCCCCGCAGCAGCCATACGCGACCGCATTTTTCACAGATCGCCTCCCAGAAACTGAAGAAGTTGTAGGCTCAACCGTCGTGCTCGTCAGGTCTTGCGCTAACTAACCTCACTCTTTCAAGGGACAGTTCTTTTAAGAGCGTATTGTTCAAGAACCGTGATGACTTGGAGCCAACTTTCTACGACTCTGTGCAATGTAAATCATTAGGCTTTCATCAAAATGTATCCAAATATGTAGCACACTACCAAAAGTGCGACAAATCAAATGGTGTTTGTCCTGAAGGTAAAGATGCAATCTGAGCTGTTATGGTCTCCCGAAGACAGAATTGCGAAGGTGGCCGAACTTCTCTTACGACCTAATAATAGTGCCGAGTCTTTACTGAAATTCCCAAAGGCGCAGTGAATTCAGGGATACTTTCTGACCTAAAAGCACAAATCACGACTATGAGTCTTGGTTCCATCCGCGCCCTTTCACAACGGCAGAGCGTGGGCCATCACCACGGTGCGAATGTGGGTGCTAAACGCGTGAAGAGCTCGTAAATGAGACGATGGGCACTTCTCAAGGTAGCCTACACCTATCTACGATTTAGCCATCGGGGCAGTGGTGGCAGTTACCTGGACAAGAGGTAAAATATTGACCGCGATAAGATAGGATAAGGGAAACCCGTGGTAACAGCAACCTGACCGAGTGATATTATCACGTAGAAACTTGTCGGAGTGTTTCCTTCTGCAAGCGAGTCGAAGCCAGAGGTCATGAACACCCTATTTATAGGGTCTTTGAAAGTTCTCTTGGCTATTTCCTACTTTTTTGCGATCATCAACATCTTCAGAGTCTTTATGAAGAGCGACGACTCACGAAATTCTTTATGAACTGTGCTTTTGAGTTTCTCATCTGTCACTATCAGTTGTTATCGGTTTCAGTCAGCCATCATCAGTGTTTTCGTTTCACTCCTTATTAACCCTAAGATGATCAACGTTGTAGAATCTTCCAGTATATAAACCACTTTGTCAGTGGGTTGTACGTATGTCTGTCTGTGCTGAAGCATCATTGTAAGACCATGCCACCGTAGTGATGCCACCTCCGACTTACATAAATACCTATTTCGTACTCTCGCTGTCGTTTTGCAATGTGGTGACGTCGCACTAGGAGTCAGCGCAGTAGGATGGCATACAGGTTCATTGGGTTGTAGGACGAACAGTACCGTTTGGACTAGACCGATCAAATAGTGGGTAATTGAGTGAATGGAATTTATTGCTATCTTTTTTAACAGGTCATGATCGGCTCAGACAGCTATCGTAAGATGCATAGAGGGCCGGAACTGAATAATGGACCTTACCATCGGGGATAAACTCTCCGATTTCTGCGTCTAATGGGTGACATCAATGCATGATTGCATAAGTGTGAATTGCTCCTCACCTGTACTATGTGACGCGCCAGGTTCATCACGTAGCTAAGGGTGTGTGGCGTTTGGCTCGTCCGGGCTGGCACGCGGCAATGTGTGCGGCCAAGTGCGCGGCGTCTTTGATCAGGGCGCGAACACGTAAGAACACGTAAAGGAACGGATAGAGGCTGAGATAGACAGAAATTTTATTGGACATAGGCTTTTCCTTCCTTCCATTAGTGATTATAAGATGAGCTTTTCTTACGTAATACTTCCATTTACTTAATACCCTCATATTACCACCCAGATCACTTATTATTCTTTTGGGAGCATCGCTCTGAAAAGTTTGAAGGCAGTAAGGCAAAATTCGCTCCTACACTATTTGTTTTATGCCATTACATACAAGTTCGCTTAAGTACATAAAATCTGGGTGTTGTGCGAATAAGAACTAACGTCGAAAAAACTCAACTTATAAACGCGGATGGGAGGAAGGGAAAGCCCTTTTCTTAACAAAACCCCTGAGTATCTTGATCTAAATCAGCACGATCGCGAATTCGTGCTCCAGTCAAAGACGACGAGGTCGGACGTGGCGTCGCGCAGTTTGCCGCGCAAATTGTCGCGTGCCAGCCCGGACGAGCCAAAGGCCCGTCTCCCCGTAGCTAAAAATGGTCAAAGCAAAAAGCGCAACGGTTTTTATGTCCTATGACTTTATCTGATGACTGATGTCCTATGACTTATCAGCATTATCATCCGTTATTATTACTTAATTCTGATCTCCCACTGTAAATGTTCTCGTTCTATCTAACATCGAATTAATAAGTGACAACGCTCTGCCGCCAATCCATGCGGCGACATCAACCTTGCTTTCGGTGCTCACCATCAGTCCTTATCAGACGTTATCATTTTGGTTCATCCACCGTTAATGTCCGCATTGTCAAATATCCGCCGTCCCCTCAATACACACAACTGAACTGGCGACACATGTCTTCCTCCTCATCAGCTTTATTGATTGTTACCAGTTTCGACCATTGGGTCCCCACATCACCCCCTATATCATTTGTTGAATTCAGGGCCTCACTAAAACCACAACAAGAATCCCTGATAAACAAACGGATATACACATAGACGGACAGGAATCATCATCAGCCGATTACATATGGTGAAATTAGGAACCAAATCACGGCAATAGGACTCTGCTGTGATGGTTTGACCAGGTTGTAGCAGGCTAAAGTGGATTACGCCCTTACAACATCATCAAGCAGTGAGCAGGACCGTTTTTGGGTGTTGATGTGGCTTGGGGAACATCGTGGGAGGGGAGCTTTTGTCTACCCAAATATAGCCACAAATATTGTCGTACATAACCCATTCTTCATCTACAGTTATGAGGCGTTCAAGGAAAGGGTCCAATTTCCAACGATCAAGCAAGTTACAACAAGTGTCATAACGTGCGTACTGCTGGGCATCGGTGAGATAATGTGGAATCCACTTCTGAAGTTTCCCCACTTTTTCCAGTTCAGCGAAGTGACTTGAAACTGTGCTCTAGTGAACACCCAGGTCCTCTGCCAGCGCTGTTATGGTTGTTCGCGGATTTTGGCCCCACACACGGCTAAGGTTCGAACTGGCTTCGGCCGCGGTGTGAGCCAGTTTAAACTCATGAAGCATGATCATACAAAAACTGGACCTTTCCATTCTGATTTTCAGAGCCTGTAAAAAACCTGTTACCGAAGGCCGCTACCAAAGGAAGTGTAAATTGAAAAGGGCTGAGCATGACTTACAAGATGGTAAATTCAGGTTGAGTCGGGCTATGAAACGGCGCCGAAAAAAGGCTGCGTATTTGAGGACATCATGAAACGGCCATTTATTCTGCTTACACCTAATACATCACCCACCCCACTAAGCTTTCCAAAATGTTAGCTGTTGTTCACTTAACGGTCCACAGCACTGAGCCACATGTAGCAAACCCGCATACGCTCTCTTTCTTACAGGTGGGAAACTCTGCACAATAAAAAGTGTTAAACAGCTCGAGCAGGCATCCGATTGTACAGTTATGCTTGCCGAATTTAAAGACAAGAAACTCGCACAACATCCACTACTTGCTGAGGTAAAGTCAATGCATTCTAAAATATCAGATATCATGCTATCAGTCGGATCATCTTGAAGCGGAATCTCTTTCTATTCCTTCTCCGGAAGTCCTCCTTGCATGGATGCCATTACAGACCTCGAAGGGTGTTCCTATACAAGAAGTACCATTACATTCTCCTGTTCAGAGACCTCCGAGAAAAAAGAAAAAATGCTGGTGGTAAGGAAGTCAGAGTAAGCGAACGCGCACAGCGGAAAGTGTTAAACAGCTCGAGCAGGCATCCGATTGTACAGTTATGCTTCCTTTTTCCCTTCCTGTTTCCTGCCATTGTACTCATTGTTATTAAAATTGACCTCTAAAGCACGAAATCATGCATACAAACTGTGTAAGAAGAAAGCTAGTCAATGTGAGAATAACTGTAAAAGGCACATTGTGAAGCTCATACAATAGGTCAGCGGGCAAGACAAGACAATGGAAATAGTCCATTGAATGGTTTTCTGGACGTCGACGGCTCGCTCGTAGAGAAGGAAGAATGCAGTCTCTGAGCCTCCTAGGAACGTGCAGAAAGCTGTCGCCTCAAACCCACGCATCGTCCCCTAGCCAAGCCCTGAAAAATTCGGATGACTCATGAAAAAGCATTCATGTATTGCTGCTGCAGCGAGTCCCTTACATTAGAAATTTGTACACTTGATTATCTCTGTGAGATCTGCTGGGGATCAATCCTCATAGTCGAGCGTATAAATTTATCTAAGCGTTTGTGAATGAAGGAGGGAGTTCTTTTCCTTCTAGGTTAGACTGCGTTTTCCTGCCGTCGCACTCACCACGTCTTCCTTCGTGTTCAACAATGGGTCAAAACACTCGTCGGGGCCACGGAACCAAATTTTGCGAGATGAACAACTACCTCTACTATGAAAAAGGGATGAAAAATGACGTGAAAGTGAAGATACAAAAAATCAAAGGAAGTTTCATGGACTGGTAGCTGAAAATGAGAAAGAGCTGGCTAGTTACCTTGCCCCCTTTTTCCCAGCTAGCTACCAGCCTGTGTAATTGGAATAAAGGAAGAACGTGTCTCGAGGAATCAAACTGTTGGATATGTGCCAGTACCGGCCCCTCGTCCATGAACCGTCGTTATCTCAACTCGTTCAGCTATTCAGCGACATCCTCAATACGGTTGTTCCTCCAGTTTATACAGTCTCCGCAACTCTCCCACTGAAGCACGTCCTGCAGTTGTGCATCCTTAGCATTTCGCAAATCAGCGTGCAGATGCGAGCTAGGCGCGCTGCATGTGGTTCGGTCCTGAAGCAATTATCGTGCCATGAAGGTTAACTTGGTAGCGGTAATCGCTGTAGCACAGACTGCTGCATCGATATGATACTAAAATAAATTTGCTTTCAAGCACTTTAATCGATATTTACCATCTCTACTGCACATAAAACGTTTCGTCTGTCTGTACGTTCGTCCGTCCCTCCGTGCCTTTATCTGTCACAAAATTAGGCATTACATGAAAAAAATGTGGAAATAAGAACAGATCTCGGATGACGACATGGGACAAGAAATAAGGAGCAAGCATGAATTGGGAAAAGCTCCGACCTTTCTAGACGGGGCAGCACTCATTTTCGGTTTTCAAAAACTGCTAATTAGGTTCCAAAGTATTTCAAACGTGGGGAAGAGAAGGGCTAAGGTCAGCCATGGGTTTTTGGAAGGCATGAAAGAGGCTCGGACGTAGTGGGCGGAGCGCACTCTGAGCGAACGATGTCTCCAACAGAAATTCAAGGCGCAGTCCAACGTAGCATAGAGATCAGGAGAAAACTGGTGCAGATGACCGTCGTCCCGGCCATCGTGAACACCCTTATAGTGAGCAGAGACCCGCCCACTATTGGCAGAGCCTGTTATCAACTGAGGGGTGGGGTCCACGAGGTCGAATTTCCGCTTCGCGGCGTTTGACTCGCGGCGCCCCCGTACGACTCGCCGTATCGATTGCCCTTGATCGCCCGGCTGAGCGTGACTGCGTCACGTCTGCGCTTTCCACTCATGCCACACTGCCTCGCTTGAAGTCTGCCATGCCCTGCCACTGGCACTCGCACCCGCGGTGCCGCTCATCGCGCGCGGCCGCGCGGAAATTCGACCTCGTGGACCCCACCCATCAACTGAGTGGTGCGCACTGTAAAATTTACATTTTATTTTGGTAGCGAGGACAGGTATAGGAGACCGAAGGAGAATGGGAGTGTTCAGTAATAGCTGGCGCTATTGAAGGATCATAAACTCCATGGTGGGCGGAACCTTCAAATTGGTGATGGAGCTTGAGCGAAAAATTCGTAAATTGGTCCCGAAAGCTTGGCGCGGGAAAAAAAGATAGATAAAAGTGAGAAGCAAATGCAGCTCACAAGGAATGGGGCCGCGTTGAGGTGGGCGGCGCGGAAATCGAAAAGTGCGCATTGTTCGTAGTCCGCGAAGCGGTTCGGCGATTCAGGCGGAAAGAAAAAGATACGTATCGATCAAGCGTTAGGCGATTACATGATCAGGGATCATCCACCTAATCGATACGTCTCTTATCCTCTGCGCTTGAATAGCGCGATCACTTGCGTCGCTAACACTGAGTAATGCCTGACGGTCCATTTCGGAGGGTAGGTAATGCTGCAGAGGACACAATGCTACAGAGGTGAGAATTCCATGGAACCACGTGCGTGGGGAATGGGCGATGGACCACTCCAACGAGTCAGCAATGCTGCAATGGTCTTAACACCATGGAACCTAAAGAGCACAAGCAGTAATGTTTTGTTTCAGTGGTAGTGAGTACTGAGTAAAGTTCACAGAAACCAGCAGTACCGACGCATAAACTCATAAACCTGCTGACGCACATGTGATGCGCGCAGTAGTATGAGTCAGCCAGCTTGCAATCAGCGTTCATACCTTTCGCATGCAGCGAGGCACCTGTGCACGGGAGAGGTGCAGGGACGACACAGGTATCAAGACAGAGTAGCACAGGCAGAGACGCAGAAAAACGCAGGTACGCCCTGCTACCGACACCGTAAAGTATGAACGCGGCCTAACAGTGTTTATACATGCCATAATAAATGAGGAGCCAAAATAGTTACTCGATGTGCCTTATTTAGGGATTAATAGCTTCTCTTCGGGCACGCTTTGACTGCTGTCCAGATAACATCTTGCGATATTCCATATCATGTTTTCCACAAGGCCGTTTCCGGAGATCCAATTGGACTGCTTTCTGCGCAGTCCTACTGCTCCATGATCAATGAACGTCTTGCTGGAGAATCCATTCATTTCAAAACTCCCTCGAATTATTATAATAGCAGTTGGCATCAATTTTCGGGTCGCTCTCTACGTATACCAATGGAGTAAACAAGTTG
Source organism: Trichostrongylus colubriformis (assembly GCA_963978905.1). NCBI lineage: Eukaryota > Metazoa > Nematoda > Chromadorea > Rhabditida > Trichostrongylidae > Trichostrongylus > Trichostrongylus colubriformis. The sequence goes on along the minus strand of OZ022256.1, from coordinate 36,371,282 downwards.
AAGGGCACTTCTGCACAAACTATCCTGCAAAGTACGAACATCCTGTGACCGCTCTTCCTGCTCTATCACAGTTTTTGGATGCCTTAAAAAGTACACGAGAGTTCAGGTGGACGAATATTTGCACATTCGTGAAAACTTCGTGAAGAGTCCTCAAATGCGCCTCGTTTGCAGCCCTCTCCCGAGCCTTTGGCTCTCGTCAACTCGACTTTTTCCGAGCTCTCATAAAGTCTGTCTTTTTTCGGAACTTGTGAGAGTGCATCCCTGATCTATTATGCACTGCTATTCTCTTCGTTCGATCTGAAAATTCCATACCCCTGGCCTTGTTCCTAATGCATTTATGTGGATTGCGATACACTCGTTACCTGGTTCCTGCCTACTTTCATGAGACGATCAGTGGGTGGCGACAATGGACGACCTCCAAGCAGACGTCGTGAAGTGTGCCTCGCCCGAAGTACTATCAACAATCTGCCGATGCATCTTGGAAATAGGGCATATTTCGGCAGGGGTATGGCAGGCGGCGTTTGGTACAAGAGATGACGGTCCATTTGGATGAGGCGACACTATTCATCAATGAAGAAATAAGAGCACGAAACTAAGAAAATATTCACGGAAGTGTATGACAAATTTGTTCGCACAGTCAAGGGCTTTGGTCATTGCTTTGTTACCGCGCTTTCTTCAGAACAATTTGTCACCATGATTATGCCGCAGCCTGTAATGAGGACGCTCTCAAGGGCAGCGTTAGGGGCAATTCCATAGTTTCATTCCTTCCAAGCTTTGATACTAATCGGTGGACGTCTTCACCACGAAAGCTCACACGTCAAGTATCACGCCATTCCGATCAATACGGCTCTAATACGATAGGATAAGTATCATTTTGCTATCATGCTCATTACTCTACACCTCAGTCATTCTTCGGCAAAGTCCATCCTAGGAGGCGGGATGAACTTATGAAAGACGTCAGATCTTATCCGCTTCGCCGTCACTACAGCTCGGGGCGCGCTTTTCGACGGGGATTTCGCCATCAATAGTCTTCTCAGGCCCATAGTTTCTATGTGAGTCACTTCTTTTAGGGATTTTCCATAAACCATATTATCCCTAATGGTGTCTTTAACAAGCACATATCGCGCCGCATGACGCACGTCACGTTGCGCAATGCTTTTTAAAGGAACCGGAAGGGGGTCCGAAACAAGAGGAAGATGCAAAGAAATGAGCATCTTGTAAAGAACACTCAAGGTTAGAAGCGATAATAGGCGAAAAACCCGGACTCAAAAGCGCGACGCTGCGGTGTGTATTCGCACCCCATTCGCATCAGCGCATCCATTCCGAGTTGTCCGCTGTAGGAGACGGGCCGTAGGCCAACGTTAGTTGTAGCACCTGACTCCCAGCGCAGTGGAGTGGCCATTCCTAACCACATTAGCATTCATGTAAGTACATCTAGAAACAATATATGAAAGAATAAAGTAAAAAGTAAAGGAAAGAACAAACATCTTCTTTTGACACCATGCCAAGGCGTCAAATTGGCGAGTTTGTGCAATGGCGGCCACTTAAACTCGTCCACACTACGTCTGTTCTACCGTAAGCCAAAATTACCCCCTTCTGGTGTCTTTAACGATAAGCATCAACGTTTCATGTGCTTTCTCAGAGGCAGGACCATAAAATGCATGGATACCATGAGTATTGACCTTTAGTTATGTCGTTTCTATTCCTCTTTTTTCCGCGACAGAGCCACAATCCTTCCCGCAGTACCTGGGCGACCATCGAAGACTCCTGTCAGCTCAGTTCTTTGAGAAATGCGTCTCCAAAGTAAGCGAGGCAGGCATGGAATAATGTTTGTGCAAAACGCGAATAAAGCCATATTTTGTGATAATTTGAGTCTGCACAGAAGCTTCTAAAAGGTAACGGGGACACAGCAAGAGAGGCTTGTGGCTTGGTAGCGGCATAACCAGAACTCGAAATGCTTAATTAGAGCTCGTCTGGTTATGTCAAGGTAACCGCTCTTGCCTGATTCTCGACTCTGTAGCAGTGTGTAGAGTGAGGTGGGATGGAGTGTGAAGCAGAGTCAAGGAAGATTTGAGGAACTCTCAAGAGGAGGGGGTTGCAGTGTTAACTAGAAGAAAGGGGATCGTATCTTAAAAAGTCTCTGAGGAATCTTTAAGGATCACTTCATCCATAAGACTAATTGTTGTGAGAAACTACCTCCTATAATCTGTGCATGACAAATATATTACATGATAACGGTCAGCAACTCTGATTCACCACTAAACAGAGTCAAACGTGGCGAGGAAAATTCTCAAAAAATACGACTCCTCCAAAAGGAGGCCTCCATGCCAAACTCCTGACAAATTAAGAGAAATAGGAACCCAACAAAACTCAAAAAGTATATAAAACAAAAGCATCTTGAAGAAATAAGAACCTAACTCGTTTTAATGCTTATATTGCGGAACGAAAGCGTCGCCGACCATTGGTAATGTGCTCGTCCTCTGATGACAAAGGAGAAGGCTCAAAAGTCATGCAAGCTATGCGGCAGGGATAAAGTATGAAAAGCAGGGATAGAAAAATAGAAACTGAATAGGAGCCATGTAATGCACTCCACTGCGATCGTCGCGTCGCTATTGCGGTAGCGATACGGCGATCAGATAGGCGCGTTATCTTCTTCATACTGAATTTGGACATTTTTGGAATACTTGAAACTCTACTTAGTCTATCTCTCAAAGCACTGTACACTGTTTCTTCAATAATTTTCCTAGACCGATTTCTTGGCAGCTCGGTTTCCCTAATGATTGCGTAAATCTCGATATGGGTATCCAGACGGGGGCAGATTTATTGTGTGGGATTTACGAGGTTGCCGCTTTCTAAGTACTATTCAAAGGAACCGAAAGGGGTCCGAAGAAAGAGGATGGTGCAAAGAGGTGATAATTTTTTCACGAACATTCAGGGTAGAAGCGATAATCAGTAAAAAAAACTCGAATTCAAAAGCGCGACGTTGTGGTATGTTTCCCATCATATTCGCATCACTTGAACTGCACACACTGACTTTCCAAGTTGTCCGCCGTAGAAATGTCCTTAGTCTCCGGTGTGTATTTCATTCAATCGTGATGATGTGAAATAAGTGAAACAACACACAGCAACAAACATGTGAAACAACTGAGTGAAAAATAAGCGAAAGCGAAAGAAAAAATTGTGCTTACGATCAAATCCTAATGAATTCTATTTTGACGTCTTGGCAAGGTGCCGAGTGTGCACTGCGGCAACTACAAGGCACCGCAATCTCATACCGTAAATCGAAATTGCACTCTTCCCGGTGTCTTTAAGCCATACAATATTTTTGAAAGGAAAGAAGATATTTTGTTTTTAGGGAAGCCAGTCGAGAAAATTTTTCCGTCGAAGTTGCAAGATTTTCCCACGGATCTTCGGAAAAAGTGATCCATTGTGTCCGTTACACCTCCAGTACGCATCTTTTGATTTCAAAAGGCCAACGAGAGGATGGTTCGCCTCGACTGGCCCCTTTGCGGGATGCGCCATGCATGAGGATTTCCTTCCTATTCTCAGCGAATACAAACGCCTTTCCGGTTCGCGTAGTGGCTTGCTAGCACCAGGTCACGCACTTGCAATCGTAGTAAGGTATGGACGAAGTCCATATTAGATGTTTCGTTTTCATCCCATAGTTTCTGGAGTAGTCATACACGGTGGTACCCGTGGATAGATATCACTTCCCACGGTTAATCGGTGAATTTCCGAGATGTCTCTGTACGTGGTTCCGGTGTCAGTAGACCAACGAAAGGGTTATTGGCATTGGCCGGCTTCGTTGTGGATCGCGTCATGCATGAGGTTTACATGATGATTGAATAAAATTAGTTTTTTGCTCGAGCCCAGTTAGTCGGTTTTATCACATTCCCGCTCTACATTATGGACCCTCAGTCTGAGAAATTCCGTTGATCTCTACCTACCTCAACAATGACCCCCTCCCCTCCCAGCGGATCAATTACGACCCCCTTGTGGAAGATTCCTTGATAGAGGCTTGACCCTGCCAGTGAATGATAGGTATCACTTTAACTGTATTCATAGCCACGGAACATGAGCAGATATGGAATGGTATGGAAAAGATTCCCTCAGGCGCGGCGCTCTTTTACATGAGTTTTAGTGAGTATTATCGTAAGCCAGGTACTGGCGGGCATAAATGCTATGTAGGAGGCCCTTCTACATTATTCTGTAGAATGGCCTAAAAATGTGTTGTAGACGTTCTTGTCCATAACGTGCTAACAAGGCTAACGATATATCTGGCGATCTGGGATCCTGCGCATCGTGTGATTCTCATTTCCCCTTCACAAAGTTGGTCTCTTACCACTCGCGGAGCAAAAGAACCCAAGAAAGTATCACATTCAAGTGAGAGTGCGCTTGACAACACATGCGATTCTGCGATCCTGCGATCCTGCGGACCGTGCGATCCGCGGGAATGCAGATTGCACGGTATAACCTCAGCCTAAAGCCCTGTCACATTCGCGTACATTTTTCAATGTTCACCACCGAATAATCTGAGCACAGGACACGGCACTTGCTTTAGGACCTAATGTCGCGACGACCTTGGGCTCAGCGTTGGTGCTTGCATGCATCGAAGACTTCTTAGAGCAAGCCCCTGGCGTCGTGGTTTTGGGTGAAGACTTGACTTTGCGTGTTTTGTGCTCCGACCTCGCCTGCCATGCGAAACCATGCGGTCCTGACACAGTGAAAAGCCCTGACATCCAAGACGACCTCTGCGTGACGTAGACCAACATGGGTGGTAACCCAACCGACACTTGCGCTGTCACCTACCCAATATGACTCCCACGTGAGCTGTTGTCTTTTCTCCGTGTTTGCGTCATGTTGCTAACGAAAGATCAACCAAAAAGAGTTATAGAATGAGAATCAGTTAATCACAGGAGGTGTGAGAAACACTCGTACGACAGACGTGCTATCCTTTCACAAAGGAAAACAAAGAAAAACCCAACTTCCTTTATGTCGGAGACTTCTCCGTGTTTATCATCCTACTTTATATATTCGGCTGAGTGTGTCTGTGTGTGCAAGTTGTTGCGTGCGTCACTTTGACCGGGAATTCATATCTCGGCAAATGAGGGATCCTGAATTTTACAAGTGGTGATGGTAAGATGACATCAATGGTAAGGGACCGGAAGTAGCAGGTGATAAGGACTAATAAGGTGCCTCTAAAGGCAAACGTCGACAAATTCGTTTCTCCTTTCGCGATCCCAGAGCACTGTCACTCAGGGTCAAGCCTGCGTTAAGGAATCCTCGACAGAGGATCGTATTTGGTCCGCTGGGAAGGAAGGTGGTGGTAATCGTTGAAGTAGGCAGCGATCAACGAAATTTCTCAAGCTGAGGCTCAAAGTGTGGAGGAGATGTGATCAAACTGACTAAAAGGGTTCGAACCCGGAACTAATTCAATTCAATCATCATGGAAACCTAATGCATGACGCGATCCACAACGAAGCTGGCCAATGCCACTAACCCTTTTTCGTTTATCCACTGAGACCGGAACCACGTACAGCGACACCTCGGAAATTCACCGATTAACCGTGGGAAGTGAGATCTATTTACGGGTACCATCGTGTATGAATACTCCAGAAACTATGGGATGAAAACGAAAAATTAGCTGATATGAACTTCCTTCATATTAGGTTGTTGCAAAATTAATTTCGGAAATAGACCGCATACTTCAAACTAGTATAACTCAGCTTAAACACAAGTTTATTAATCGAAGTGAAAACCATCAGAATCTACACACTTTTGCCAACGAACAGGCAATAAATCTAAGCCTTCACTATAAAAACTACTATCACGAGAATCAACGAAGTCAAGGAAGGCACACTCAACATCGTCTAAATTGTAAAAGGCTGCTATCTCTGAGCTTCATCCGATATTAATTGGTTGAGCGCTTCTGAAGCTCTTGAACTTCTTTAATTATTTATTGATGAGCTTTCGGCATTTAATGCCTTCGTCAGATCTTAAAACATTTCAAACATTTCACATACAACTAATTGCACTACATCTAACATATCACTGAAACATACCAGGAATCGAGGGTGACCTAGTGGCGTGGTAGGGAAATGAAATGAGACACCCCTCTACTCTGAGATAAAGGGATATCGCTGATTACTCTATTAGTCTCAAAAGGTCACGCAGCTCTTCTTTTGCGTTGATTTCTGGTCTGATTCGGCGTATTTCTCGAGCTTCCATAATCTTCCTTTCCAAGGGTCGTACCAGATGTCTATGGAGGACTCTTACATCAAATGATGGTGTATCCTCGTTCGTATGTTTCAGGGTACGGTGCCTAGAAAAACTGCTATGCGGGTAAGCAGCGGGGTTGGCCAACGCTCTCCTGTGTTCGTCCAAGCGAATCCTCAAGTGTCTCGCGGTCTCTCCTACGTACTTCTCTCCACACCCTCTGCACCGGATCAAGTAGACTGTGCCTTGAAGTTCACAGATTTTCTCCGATGAACAGTATCGGCAAGATTGAGCATGGCACTTTCTTTCGTAAGGCCGTGACGATGTGAACAGATCCTTCAATGTAGGGGGTGGTCGGAACACGAGTCTAATGGGAAGTTGGGAGTGCTTCACGACGCAATTCACCTCACGTGCCATTTTGTCATTCACGAAGGGTACTGTGAGGGTTATACCATCTGCCGATCTTTGCGGGACCCATGTTCTCGAATTTCCCTAGCAATATCCATTGCTTTCGAGAATAGTTTCAATCTTAGCTTCCACATCTGAGTCCCTTTGCGTCCCAAGCTTCTCTTTCGTTCTCAAGAGGTTTCGCACAACGTTTGCCTTCATATAAGTTGGGTGGGCACTTCTGGAATGCAATAAGATGTTCGAAGAGGCGCTTTTCTTATACCATAGATGTTGCTTGTGACCTTCACTTATTCGTACTTTGGTCTCTCTAAGGTCTCTCTAAGGTTTCCACAAGATCTTCCACAAGATCGAGGAAGATCTTGTGGAGACCTTAGAGAGACTGAAGTCACACGATGCCAATATAACCTTCACTAGAGAAGATCCAGGAAGGGATGGTTTCCTTCCTTTTCTCAGTGCCAAAGTACGAATAAGTGAAGGTCACAAGCAACATCTATGGTATAAGAAAAGCGCCTCTTTGAACATCTTATTGCATTCCAGAAGTGCCCACCCAACTTATATGAAGGCAAACGTTGTGCGAACCTCTTGAGAACGAAAGAGAAGCTTGGGACGCAAAGGGACTCAGATGTGGAAGCTAAGATTGAAACTATTCTCGAAAGCAATGGATATTGCTAGGGAAATTCGAGAACATGGGTCCCGCAAAGATCGGCAGATGGTATAACCTCACAGTACCCTTCGTGAATGACAAAATGGCACGTGAGGTGAATTGCGTCGTGA